>BBPU01000057.1:0-17864 GCA_000950635.1 Mrakia blollopis | reverse complement strand
GAGTTATCGTCGACTGGGGAGGGAGGAGGAAACGCGACGGGTGAGTCTGGTGGTGATTCGACGACAGGTAAAGGAGTGGACGTCCGTTCGGGGGGGCAACATGATCATCACCAGTACCCCCAAAAAGTTCGCTCACTAGTTCTTCTTCCCATCCAAACACACCGTCCAGACCGTCTCCCTCTACAGGCGAGACCTTCTCCTCCTTCCACGTCTTCGAGAAAACGACATCGCGGGAGATGACGATCCCCATTCCAGCCAACACCCTGAATCCCCCTTCAACGTAGCCGACGAGGCGACCCTCGGAGTACCTTGGACCGAGCTTGTCCTTCTGGCGATGAAGGCGGTACCAGCAGGCGGCCCCGAAGGGTTGGAGGAAGTGGTGTGAGACGGTCCGCCCCGTCCAGACGTCCTCGGGGAGGGCCTTCGCGAGGGGAGAGGAGGGAGCTCGGTTGTGGTTGTAGACGAGGAAGTTGGCAGCCTCAGCCCAGAGACGAGGAGGAGGCCAGAGGAGAGGAGGAGGGTGCGAACGCCGTCGAGGATGGTGGACATGGCGCGTTCCACTCGAGCGTTTTGGTTGTGAGCGTCGGCGGCGGTCGTTGTGTGTTCGATGCCTTTGGAGGTGAAGAAGTCGCGAAGGTGGTGACTGAGGAACTCCCCCCCTTGGTCCGAGTGGACACGTCGAGGGTAGTGTTGACTGTGGTTGAAGAAGAGCTGGCAGAGTTCCTTGACGTGAGTCGACGCCTGAGATTTGGCCGAGAGGAAGCGGACGAAGAGTTTCCGAGAGTGGTCGTCGAGCAGAACGAGCATGTAGCGCGCCCCGCCGAGGGATTGGGTCTTGGTGGGACCGAAGATGTCGAGGTAGACGATGTCTCCGATGGCTGCTGCCGATGTAGGGTTCCGTCGAGAGGGTTGACGTTTCGACTTTCCACAGATGCACGCGTCGCACTCAAAAGCATCGATCTCCATCTGCGTCACGATCGTCCTCCCCCCCAACCGTCCCGCCCTGATCAACTGAACCACTCGGTCGAGCGAGACGTGGGCTAGTCTGGAGTGGCAGTCGTG
This sequence comes from Mrakia blollopis, assembly GCA_000950635.1. Lineage (NCBI taxonomy): Eukaryota > Fungi > Basidiomycota > Tremellomycetes > Cystofilobasidiales > Mrakiaceae > Mrakia > Mrakia blollopis. The sequence continues at coordinate 16,802 of BBPU01000057.1, read as the reverse complement.
AAGATGGGATTTAGGGGTGTTCGACGCGGCAAGGAGGGACGAGGAGGAGGGAGGCTGACCGAAGCTCTGGAACTGTCCATCGACGACGGGTAGTCCGGACGAGCGTTGGCGTGGAGGTAGGCCTTTCCGTTCTTGGAGACGACGGAGTGGAGGTTGGGTGAGGAGGTGATGTGGTAGCCGAGTCGCTGGAGGGACGACTGAGAGAGGAGGTTCCTGGAAACCTCGGGACGAGCCAGACTTCGGGGAGGAGGATGGAGCCGTGAGAGGTGTGGATGACGGCCTCTCCTCGGTGGGTAGCTCGGATGGTGGCTCCGTTCCCGACGTTGACGGATCCGTCGAAGGGTGTGAGGCGTCGGAGGTGTTGAGCTCGGCTGACCATCGTGACGGAGGCGCCAGAGTCGAGGATGATAGAGGTAGGGGAGAGAGGGATGTCGGTTCCGACCAGGAAAGCGTCTCCCGTGATGTAGGCTGGCTTAAAATCGCTGAAGCCGTTGGAGAAGTCCGAAGGGAAGTAGTTTGCCGTAGCAACGTTTCCTTCCTCCTTTCTATCCTTCGTCTCCCCTCCGCCCTTCTCCCCTCTGTTCCCATTCCCCACCCCTGCCCCCTCTTCCTCTTGATGTCCTTGAGCGTCTTGCAGTCCTCCGTGTTGTGAGTGCTGGAGTCGTGGAGAGTGCACCAGACTGCGGACTCTGCCGGTTTGGAGGATGGTTGAGCTCGAGCTGGGGAGGGGGAAGCGAGGAGAGCGTTGGAGGAGGGGGAGAGGACCTGACGGGCTTGGACTTGGTCGTGGTGCTTCCTGAGTTCGTCGAAGATGGTCTCGGGGGTGATGGGGGTGGCGAGAGCCTCAAGGCGGGAGAGGACGAGACCGAGCTCGACGTCTTCGTTGGCGGAGGGGAAGTTCGCCTTGAGCATGATGGAGAGGAACCCGTCGCCGACCAGGACCTCCTTGTCGTTCGCCCCGGCGGATCGGATGATGGTGATGTCCTCGTTCCTGGCGTTGACCCACTTGAGAAGCTCGGACGAGGAGAAAGGAGTGGTCATGATGCGACGGACCGATTGGGAGAGATTGGCTGGGGTAGCTCCGGCGAAGCGAGTCTGGAGCCAGTCGAGGAAGGTCTTGGCTTGATAGTTAGACTTCGCTTCGGTGGAGAGGAGGGTGTTGAGGAACTGGAGGCGAATGGAGCGGTCCACGGTGGAGTCGAGGCGGGCTCGAGCCTTATCTTCGAGGAGGAGACGCTTCTCCTTCCCTTCCTCGGGTTCGTTGGCCGGAGGAGTTCCTGCCTGGACTGTTCTCCACACCCCCTTCTCTCTCGCCCAGGTAGCGTAGCCCTCGAGCCAGTCGGCGTAGTTTGAGGAACCGGAGAGGGTGATGGTGATGGTGTGGGAGAGCTTGAGAGAGGAGAGAAGGTCCGGGAGGTCGTCGATGTGAGACATGTGTGATAAGGAGGTGGGCTCTTGGAGCTGGGTGATCAGACTCTTAATCCTTGATGACCCTAGGAGAGTGGGTCGGTGAGGGGAGGAAAAGAAGGCCTTGCTGGACAAGGAAGGGATTCGTCGACGGTCTGAGTGAGAGAAGACCCGTACCGAACTGTGAGCCTAGGAAGAAGACGGTCAACGATGGAGAGAGGCGCGCGGAGGAAATGAAGGAGGCGGTAACTAAGGAGACGTCGAGAGATAAAGTCGAGGCAAAACACATAGACAAGTGAGGTGTGGGAGTGATAGAGATAGGTAGAGTGACCATGGGAGTGAGCGAGAAAGAAAGAGAAAGAGAAAGAGAAGCACATCTAGAGTCGGAAACCCCCCCAGACCCAAGGTCGTCAAGTTTCCAACAGAGGGGATAAAGCCTCAATCAAGTGCTTCCACATCCATCGCACACTGTGCTTCAAACGACACAGGCAGACATGAGCGTTCAGGTGTTGTGATTCTCGGTTCGCGATCATCCCGGCTTGGCTCCCGCTCGCCCTCCGCTCTGGTTCCTTTCAACTGCAGAAGCTCCGTGATCTTACGATGTTCAGACTTACATCTCCATCTCTGGCCACCCTCTCCCATCGGAACAAAACTTGACGACTTTGGGTCTGGGGGGGTTTCCGACTCTAGATGTGTTTCTCTTTCTCTTTCTCTTTCTCTTTCTCTTTCTTTCTCGCTCACTCCCATGGTCACTCTACCTATCTCTATCACTCCCACACCTCACTCTATGTGTTTTGCCTCGACTTTATCTCTCGACGTCTCCTTAGTTACCGCCTCCTTCATTTCCTCCGCGCGCCTCTCTCCCTCGTTGTCCCTTATCGTTCACCGTCTTCTTCCTTGGCTCACAGTTCGGTACGGGTCTTCTCTCACTCAGACCGTCGACGAATCCCTTCCTTGTCCAGCAAGGCCTTCTTCTCCTCCCCTCACCGACCCACTCTCCTAGGGTCATCAAGCAAAAATCGAACTGATCTCCAAGCTCGACTAAACCGCTGTTCCCTCGGAACATAAGCTTATCACGTCTTCTCCCTCATTCTCAGTTGTAGCCTCAGATAGGGTGATCGTATCTAGTCTCTTCTCCAATTTTTGCCTCGTTGGCTACTCGTTTCCCGGTTTGATTTTGGATACTGTTTCTGACGCGACGTGTCATTGAGCTAGACAGGGAATCTTTTCTCTCCTTCGTCCCGTTGCCCCTTACTCGCCCTCCTTCCTCCTCGCGTACTTCTAGATATCCCTCGCGGGGAAGCTTTCAGCGGGCAAGGTCTGACCAAAAAACGCTCGTCGAAAAGGGCACGGGATACTTTGTTCTCCGTTGAGCTTGGAACCGTTCGTTCTATTGGAGCCAGCGGGAGGAAGTACGTTGAGAAACCTGAGACAAGGGGAGGAAGGAGGTTGCGGAGGGAAGGAAAGGGGTAGCGATCTTGGTGCAGTGAGTTCCTCGACTACCAGTCCCTGCAAGAACTCGTTTGTGAGATTTCGGCAGTCTCTGGAAGTCTGGGCATTCTCCACCTTTTTCTGGCAAAGATTGTAGACAGGTTCTATGTTTCGCCTCAGACCAATTTATCTCCGACTGGAATCCCTCCCAAGCTCGACAAAGCTCTCCGAGAGAAGAGGAAGGGAACAGTAATCGAGCGAACTTGCTGAAAAACGTCAATCCTCGAGCTATCACCCTTTTCTTCTCGTCCCGCCGTCTGCTTCACCTCAAGGAAGGGCCGTGCAAATTCCAAGTTACCTGTGCCATGAAGGCGCTCCGTGGATCCTTGGTGGCACTGGAACGACTCCATGCCTTCTCATTCGAGCCTGCCGGCACCTTGCCTCCTCCTCCTTCCCTCTCTACTTTGGTCTACTCGGTCCGATCATCATGTCCACCTATCTCTCGGGCCACTAGTCTGCGGCTCGTTAAACAGGTGCTGTATTTCAAAGTTCAGTCGCTTCCCAATCTTTCACGGGAAGAGATGGGGTTGCCCCTGCTTCTTTGCTGCTTACTTCTCTCCTCGCTCATATCCCTAGCCTGAAAGTGTCCTGTAGTAGTGGGTCTTACTCGGAAGCACTTGTTACGCCGTTATCTGCAGAGACTACGTACGCTCTCTCGACTGCTGACGAGCTCTCCTCTTCTTGAAGCCTGAACTCTTCACCATCGGAACAGAGCGACGCGTCGCGTCTCCTCGTTGCTTTCTCTTTCTCGGGGACTTCCAACACCTCCGATCTCTGGAGAAGCTAGCTCATTGATTCCTGGAGCCGGCCCTTCACTCTCTCCTCCATCTCGCCCTTCTCAAGCTCTGATCCATCCTGTTTTCATCATCATTTGCAGGTGTGGCTCCCCAAATCTCCGTCCAGACCACGATGGGAGTTTGTCATGCCTACAATACGCTCCTTCATAGGAATCTTCGGAGGAAGCCGGAGGTGTGTACTGGACTTTTGAGAAGGAGGAAAGGAAGAGGGAACAGACCTCTTCCCTTCGCTTTGCTCGCCTTTGTTTACATTTACAAAGCATGCTTCTTTCTTTTACTTTCGAAACTGCCCGAGACAGCCAAAAGATGCCGGAAGGGGCAGGAGAGAGAGGGCTCGAGCTCACAAAAAGTTCAAAAAGCAGTCCGACACGAAGGGGAGTTTCAGGCAGTTTCCGGTAGCGGTAGCTAGAGCTTGCGAAAGGGGCGGAGAATGCAAAAGATGAAACAAAACGAGTTCCTGCAGGAACCCAGCCAAGCAACAAGAACAGAAGGAAGGAGAGCATAAAAGAGGAGGGCCGGTGAGGAGACGACAATCCAACCAGGTCAAAAACAAAAGAATGAGTTCCCTGTCGGGGAGTCGAACCCCGCTCCTTCGCGTGAGAGGCGAACATCTTAGCCGATGGACAAACAAGGAATTGATGACAGCGCACCGCTAACAAGTATCAAGTCTAGGATACAGAAACCTCCGCTTGCAGCACCTCGCTTCGCCCTTGCTTGTTTTGATGTTCAAGCTCCAGCAGAGAAGCACCGGTTTGGGCTGAAGTTGCTTTGATGCGTCTGTCTGGGGGCCAAGAGACATGTTGGTTTGGGTGTTTAGGAGTTTATGTTCGGTTTGGTTTCCTTGGTTACTAGATTTCACCTCCCTTTGCCTTTTCCCTCGTACTTCTCCCTCTGGCTTCCTTTCTTCATACTTCACGGAGCTCTAGATCGAAGCTCATCTAGTTTGTTGTTCAGGTCTCTCTGCAACACATAAAGCAGGAGAAGGAGTTCTATTCTCTCTCCTCCCTCCTCCCTTTCTTCTCGCGCGCTCTCCTCCTGCCTGCTCTACGGTTGGGAATATGGGTGAGCGCGGAAACTTTCTCCCCGAATGTTTTCACACCCCTCCTCACCTCCTCTCTTCCTCTGTTGCTCTCTTTGGGCCTTTGCTTTCCATCTTCACTTTTTCTGATCATCATCTATGTTTCAGGGTTAGGGTCAACCTGTGCGGAGATTCCAAGCTCCCCCACCTCAACTTCTCAGCTCAACACGTCCGGTCTCCTCTCTTCCATCTCCCCTTGGATCGCCCTCTTTGTGTTCTCCCTTGCCGGAGAAGGTCAGATGGGAATGAAAACTCGTTCCTTGCTGTAGCTGCTCCTTTGACTGAAGGAGAGGAGGAGGAGCATGACGAGGAAGATGAGGTTTGCGGCCAAACTTGTGAAGCGAGGACCCTCCCTCACATATCGCTTTCCCATTTTCCTCCTGTGATTCCCATTGATACAAACCTCTCCACCTGAGAAGATTCTCACAAAAGGCCATGTAATCTTCCTTTTGATCCTTGTAGCTGGAAAAAGGAAAATCAACAAACGAAGAGATCAAAACAAGAAAACTCCCTGCCAGAAAACCATTGCAGATCCATCCTCAGCCTTTCTTGCAACGTATACACAGGGCTTGACAGTTCCATCCTCCTGCTCTGAGGACCTAACCCCTTTATGCCTGTTGTTCCAATGGCCCTTCAACCAATGACGCATTTTAGACTTTCTGGGGAGGACTTGTATTCTTCCAATTGGGCAATCATGGATGGGAAGGGTGAACAAGGGGCTGAGGTGTTATTAGGGGTGCTAGGGTTAGTTAGGGAGGAAGAGTTTAGCAAGAGAGGTTGGAGGGTTGGGAGTGGGAAGAAGGAAATTACCAAAGGAATCAGAGACAAAACCCTTGCTTTGCTACATCCCCTCCTCATGTGTGCTGCATCCAGCTGTCCCCTCCCCTATGGCCATAACACAAAGAAGGCAGGCCCTCAAGAGGCAAGCCCACCCTGAACCTAAATTGTCAGGGAATCAGGTTTCAGCTCCTTCTTGTTTCACTCTCCCTTACTCTTTCCCTTTCTTCCCCCTACTTCCCTTTCACCGCTACTAGTCCTTTGTTCTCAGCTACGTGTTCTGCCTTTGTCCCTTTGTTCATAACTCTTCCCCTGTTATCGTTTCAGCCTTCAAAGTCTTTGTTCTCTCTTTCCTTTGATCGCTTCGCCTCCCTTAAATATGTTCGCCTCGCTTTCTACTTTCTAACCTCTATCTTGAATCACCTTTGGATCATACCTCGTCTTCGTTCCTCGATAAGCACCTGACTTCTCTTCGTCGCGTCGCTCTCGTTCCCTCGCCATCCCCGCTCCTCGCTCGATCCTCACATAATTCAAGATCAACAAACTGGTCGCCTGCTTATCACCAATCCCCCAACAACAACAACATGTCCTCCGACGCCTCCTCTCCTGCTTTCAGCTCTGAGCACAAAGCGAACTCTCCTGGATGGTTTTCCGACGCCCTCAGATGGCAACAAGACCAACATGACGTCGCCTCCAACCGCTTCAGGACCAACCTCGATCAACAGCAACAGGCACTTGTTCAAGCTCAAGCTCAACAGCAGGAACTCGTCCAACTCATCCACCAACTTCAAGCTCAACTCCCCTCTTCGGTCAATTCCTCCCTCCACAACTCCTCCATCCCCTACGCTCAAGAACCCAAGGAGCCCAAGGTCGCTACTCCTACTCCCTTCACCGGAAAAGTTTCCAAAGCGAGGGAATTCCTCATCAAGTGTGAACTCGTCTTCAAAGTCCAACCTCGTTCCTACTCCTCCAACTCGGCCAAGATCACCTTCGTCGTTACCTACCTCAAGGACGCCGCCTTTCTCTGGATCCGACCGGCTCTCGATCTCAAGGATGACGAGACTCCTCCCAACTGGTCTCAAGATTGGATTTTCTTCAAGAAGAAGTTCCTCCAAGACTTCGGAAACGCGGACCTCATTGAAACCTCTCGACGCTCCCTCGCCAAACTCAAACAAACAGGACCCTGCACCAATTACGCCATTGACCTCCGACGCTTCGCTTCCTTCCTCGACATGAGCGATCAATCTCTCCGACATGCCTACTACGACGGACTCAAGGACGACGTCAAGGATCGAATCCTCGACCCTCTCTCCACCAACTTCACCGACTTGGAAACCCTCATCAACACTTCAATCCGATGGGACACCCTCCTTTACAACCGTCGAAAACAGCCTTCCACCACCAACAAGCCTTTCCCCGTCACCAACTTCCTCCCTTGAAACTCCACCCTCTCCTCCGGACCAACTCCAATGGACGTCGACACGACTACTTCTCGACCTCGAGGACCTCTCACCGATGCCGAAAAACTTCGCCGACGAACTCTCGGACTCTGCGGTTATTGTGGTGGAACGGGTCACTTCGCAATCACCTGTCCTCTCGCAGCGAATCGACAACAACACCAGCTTTCCGCTTTGGAATACGGAACCGACACACTTCCCTCGGCAACGTTCACCCCTCTTCCCGCTTCGGAATGAAGGCCACAGCCTTCTCCCTTTGCTCAGCTCAACAATCACCAGTCCTCGCTCTCGTCCTCGTCAACTATAAACCTACCAAACTCCCCTCTGGTCGCCAACTCCAAATCGACTTCCCATCCTCACCCCGGTCGTCCTACCACTCCCTCCCCTCTCAACATCTCCCTCAACTCCCTCTCCAACTCGCTCTCACCTTTCACCCATCCAAACCCCTTCGAAATCCTTGCGCTCGAGACGATCTTCTCGGAGGAGGATCACCTCGTTATCGAAGTCTTGCTGGGCTTCGGATCTTTCGCCGTCAAGACCTTCGCGATGCTGGACTCCGGAGCTACCTCAAACTTCGTCGACTCTACCTTCGTCTCCGCCCATTCCCTCGAAATGGTCGCCAAACCCATCCCTTGGGAACTCGTCGTTGTCAACGGTCGTTCCATCTCCTCCAGCGCTGTCACCCACCACACCTCTCCACTCCCTTTCTCCGTCACCTCCTCATCGCCACTTCATTCCGAAACCCTATCCTTCGACATCACTACCCTCGGATCCTACCCCATCATCCTCGGGATCCCCTGGCTCAAAAAACACGAACCAACAATCGGATGGAGTACCCACTCGCTCGACTTCCTCTCGGACCACTGCGACTATCACTGCCTCCCACCTATCGCGGATCGGAAACTTCGCTTCTCAACAGCCTCCACCCCCACTCCACTCTCTTCCCTTCCCTCCTCGTTCCACCCATCGCCAAAACCTCCTTCCCTCAGCAAGCCTCCTCCCAGCAAACCACGATCCTCGATGCGGCCCACCATCGCATCTCCCTCGCCCCCAACCTCGCTTCTCCCTCAAATATCCATCATCTCCGCTGCCGCCTTCACTCAAGCCGCCAAGGCAGGAGCATTCGAGAACGTCTACTCCCTCTCAGCCAACTATTTCCCCGTTCCTGTCGACATCTCTCCTCCTCGCTCAGGAGAGGAACCTCCCTCGGATCCAACCTTCAACCTCGACAAACACCTCCCTCCCGAGTTCCTCCCCTATCGCTCAGTCTTTGAAAAATCCTCCGCCGACATCCTCCCTCCTCATCGATCGTACGACCTCAAGATCAACACCGAACCCGGCTCCACTCCTCCCTTCCAACACATCTACGGACTCTCTGCCATGGAACTCGACGCTCTCAAGACCTTCATCGACGAAAACCTCACCAAAGGATTCATTCAACACTCAACCTCTCCCTCCCGCTGGAGCTCCCATCCTTTTCGTCAAAAAGAAGGACGGATCTCTCCGCCTTTGCGTCGACTACCGAGGACTCAACAAGATCACCCTCAAGAATCGCTACCCCCTCCCCCTCATCCCCGAATCCCTCGATCGACTCTCCAAGGCAAAATTCTTCACCAAACTTGATCTTCGTGGAGCATACAACCTCGTTCGGATCGCTCCTGGAGACAAGTGGAAAACCGCCTTCCGCTGTCGTTACGGCCACTTTGAATACACCGTCATGCCCTTCGGCCTCACCAACGCTCCCGCCGCCTTCCAGCACTTTATGAACGACACCCTTCGCCAACACCTCAACATCTTCTGCATCGTTTACCTCGACGACATCCTCATCTACTCCAACACCCTCGCCGAACACACTCAACACGTCTCCGTCATCCTCAAGGCTCTTCAAGAAGCACAACTCTGGGTCAAACCGGAGAAGTGTGAGTTCTACAAGGAGGAGGTCGACTTCCTCGGTTACGTCGTCGGTCGAAATGGAGTTCGAATGGACAAGAACAAGGTCTCCGCTATCCTCGAATGGTCCCCTCCCTCCTCGGTCAAGGATATTCAGGTCTTCCTTGGATTCGCCAACTTCTATCGCCGCTTCATCCATCACTTCTCGGAAATCACCGCTCCCCTCACCTCCCTCCTTCGAAAAGACGTCCCCTTCAACTTTGGACGCGACGCTCTCTCCGCCTTTAACAAACTCAAAACCGCCTTCACCACCACTCCCGTCCTCACCGTCTTCGATCCCTCACTCCCACTCCTCCTCGAAACCGACGCGTCCGACTTCGCTATCGCCGGAATCCTCTCCCAACACTCTCCCACCAACGAATTCAACCACCCCATCGCGTTCTACTCTTGAAAACTCAACCCCGCCGAACTCAACTACGAAATCCACGATAAGGAGATGCTCGCCATTGTTGAGTGCCTCAAGGAATGGAGACACTACTGTGAAGGACACCCGTCAACCCTCACCATTCACTCCGACCACGAGGCCCTTCAATACTTCAATTTGTCCAAGGTCCTCACGCGTCGACAAGCTCGCTGGTGCGAACTCCTCGGAAATTTCTCCTTCATCATTCACTACAAACAGGGAACTAAGATGGAACTTCCGGATGCCCTCTCGAGACGATCGGGTCTTTCAGAGGGGAGTAGAGCTTCTCAACAAGCCCCTCAACGCGTCCTCAAGCCTGGTCAACTCGTCACTCCTCCCCATCCTCCCTCGGAACCCTTCGTCAACCTTACCCCGGCTCTCAACACTCCTCCACATCTATCTATTGCTCAAGGTTCTCAGCCAATCCGAACATCCACTCGCCTTTCACTCTCAAAGTCTCAACAACCTCAACCTCCTCCCTCGATCCTTGCTCCCTCCCTCGACCCTGCACCTCAACCTCCTCCCTCGATCCTCGTTCCCTCCCTCGACCCTGCACCTCAACCTCCTCCCTCGATCCTCGCTCCCTCCCTCGACCCTGCACCTCAACCTCCTCCCTCGATCCTCGTTCCCTCCCTCGACCCTGCACCTCAACCTCCTCCCTCGATCCTCGCTCCCTCCCTCGACCCTCAACCTGCCGATCCGGATCCTGACCTTGTCGGACGCGTTCGTTGCGCTACTTCCCTCGACCCTTTGCTCGACGAAATCGGACAGCTCCTCCGGAATCCGGTTCTCCCTCTCGAATACGACAACTTCATCCTCCTCCGAGACTTCTCACTCCACCCAACCCTCGACCTCATCCTCTTCAAGGGACTCATCCGAGTACCCAACGATCACCAACTTCGCCTCGACATCGTCCGCTCCTGCCACAACACCCTCCTTGCTGGTCACCTCGGACGAACCAAGACGCACGACCTCCTTCGACAATCCTTCATATTCCCTCTGGACTCGGATTTCGTCGGAACCTACGTCACGGGTTGTGATACCTGCGCTCGAAACAAACCCTCGCGACAACTCCCCCTCGTCCTCCTCCAACCTATCCCTCCTCCACTTGCTCCCTGTCGCCAAATCTCGATGGACGGAATCGTCAAGCTCCCTCTCTCCAACGGATTCGACTGCATTCAGGTCTTCGTCGATCGCTTCTCCAAGATGGTCATCCTCGTCCCTTATAAGGAAGATGGATTCAACACGTCGGATCTCACCAAAATGTACCTTAACCACGTCGTCGCTCATCACGGTCTTCAAACAGACATCCTCTTGGATCGCGGAACTACCTTCACCTCCTCCTTCTTCACCTCCTTCATCCAACTCCTCGGCGTTTGTCCTCACTTTACTACGGCGTTCCACCCTCAAGGAAACGGTCAAACGGAAAAGACGGATCAAGCAATGGAAACCTACCTTCGGATGTTTTGCGACTACAACCAATCGAACTGGTCCGGACTCCTCCCAACATGCGCCTTCGCTCTCAACAACTCTCGCTCGGCCACCACCCTCGAATCTCCCTTCTTCGCGGATCATGGTTACCATCCCTTGGCTCTTTCCGACTTCCTCCTCACCGCAACCTCTCACAACCCCGCCGCCAACACCGAAATCCTTGCTCTCGCCAAAGTCCACTCCTCTATCCACCACTCAATCATCCATGCTCAAGACCTCCAAAAACAGTACTACGATCGGAAACATCGGGCTCCAATTCGACGCGACAAGGATGGAAAGGAGGTCGACCTCTTCAACGTCGGGGATCTCGTTTGGCTCAACTCCAGAAACATCTCCACCGCTCGGCCCTCGTTCAAGCTCGACGCACAAAATCTTGGTCCCTTCCCCATTGTCAGGAAACTCTCCCCAATCACCTTCGTCCTGGACCTTCCCCCTACCCTCCAAGTTCATCCCGTCTTCCACGTCTCGCTCCTCCTCCCTCACTCTCCCGGCCTCCACGATCAGCATCAGGATCCTCCTCCCATCATTGAATTCGAATCCCAGGAACACTTCATCCCGGAACGGATCCTCGCTCATGAACATCGTCCTGACGGAACCTACTACCTCGTTCACTGGGAAGGATATCAAGACTTCGACGACACTTGGGAACTGGTCAACAGACTTGCTCGACTTCGCGTTCTCAACTCTTATCTTCGCTCTCACAAGGATGCTCGCCCTAGGAAAGGTTCTTAGACGCTCGAGAGACCTTCGTGTCTTAGATGGGGGATTATGTCAGGGAATCCGGTTTCAGCTCCTTCTTGTTTCACTCTCCCTTACTCTTTCCCTTTCTTCCCCCTACTTCCCTTTCACCGCTACTAGTCCTTTGTTCTCAGCTACGTGTTCTGCCTTTGTCCCTTTGTTCATAACTCTTCCCCTGTTATCGTTTCAGCCTTCAAAGTCTTTGTTCTCTCTTTCCTATGATCGCTTCGCCTCCCTTAAATATGTTCGCCTCGCTTTCTACTTTCTAACCTCTATCTTGAATCACCTTTGGATCATACCTCGTCTTCGTTCCTCGATAAGCACCTGACTTCTCTTCGTCGCGTCGCTCTCGTTCCCTCGCCATCCCTGCTCCTCGCTCGATCCTCCCATAAATGCACACTCACATTGTCAGACGGAATGATCTAAGTAGTTCTTCCTTTCTTCCTTTCTTCTTTCCTTCTTCTTCTCTACCTTTTGCTCCAGAGCTCCTTTGCTTGAGACTTTCTCTTTACTTCTCTCCATCTCTCTCGCTCATATAAGATTCTTCTCTCTTGCCACAGCTTTGGCCCCATGCTCCTTTGGTTCTTCTCCTCTAGCTTTCGCTCCCTTTGCCTTTTGCTCTCTACCGATATCAACAGCACAAAAATCTTTCTCCTCTTCTGGTAAGCCTTCTCCCTTCTCAAGACTCAAGCCTTCCAGACTCAAGGGGAATCATCTCGTTGAGACCTCTAACCTTTCTCCCTACTCCTTGCCTTCTCGACTCGTCCTTCTTGCCATCTCCTTTTCTCTCAAGCCCAACAACTCGTTGTCTTCCCTTCTCAGGCTCATACATCTCGGGTAGCTCCCTTCCCCGTCCTCTCCTTCTCCTCCTCTCTGCTCTTCTCTTTGTCCCCTCTCCCTCTCTCTCCCTCCCTTGAGCTCCTCATGGTCCTTCTTGATCCCTTCCCAGAACCTCATTTCGACTTCGTCTCCGCATCTCCCAAGTTCTTTACACATGTCCTGACTTGACTCTTACCCTGAAACTATGCTCTCTCGCCCTCTCTCGACACCATTTTTGTTGCAACAGACCTTCTACTCACCCTTTTTGCCCAGACTCCTCCTCCACTCAAGTTCTGGACCTAACTCACAATCTCTCTCTCTCTCGCTTTTCCTGCTCAACTCATTGCTCAACATAACACAACTTCTTGACCTGACTACCTCTGCCGACACTCTTTTTCTATGGCCCTCCTCTTGCTTCCTTTGCACTGGCAATAGCAGGAAAAGGGGAGAACGGAAAAGGGAAGAAGAGAAGAAAGTGGGGAGGAGCAGAGAAGAAGAGTGACAGAGGAAGCTGGAAAGCCTTCTCCCTGATGCTTCTCTCCTTGTCACCTTCCTCTGCTTCACCACTAGATCCTCCCTCACCGCTGCGTCCTTGCATCATACAGTCGTCCTACCTTCCTTGCTTAGCAGCAGACGGTCCCTTTAACAGAGCCGGGCAAAGGTCGGAAAAAAGGGCGCCTTTTCGCGTTGAGTGAACTATCCAGAAGCTGTGAACTTCCAAACAACCAAGCCTGGCTAGCTCAATCGGTAGAGCGTCAGACTCTTATGATCTTTATAGATTCTTATCAAAGCTTCTATCTGAAGGTTGGGGGTTCGACCCCCCCGTTAGGCTAACGTTTCTTTTTTTTGCTGGGCAGAGACTCTCTCTCACATCAGCCCTTTTCTTCTTTTGTCTTCTCTTTCTTCATCTGCTCAGCAAGGGAATCACGGGACGTAAAGGCTCGAGGTCTTGTGGGAGTGCTGAGCTAGAAGTTTACACTGAGGGGAAAGAAGGGGAGAGGAGGGTTAGAGGTAGAACCCAACAGGAAGGAGGGGAGGAGGGAAGGAGAAGAGAAGGAAGGAAGGAAGGAGGCTTGGAGAAGACAAGCTCATGATCAAAGATTGGTAGGAGGACAAGGGAAGTTCTCGAACAGAAAAGGGATGAACACAAAGGGGAGGAGAAGGAGGAAGGGAGAGAGACAGGATGCAGCTCCTTGGCAACTGTGACCTTTGTAGAGTTTGGTGGAAACCAACTCAAGTTATTGTAAGAGGATGCCGAAGATAATCGGGAGCAAGGAGTCCTAAAAAAGTGAGGAGAGAGAGGTACTAATGAGGTCCATCAATCTGATCCTTTTCTCCAGCCTTGACTAGTAACAGTGACATTGCTCCCCTTAAGAAACCAAACAGCTGCATGGGAGCTTCACAGTCTGGCTCGATACCAAGGCAAATGGAGAGGAAGCAGAGTCACAACACCAACCCTGTTTTTGGCAACTCTAGTTGAGACTGTTACAGAGAAGTAGTGGCTGCAGTGGCACCGGTGACAAGTTCAGGATAGGGGGGTGATCAGAAAGGTCCTAGACTGAAGGGTCCAGTTCAGCGACAAAGAGGAAAAGGATGGGTCTGGGGGTTTCTGAGGTAGTCTTGTAGGCCTTTGAGGAAGAGAAATGAATGCCCACAGCCTTAAAGTTGGAGAAGAGTGAGTGGGAGAGGGAGATAGAAGAAAAGAAGGTGTGACAAGAGGGAGGGGGGAAGTGACAGTCAAGATGGTTGTCAAGAGAAAAAGCAATGAGATTAAGGTTTTGCCTAACGATATGCGACCCGTTCCAACGCGTTGGAACGGCCCTCTGCGTACCCTCGAGGGTACGCATGCGTACCCTCCGACCGTTCCAACAGGCTTTCCGGAGGGTACGCAACTTGCGTCGGCTTCGTTCTCCCTCCGCTCCCCACCGAATCGCAAACGGAAAAGACGACCAGCTAGATCTACCTATAAAGTACAATGTATCAGAGGCACAGCTCTATACCTGACGATTTGCATCGTCGAGAGCGCGTCTCCCAAGAGGTACCTCCAAACGAAGGAGAGGGTGAGCTCGAGCTGACTTCCGCGAGTTCTTTTCGGAGGAGCTCCATCCTCTCTCTTTCAGCTCCTCTGTATACTCCAGGCTGAATTCCTGATATCTGAAAAATGGAGGTTGTTGAGGAGCTTTGTATTGGTCTCCAGTAGAAAGGAATAAGCGTCGAGTGAGAATTTGCACGCACAAAGTCCAACGAGCAAACGAGCTCGAGCTCAGCTCCGAGCTCCTCCCTCTCTCGCCTATGCAGGTTGACAACCTTCCAACGTGAAAATCTGCTCGCTGAAGTGGGGGATGTCTAGATGATATATAGTTTGTCGACTAGTCAGCTTTCCTTTTGGTGATAGCTGCTATATCAAAAGCGTAGCAGCATGGAAACTTTTGAAAGTTGAGCACTTCGACAGCTCGACGCTGTTCAACCTCAACCCACGACCACGCCATCACTCTCGCATACCCACCTTCCACCCTGGCACCTCCTCCTTCTCCATTATGGATCTCTGACATCCTCTCAACATCTAGGAGGAACTCTCGCTCGTTTTGGAGATGTATAGCAGGATGGATGGCTTGTCGCTCGAGGTGAGCTCGCTTTCCTTCTTCGTCGTTTGCTCGTTCCATCTTCCTTCCCTCCTCCCTCCTCTCGCTTTCCTTCTCTGCTGCTGCTACTTTCCATGGTGGATGGGTCACGCATACTGGTCATCTCCATTCTTCCGGATAGTGATAGGGGTTTCTCTACCTCTCTCTCTCAACATCCAGTCTCGTTTGCGACCTTTGAGCTCACCCTCCCTCCCTTCCATTCTGCCCTCCCCTCCTGCATGCTTATTTTTGATGCTATTCTCTTGTTTGTTCTTTCTCTGCAGTCTTACCACCCTCCTCCATCCTACCTATACCCGCTCGCTCCCCGGAAATCCTTCGTTTCTCCTAACCAGTGGTCGACCTCATCCCACCCACCTCTCCTCCCTCCAGCTGCCGACACTCTCTCCCTCTCCATCTCGGCCTCCCCATCTTCTCTTCTTCTCCACTACCAGTCTATAGTGGGGTGGGATGGAGGCTGTTGTGTTTCTGGCGAGGGTTAGGGTGGATGCGAGGAGAAATGAGCTCGATTCAGGTGAGCTTGACCTTTCCTCCTTCCTTCCTTCATCTCGTCTTCTCTTGTCTTTTTCTCCTTCCCATCTTCTCGGATTGCGATGGGAGTTGGAGAGTGTGGTGGTGCAGCTATGGGGTTGAGGAAGGATGTTTCCGATCTGGCAGCAACTATACAGGTGGTCCTCCTCGCTCATGCGCCTTCCTTCAGCTCGACACTCCTTCCTCCCCAGCCTCCATGCCACAGAGACTCTCTTACTGACTCTATATTCTCGTTCTTTCTTTCCTACCACTCCAGTGATCTTCCTCTTCCATCCTAAACCCCTTCCACCACCGCAATGGCTTTGCTTCATCCTCCCTCCACGTCGTCATTCGATGAGCTGGCAGCTCGACGCTCCTCCTTCCCTTCCTTTTTGAGGTCCCTGAGGTGAGTTCTCGCTCCTTTTTCGCTGTTGGAGTCTTTGAGGAGGATGTATATGGACTGGATAGATAGTAGGAGAAGGTGGGAGGGTGGCTCTGTGGTACTGCTGTGGCTTTGGGAGCGAGCTTGGGTTTTGTTGAGCTCAACACTCCTTCCTCCCAAACCTTGCATGCTGTCGAGACTCTCATACTGACTCTATTCTCTTGTTTTTTTCTTTCCTACCACTCCAGCAAACCTCCTCTTCGATCCCATACCACTTTCACCACCCCACCCACTCCTCCTCTCCCTCCTCGACTGCACCCTTCCATGCGCTGGCAGCTCCTCCTCCCCATCTCACCCCTCGCTCCCTTCCACGCTCCTATTTCTCCACTGGCGTCACCTTTTCTGCTACTACTGTTTTGGTATGAATGAGACGATGCTCTGGATACCTTGGATGACGCTGTGGCTGCATCGGTGAGAAGTTGAGAATGCTCGCGACTTGATGCGAGAACATGGACGCGCCCCTCGACAGGTACTAGAACATGGACCTAGCCACCTATACACTCGTGTAGATATGCGATAGAAAGGTAATTGAAATCTCTTTCGGACTATGTGATGATTCGAGGTGATCTATATCAGACGAGGGAGATCGATCTTGAACTTCATCCCAAGTCGCGTCCTTGACCTTCCTCCCCAAGTTCGACTTGCTCAAATCTTCCTCGAGCTTCTGTGACCAACATTATTGAAGTGGTATGGTTTTAAGAGTTCTTTCAGTATGTTCGGTATCACTGTGGCTGTTTTCTATCAAAAGATGAAGAAGATGAGAGTGCTCACGACTTGATGTGAGAAGATGGACGCGCCACTCG
>BBPU01000058.1:1800000-2325364 GCA_000950635.1 Mrakia blollopis | reverse complement strand
GGGGCAGGGGGGGAATGGGAACAGAGGGAGAAGGCGGAGGGGAGACGAAGGATAGAAAGGAGGAAGGAAACGTTGCTACGGCAAACTACTTCCCTTCGGACTTCTCCAACGGCTTCAGCGATTTTAAGCCAGCCTACATCACGGGAGACGCTTTCCTGGTCGGAACCGACATCCCTCTCTCTCCCTACCTCTATCATCCTCGACTCTGGCGCCTCCGTCACGATGGTCAGCCGAGCTCAACACCTCCGACGCTCACACCCTTCGACGGATCCGTCAACGTCGGGAACGGAGCCACCATCCGAGCTACCCACCGAGGAGAGGCCGTCATCCACACCTCTCACGGCTCCATCCTCCTCCCCGAAGTCTGGCTCGTCCCCGAGGTTTCCAGGAACCTCCTCTCTCAGTCGTCCCTCCAGCGACTCGGCTACCACATCACCTCCTCACCCAACCTCCACTCCGTCGTCTCCAAGAACGGAAAGGCCTACCTCCACGCCAACGCCTCGTCCGGACTACCCGTCGTCGATGGACAGTTCCAGAGCTTCGGTCAGCCTCCCTCCTCCTCGTCCCTCCTTGCCGCGTCGAACACCCCTAAATCCCATCTTCACGACTGCCACTCCAGACTAGCCCACGTCTCGCTCGACCGAGTGGTTCAGTTGATCAGGGCGGGACGGTTGGGGGGAGGACGATCGTGACGCAGATGGAGATCGATGCTTTTGAGTGCGACGCGTGCATCTGTGGAAAGTCGAAACGTCAACCCTCTCGACGGAACCCTACATCGGCAGCAGCCATCGGAGACATCGTCTACCTCGACATCTTCGGTCCCACCAAGACCCAATCCCTCGGCGGGGCGCGCTACATGCTCGTTCTGCTCGACGACCACTCTCGGAAACTCTTCGTCCGCTTCCTCTCGGCCAAATCTCAGGCGTCGACTCACGTCAAGGAACTCTGCCAGCTCTTCTTCAACCACAGTCAACACTACCCTCGACGTGTCCACTCGGACCAAGGGGGGAGTTCCTCAGTCACCACCTTCGCGACTTCTTCACCTCCAAAGGCATCGAACACACAACGACCGCCGCCGACGCTCACAACCAAAACGCTCGAGTGGAACGCGCCATGTCCACCATCCTCGACGGCGTTCGCACCCTCCTCCTCTCCTCTGGCCTCCCTCCTCGTCTCTGGGCTGAGGCTGCCAACTTCCTCGTCTACAACCACAACCGAGCTCCCTCCTCTCCCTCGCGAAGGCCCTCCCCGAGGACGTCTGGACGGGGCGGACCGTCTCACACCACTTCCTCCAACCCTTCGGGGCCGCCTGCTGGTACCGCCTTCATCGCCAGAAGGACAAGCTCGGTCCAAGGTACTCCGAGGGTCGCCTCGTCGGCTACGTTGAAGGGGGATTCAGGGTGTTGGCTGGAATGGGGATCGTCATCTCCCGCGATGTCGTTTTCTCGAAGACGTGGAAGGAGGAGAAGGTCTCGCCTGTAGAGGGAGACGGTCTGGACGGTGTGTTTGGATGGGAAGAAGAACTAGTGAGCGAACTTTTTGGGGTACTGGTGATGATCATGTTGCCCCCCGAACGGACGTCCACTCCCTTTACCTGTCGTCGAATCACCACCAGACTCACCCGTCGCGTTTCCTCCTCCCTCCCCAGTCGACGATAACTCCTCACCCTCGGAAGACTCCGCCTCCTCCTCTTCTTCCTCGGACACCTTCAACCTCGACCCTGAGTCACCTCTCACGCGGTACTCGTCCAACGTCCCTCTCCCTCCTCAGGAGGTCCCAGATTTCCCCGATCTTCCCTC
Organism: Mrakia blollopis; assembly: GCA_000950635.1. Classification (NCBI taxonomy): domain Eukaryota; kingdom Fungi; phylum Basidiomycota; class Tremellomycetes; order Cystofilobasidiales; family Mrakiaceae; genus Mrakia; species Mrakia blollopis. The sequence goes on along the minus strand of BBPU01000058.1, from coordinate 2,323,565 downwards.
CTCACCCGATCCTCTTGATCTCTTCGACGACAACGCCAACGTCATGCTCGCCTACGCTGCTGCTCACCTCCCTTCCTTCCGTGCCGCCTTCGGCCACTCCCCTCACGCCAACGCAGCCTCCGCTTACGCAGCTGGAAGGATTCCTCGATCCTACAAGGAAGCTACAGCATCGGACGAGTGGAAGAACGGTTGGGAACCCGCGTTTGCGAAGGAGCTCGACGTCCTCACGAGCAAGGGGGTTTTTCGGATCGTGGATCGCGAGAGTTGGATGCGAATCCTTCGCTCTGCTTGGGTCTGCTCGAAGAAGGTCGACCCCTCTACTGGTCTGCCCACAAGGTACCGAGCTCGCTGGGTCGCCGACGGTCGAAGCCAAGTCCCGGGAGTTGACTACGTCGATGTTTACGCCCCCGTCGTTCACAAGGACGGAGTTCGCCAATTCCTCGCTCTCGTCAATGAGCTGGACTACCCCTGCGACTCTATTGACATCAAGGCTGCCTTTCTCAACGGCGATCTCAAGGAGGAAATCTATCTCGAGGCTCCGGAAGGAAGCGGGATCCCAAAGTCCAAAGTCGTCCGCCTCCTCAAGACCCTCTACGGCATCCACCAAGCCCCTCGGGAGTGGAACATCGTCCTCGACAACTGGCTTCGCTCCAAATCCTTCATCCCTACCACCGCCGATCCCTGCGTCTACAAGCGCGACCTCGACGGAAACGTCGTTCTCATCTCCCTCCACGTCGACGACCAAGCCATCGCCTCCAACTCTCAAGCCGCTATCGACGCCTTCAAGGCTGAGATCCACTCCACCTTCCCTATCACCGACAACGGTCCCATCCACCACTTCCTCGGCATGGAAATCCTCCGCGACCGTCCCAACCGCCGACTCGTTCTTTCCCTCGAGCAGTACCTCACCGCCGTCCTCGAAGCCCACAACATGTCGGACAGCACTCCTCGCACCACTACTCTCCCAGCGTCTATCAACCTTCGTCCAGCCACACCCGAGGAGCAGGCTCTCGCAACGAAACTCCCCTACCGTCAGGTCGTCGGAGAACTCATGTACGCGTCTGGAATGGCTCGTCCGGACCTCTGCACCGCCTCCGGCTACCTCGCTCGATTCGGAAGCTGCTACGGACCTGCGCACTGGGAAGCCGCTCTCCACCTCCTCCGCTACGTTAAGGGAACCCTCTCCTACTCCCTCATCTACGACGCGAACAAGTCGACTGGACCCCTCTCCTGCTACGCCGACGCCGACTGGGGGGGCTGCTCGGAGACTCGCAAGTCCACCACCGGCTACGCCGTCTACTCCTTCGGAGGCCTCATCGCTTGGAGGAGCCGCCGCCAGCCCACCGTCGCCGACTCCACCGTCGAAGCCGAGTTCATGGCCATCAGCGACGCATCGAAGCAACTCCTCTGGAACCGTCGTCTCCTCGATGACCTCGGACACCTTCCTCCAACTCCCACCCTTATTCTCAACGACAACCTCGGCACGATCCACCTCGCGCAAAACCCTGGCTCTCACGACCGCTCGAAGCACATGGACATCCGCGTTCACTCTGTCCGCGAACGCATCCGGGACGGCCACGTCTCTGTCGCTCACGTCCGCACCAACTCCAACATTGCGGATCTCTTCACCAAGCAACTCCCTCGTCCGCTCTTCAAGCATCACCGTTCGTCGCTGGGAATCGAATCACATCCGATTCGAGGGGGGGCTTGACGACCTTGGGTCTGGGGGGGTTTCCGACTCTAGATGTGCTTCTCTTTCTCTTTCTCTTTCTTTCTCGCTCACTCCCATGGTCACTCTACCTATCTCTATCACTCCCACACCTCACTTGTCTATGTGTTTTGCCTCGACTTTATCTCTCGACGTCTCCTTAGTTACCGCCTCCTTCATTTCCTCCGCGCGCCTCTCTCCATCGTTGACCGTCTTCTTCCTAGGCTCACAGTTCGGTACGGGTCTTCTCTCACTCAGACCGTCGACGAATCCCTTCCTTGTCCAGCAAGGCCTTCTTTTCCTCCCCTCACCGACCCACTCTCCTAGGGTCATCAAGGGAAATCTGTTGTGCTCCATCTGAGCCTAATGCTGGCCTCTCTCAATGACGTGCGGGGGACAGCAATAGTGCTCCTGCGCTCAACTTTCCACAAATCCCGAGATCTAAGCGTTCTTCCCAAAAGCACTGTCAGTCCAGCCTGTTTCAACCTTGATTTTCATACATGACTGGCAACAAAAGGAACAGGGCGTAATCAAGGTCACCTCTTTTTCTGGCACTGCAGGCAGATTCAGGGCGACTCGGTCTGTACATTTCAATCCTCCTTATGACACTGCACAACCTTCCCGCTCCTTTCTGTTCTTTCCTTGATCCAGGCAGAATCCCTGATCGTTCAGGTTGACAGAATGCAGATGAGATTGAGACTATCTCCATCGCACCCCTTGTTCGTAAAGGATGACCGGTCCTTCCTTTTCGCTTTCCCCGCCAAAAAACACCCACCTCTTCTTCTTCTCTTTGCCTCGCCGAGCTTGGAGCTCTCGATCTCTTCAACAGTGATCTTCTTTCTTTCCTACTCAAAAGACAACTTTGCTTCCCATGGATCACCCTCCTTTGTGTCATCCCCTAATCCCCGTCCGGACTGCTTCGCACAAAGCTGATTGGCCTTCCTTCTTCAAGCCCAGCCCAGCCCTGATGCCTTCCCTTCTATCCTTAAAAAAGCCAATCCCGACTCAAGCGATGCATGAATATTGCTTGACGGACGTCCTATCTGACATGAAGCTAGAGATTCCAAAGAACAGGATCCACAACCCTCTTCCTTCTCCCCACTCCTTGCTCTTCTCCCGTCCCTAAGCTTCTTCTTCACCCAGATTAGAGAGCTTGCTTGGCACTCTCTCAACCAGTTCCTTACTTTCCTGTCCGTGGGATCCTACATGATGTCTTCGGCAGCAGCAAAATAAAAAGAATGGAGGCTGTAAGGATTGAACTCACGACCTTACACATGCTAAGCGTATGCTCTACCAACTGAGCTAAACCCCCTTCCACGTTTGGATGTCAGTCCGTTCGCCCATTGAAACTAACACCTGTCTCTTAGAAAAAGGGCGTTCTGAGCGATCTCCTCCCCTTCTCGACTCTCCAGGGAGGGGAGGGGGGACACTTTTGACCGGCTGCTTTTGATTCATGAACTTTGCTCTGTGGCCCTCCTTGTGTCTCTTTTCTCCCCTCCTTCACTGATCTTCATGTTTTCTGGCCTCTTCTCTGCCTTCTCTCCTCCAGCTCACTTCCCTTCCAGAGGCCTTAGTGGACCGCTCCTGCTTCTCTTCTTTTGGTTTGCCTTGCTTCTCTCTCCCCTTTTTAGTTGGCTGTCCCTTTGACACATCCCCAGTTTGTATACCTTGCTTTCTTGTTGCTTTGCCGAGCTCGTTTCTCCTGCTTCTACCTCCTCCGCCTTGAAAACCTTCTCTTGCTGAGGCTGTACCAGGTTTCGGAGTTCCTTCACTGGCAGCCTGTTAAAACAGTGGAGCCAAGGGCCCTAGCAAACAAGGGAGGCAGAGTAAGATGAAACCCCTTCTTCTTCTTCTTCTCCTCCTTGCTCTTGCTCTTGCCCGCTCGCTCCCTCCTCTCCTCCCCTTGCCCCTCTTCTTCTCCTTCAGGTTCTCTCAGAGTTCTGGAGCTTATCCCTACCATCGATCTTCTCTACTCCAATCCTTATGAATTTGTAGAGGAGCAAGCTTGGGGAAGACAATCTGTCCCTCCTCAAGGATCACCTTCGTCCCAAGACATCAAAAGGTCCTCCTCCCTCTGGTTCTTTGAGTCTTGATCGGCGATCCTAGATCCCCTTTTCCCTCCCCCTTCTCCTCCTCCTTCACACCCCTTGAGGAGTTTTTGGCTCTCTGTGATCCTCCCTGCCTTTCCTCCTGTCCCCCGTCAACCGATCTGCAGCATCCCATCCCCAAATCCCGCTTCTCTCCCACCCTCCTCCTCTACCGACCTACCAACCTTCCTTTTTTTTTTTTTTTGGTATTTGATCCATCGTATCACCTAGACTAGGACTAACCGAAGACGATGTTGGGGGGAAATTGTGCACCTCTTTTCATCTTAGTCGTCATAACGTCAACTTTTGATCCACATTCATCAAAAAACTGCCTTCAGTTGACAAGCTCAGATCGTCTATCGGTTAGGACGTAAGCTTAACACGCTTGCAAGCTGGGTTCGATTCCCAGTCCGAGTATCCTTTTGGCACCTGGCCTTTTATTTAGTATATCACAAGGAGGGTCCTTCTCTTTTTGCTGCTTGCTGCTGGGGATACAGCAGCTCAGGTGACCTGTTTCTGGTAGGAGGTTCAAAGAGAGCCTTGTGTACAATCTCCATGAGGTTGGGATGGGCAGGCAAAGAGGGAAGAAGGGCCGGACTTGGGAGGCGCTGGGTTTAGTTAGCGGCTGGTGAAAGAGAGAGAAAAGCAAAAGGAAAGAGAGGCGGAAGGAAAGCAAAGAGAAAAGACTAAACGAACCAAATTGTAACAACATCTTCCTGTCAACTCGACTCACCCTACCAACCTACCCTAGTGCTCACTGATTCTGATACCTGAGAGAAGGAAGGAGAACTATACTATGCTATTCTGTCCGTGAAGCCTACACAACTGGTAATCAAGAGGAAAATGTCCAAGAAGCAAAAGAGGACACAAAAGAGGAATGAGACAAGAGCGGCAGGAGAGGGGGTCAGGGAACAAGAGGGAGGAGGAACACAGACTTTGTTTGGGAGTTGTAAAGACCAAGAACTGATCAACAGCAGGCCCTGATCTTCAATGTCATCGTCCAAACCTTGCAGACCCGCCAAAAAAAAAGGTCCAAAAATAATGACAAAAACAAATTCCCTGTCGGGGAGTCGAACCCCGCTCCTTCGCGATCTTTTTGATGAGAGGCGAACATCTTAGCCGATGGACAAACAAGGACTTGATGACATGAGAGCTCTAATTATCAATAGATCCGGAACACAGAACGCAGAAAGTCACGTGCTGCCCTCCAGGTCCCTCTCCTGGTGTCCCCCCCCCTCTTCTTCAATCGGGATGGCAGAAGATGCTTGGACAAGGTCAGTCTAAGTATTCCCTCCCTGATCATGAAGAAGACTTCCTTTCATTTGACCTAGTGCACTCTCTTCTCTCTCCCTCCCCCTTCTTCCTTCAATGTTCCTACCTCCTTACCTCTGTCTCAGTCTCGGCCTCTCTGTCTTTTCTATTTCTGCCACTTGAACAAAACACAGGAGAGCTCTTTTTGTAAGCTCTTTTTCTTGACCCTGTATCAATTGCTTCTTCTGGGAGCACTTGCTCTTGAGGGGGAGTGGGTACGATCCTGTCAAACCCAACATTGTAGATGAGTGCTAAATAAGATAAAGGTACAAGTCCTTTTTCCGTGAAGATTTGTATATCTCTTTCTTTCTTTTTCTTTTCTACAGTAAATTAGTCTGTTGAGCTCACTCCTCTTGTTTCTACTCTCTCTCTCCCTGTCAGGGAATCAGGTTTCAGCTCCTTCTTGTTTCACTCTCCCTTACTCTTTCCCTTTCTTCCCCCTACTTCCCTTTCACCGCTACTAGTCCTTTGTTCTCAGCTACGTGTTCTGCCTTTGTCCCTTTGTTCATAACTCTTCCCCTGTTATCGTTTCAGCCTTCAAAGTCTTTGTTCTCTCTTTCCTATGATCGCTTCGCCTCCCTTAAATATGTTCGCCTCGCTTTCTACTTTCTAACCTCTATCTTGAATCACCTTTGGATCATACCTCGTCCTCGTTCCTCGATAAGCACCTGACTTCTCTTCGTCGCGTCGCTCTCGTTCCCTCGCCATCCCCGCTCCTCGCTCGATCCTCACACTCCCTCTTTCTTTCCTCCCAATCCTCTGACCTTTGCACTTTCCTCTCCTCCCTTTTTGCTCTTTTGACCACCAAGCTAGCATCTCACAAGTTCTTCTTTCTCCCTCCAGATTGAACCAGACACTAGACCTTAGATCTACTCATCTGCCGGAGGTTTCAAGGAAAGAGAGGAAGAAAGAGTACAGGTGCAAGGGGTTTTGAAGGGTAGCTCTGTTGATCTCGGGGAGGAGGCAATTGAACAAAACACAGTAGAGCTCTTTTTCTTGACCCTGTTTCAATCACTATGGCCTCTCATCACCAGGAGGAGTGAGGCAAGTCGACTTCAAAAAGAAACAAGAGACAGAAAAGGCAAAAAAAACTGGAGAAACGGGGAATTGAACCCCGGTTACAAACAAATCTCATCAACATGCGAAGCTTATGTGATACCACTACACTATTTCCCCGATTATTGACGATGGTCAAACGGTCAACACCATATCCAGCCACAATAAAGTCGTGTCGTTGCCCTTGGATGCAGAAGGGCTCGGAGTCGAAGATCATCTCTGACAAACAGACTTGAAGGAAAGGGAAGTGTCCCGGGTAATTTTGAGGGGAGAGAGACTTGATTTTCTTACTATTTCCTCTGCCAAAATTGGAATGGAAAGTGGAGACTTGATTAGAAAGTTCCGGAGACCTCCAAAACTCAGCCCAGTTCTGAGAAAGCGCGCAGGTGTGAGGATTGAGCGTAGCGAGAGGTCTTGCGAGATCAGATGAGATCAGTAGAAAGTTCAGAGAACTATCAGGTGCTTGCGAGAAGAGAAGGGTGTGTGAATCCAAATGTGTGTCAAGATAGAGGTTAAAGGAGAGGAGGTCGGAGACCTCCTTTTATAGGAAAAGAGAGGGCTTGGGCTTGGGCATCAAAACACCAGAGCTCGGGCTGAAAGTCTAGATCGAAGCATGTAGAAGGATCTAGACGAAAGAGAGAAGTGGAGAAAAGGGTAGAAGGTCGAGCAAGGCTCGGTCTTCGGTTGAAAGCAAGACGCGACGCGTCGAGCGCCCGAGGCTCAGCTTCGAAAGGAACGCCTGAGAGAATGAGAAGGAAAGAAATAAAGGATTGGAAGAGTAGAGGTAACTAATGAGAAGTAATGGAAGTGCTGGTAAGGTCAAGGGAAGGAGCGAGGGTCATTCCCTGACAGATGCCCCCTAATAAGACGCGAAGGTCTCTCGAGTGTCTGAAAATCAAGGGCGAGCTTCAGGATGAAGTCGAATGTAGCAGTTGAGAACGCGAAGCTTCTTGAGGCCACTAGCTGGCTCCCAAGTGTCGTCGTGGTCGTGGTAACCCTCCCAGTGAACGAGAAAGTACATGCCGTCGTCGCATCACTCGTGATCAACGATTCGCTCTGAGATGAACGCTTCCTCGGAGTTGAACTCGATTTTGGGAGCGGGGTCTTGTTGTTGATTAGGATGTCCGGGAGAGTAAGGTTGGAGAAGGGAGACGTGGAAGACGGGGTGGATTTGAAGCGTAGGAGGGAGATAGAGGACGAAGGTAATCGAAGAGAGTTTCTTGACGATTTTGAATGGGCCGAGGTTTCGAGCGTCGAGTTTGAAGGAGGGTTGAGCTGTGGTAACATTGCGAGAGCTGAGCTAAACAAGATCTCCTTCCTTGAAGAGATCAATCTCGTTTCCGTCGTCGTCGAGCTTCGTTGGCGAACGAGCTTTTCGATCGAAGTACTTCTTCTGAAGTTCCTGAGCGTGAAGGATGGATTCGTGAATTTTGGAATGAAGTTCGGATAGAGCGGTGAGCTCGGCGTTGGCTGCGGGGTTGTGAGAGAGCGAAGTGAGAGGGAAGTCGGAGGGAGCGAGAGGATGCCAGCCTCGCGACGCGAAGTAAGGTGTTTCGAGGGTGGTTGCTGAGCGTGAGTTGTTGAGCGCGAAGACTCCAGTGGGAAGAACGGTACTCCAGTTATCTTGGTAGTAGTTGCAGAAGATTCGAAGGTAGGTCTCGGCAGCTTGATTCATCTTTTCCGTTTGACCATTTCCGCGAGGATGGTAAGCGGTTGTAAAGTGAGGACGAACTCCGAGAAGGGCGAGGAAGTTGGTGAGGAAGGAAGACATGAAAGTGCTTCCTCGATCCGAGATGACGTCGGTTTGAAGCCCATAGTGAGAAACGACGTGGTCGAGGTACATTCGAGCGAGGTCGGGAGCCTCGAATCCGTCCTCCTTGTAGGGAACGCAAACGATGGACTTGGAAAACTGATCGACGAAGACCTGGATGCAGTCGAATACACTTGAGAGAGGGAGCTTGACGATAGCATCCATCGAGATTTGGCGCCAAGGAGCTGTGGGAGGAGGAATGGGGTGGAGAAGACCGAAGGGTTTTTGACGCGTCGTTTTGTTTCGAATGCAGGCGTCGCATCCACTGACATAGGTTTGGACGAATTCAGAGTCCTTTGGGAAGATGAAGGATCGATGGAGAAGTTCGTGGGTCTTGGCTCGTCCAAGATGACCAGCGAGAATCGTTCCATGGCAAGAGTGAACGATGTCGAGTCGAAGCTGGTGGTCGTCTGGAACTCGAATGAGCAAGTCGAAGAGGATGATGTCGAGGGTAGGGTGAAGGGTTGAAGAGTTCTGAACGTTTGGTAATCGAGAGGAAGGGTTGGATGGCGAAGGAGCTGTCCGATTCTGAGGAGCGAGGGATCGAGGAGAGTTGCGCGTTGGATGCGTCCCACAAGGTCGGGATCCGGGACGGCCTGAGGACGAGGAACGAGAATCTGAGGTGGTTCAAGGGAAGTCGCTTCCTTGTGAGGAGCGTTCGAGGGAGGTGGACGAAGGAGTGGTCGAGGTTTCTGAGGAGGTTCCGAGGGAGTTTGACAAGGGAGAGGACGAGGGAGTGAAGCCGAGGGAGTTTCTGAGGACGAGGATCGAGGTTGAGAGAGAGCGTTGCGGGGAGACCTGCAAAGAGGTCGCGACCCTGCTGATATGTCGAGGTGAGGAGGTTGAACGGCGGAGGAAGGAGGAAGAAGAGGAGACATCGACGCGTCGACGACGACCTGACCGGGCTTGAGGATTCGCTGAGGAGCTTGCTGAGAGGCTTTAGATCCTTCCGAAAGTCCCTGCTGTCGAGAAAGAGCGTCGGGAAGTTCCATCTTGGAGCCAGGTTTGTGGACGATGACGAATCGAAAGTTTCCAAGCAGTTCACACCAGCGAGCTTGACAACGAGTGAGAACTTTGGAGAAGTTGAAGTACTGGAGAGCTTCGTGATCTGAATGGATGGTGATGTCGGATGGGTGTCCTTCGCAGTATTGTCTCCATTCTCGAAGACATTCCACAATGGCAAGCATCTCCTTGTCGTGGATTTCGTAGTTGAGTTCTCCAGCGATGGCGAAGTCGGAGGAGTTGGTCTGGAGGAGGAGAGGTAACGAGGGATCGAACACGGCGAGGACGGGAGCTGAGGTGAAGGAGTTTTTGAGGAGGTTGAAGGCTGCAAGCACTTCGGGACCGAAGTTGAACGGGACTCCTTTTCGAAGGAGCTTGGTGATGGGAGCAACGATGTGAGAGAAGCGATGGATGAAGCGACGGTAGAAGTTGGCGAAACCCAGGAAGACTTGAATGTCCTTGACGGAGGTGGGAGGAGACCAGTCGAGGACGGCGGCGACCTTTTTCGGATCCATTCGAACCCCGTCGCATCCAACGGTGTAACCTAGAAAGTCAACTTCTTCCTTGTAGAACTCACACTTCTCGGGTTTGACCCAAAGTTGTGCTTTAAGGAGATCAGCGGGGATAGTCTTGACGTGGTTGGTGTGAGAGGAGCAGTTGTTGGAGTAGATCAGAATGTCGTCGAGGTAAACAATGCAGAAGACGTCGAGGTATTTGCGAAGCGTGTCGTTCATGAAGTGTTGGAAGGCGGCAGGAGCGTTGGTGAGACCGAAGGGCATGACAGTGTATTCGAAGTGACCATAGCGGCAGCGGAAGGCGGTTTTCCATTCGTCTCCGGGAGCGATTCGAACGAGGTTATACGTGCCGCGAAGATCGAGCTTGGTGAAGAATCGAGCTTTGGAGAGTCGATCGAGGGATTCGGGATGAGAGGGAGAGGGTACCGGTTCTTGAGGGTGAGTTTGTTGAGTCCTCGGTAGTCCACACAGAGTCGGAGGGAGCCATCCTTCTTCTTGACGAAGAGGATGGGAGCTCCAGCAGGAGAGGAAGAGTGTCGAATGAATCCCTTCTCGAGATTCTCTACAATGAAAAGCTTCAGAGCGTCCAGCTCAGTGGCTGAGAGTCCGTAGATGTGCTGGAAGGGAGGAGAGGAACCAGGTTCGAGGTCGATGTTGAGGTCGTACGAGCGGTGAGGAGGGAGGTTGGCTGCCGACGACTTCTCGAAAACGGCCTTGAACTTGGAAAATTCGGGAGGAAGATGGGAGTCGATATCGAAGTCAGGATTGGGGGTGTTGTCCTCCGATGAACCAGGGGTTGCGACGTTTGCTGGAAGAGGAGAGTAATGAGCTGACATCGAGTAGACATTCTTGAAGTCGCCGGAAACTGCTTCTCTGGCAAAAGCAGCGGCAGAGATGATGGCTATGCGAGGTGCTTGGTTGGAAGTTGAAGGACGAAGAGACGAGGAGGAGGCCGAGGAGGTCGAGGGACGAGGAGGAGAGGGAGACTGAGCGGGAGGAGACGCGACTTTGGGAGTAGCAACCGAGGGAGACGAGGGACGAGGAGTTGCTGGGGAAACCGAGCATTTCTTGGAGAGAGGAAGGGTAGTGGACGATATCGGGTAGCGGATGGTGCGCTCAGAAGCAGGAGGGAAGCAGGACTGCTCGCAGAAATCCGAAAAGAATTCGAGCGAGTGCGAGGACCAGGCGATCGTTGGTTCGTGCTTCTTGAGCCAGGGGATTCCGAGGATGACAGGGTAGGAGCCGAGGGACGTGAGGTCGAAGGAGAGGAGTTCGGAGTGGACGGGGAAGGAGGAGGAGATAGCGACGAGTTGAGGAGTGGTGTGGTGTGTTACGGTGCCGGAAGAGATGGGTCGACCGTCGACGACGACGAGCTCTCGAGGTATGAGCTTGGCGACCGTATCGAGTTGATGGAGAGCGGCGAATTCCGAGTCTATGAAGTTGGAAGTGGCTCCTGAATCCAGCATCACGTGAGTCTTGATGAGCGAGGATCCTGAACCGAGGGAGATTGGTGGGAGGAGGAAGGGTTGACAGTTAGCGAAGACGAAGGCGGGAGCAGGTTTTTAGCAGGACGATCGGTTTGAGGAGAGCCAAAGCTATATCATTCGGTTGGCTCGAGGTTGGTGACCGACGCTGAGGGAACGGAGGGACCGAAGTCGAGAGCTGAGATGTTTTGGCGTCGAGACGAGGCGAGAGGGCAGGCAGCCGCGAAATGACCCGATCCTGCACAGTAGCCACAGAGTCCAAGGGTTCGTCGACGATTTCTCTCCTCGTTGGTGAGAGGACCGCGAGGTCGAGAAGTTGAAGTCGCGTCGACGTCCATCGGAGTGGGTCCGCCGATTGCTCGAGTTGCGGGCCAGGCGAAGGGTCGAGCAGATGAGGTAGGGCTGGTGGTGGTTGTAGGAGAAGGTCGAGTTGAAGATGAGGTGGTGGCGGGAGTACTCTTTCGTCGATTGTAGAGAAGAGCGTCCCATCTGATGGCTTGTTCGACGAGGTCGTCGAACTCCCTGAAGCTGGAAGAGAGAGGATCTAAGATCTTGTCCTTGACGTCCTCCTTGAGTCCATCGAAGAAGCAGTTCCGACGAGACTCCTCGGAGAGGTCCAGGAAGGAAGCATGGCGGCAAGAATCGATGGCATAGAGAGTGGCTGAACCAGTTTGTCGAAGTCGAGCGAGGGCTCGTCGAGAGGTTTCCTTGATATCGCTGTCGCCGAAGTCCTTGAGGAGTCGAGCTCGAAAGGTGGACCACTGAAGGGACCAGGCTTCTCGCGTCGAGGCCTCTAGGATGGGACGGATCCAATGGAACGCGTTGTCTTTGAGGTAGGTGATGGCGAAGGTGACCTTTGCGAGGTCAGAGGAGTAGGTTCGAGGCTGAACGGTGAAGACGAGCTCGCACTTGAGGATGAATTCGAGAGCCTCAGAGCCTCCGAAATTTTGCCGGTGAAGGGAGTAGGAGGGGCGACCTTGGGTTCTCGTTCGTGGGAGGAAGACTGAGGCACAGGTTGGAAGGAAGAAGGAGGAGGGACTTGGAGTTGAGGTTGAGCTTGCTGAGCCTGGAGCTGCTGGAGTTCGAGCTGTTGCTGGTGAAGTCGAGCACGAAGAGCTTCTTCTCGAACGAAGGCTTCGGCTTGTTGCTTCTGGTTGTTGCACTCGATGAACTCCAGGAACCACTCGGGCGAGTTGGCGGTGTTGACTGGAATGAAGGCAGGGTACTCGATGGGAGGAAGCTGTTGAGCTTGGGATTGAGTCGAATCTTGATGATTCTGGTCGGCCATGGTGTCGAGAGGGACGAGGAGGGCTGAGGATGGGAGTTCAAGGGTCGAGGGTCGAGGTAGAGTCCTGAAAGACTTGAGGAGGGACGAGGGAGCGAAGAAGTAAGCCGGGGGAAGGAAGGAGGATGGTCGAAGGTCGGAGAAGGAAGGCGAGGAAGGGCCGAGTCTTTCTTTTCTTCGCTTTCGTTCGCTACTTTTGATCACAAAAAACGGTCTAGTACTCAAAGAGGGTGAGTCTTCTTTCTTTGGGACGGTTTAGTGATTGAAGTCAGTGAAGGGAGAGCTCGGGCAAGGGAAGAGCTTCGACGAAGGGAGGGGGAGAGGAGGAGCTCGAAGGGGAGGTTGCAAGCAGGTGAAGGAGTTTGATCTTGACAGATGTGAGGATTGAGCGTAGCGAGAGGTCTTGCGAGATCAGATGAGATCAGTAGAAAGTTCAGAGAACTATCAGGTGCTTGCGAGAAGAGAAGGGTGTGTGAATCCAAATGTGTGTCAAGATAGAGGTTAAAGGAGAGGAGGTCGGAGACCTCCTTTTATAGGAAAAGAGAGGGCTTGGGCTTGGGCATCAAAACACCAGAGCTCGGGCTGAAAGTCTAGATCGAAGCATGTAGAAGGATCTAGACGAAAGAGAGAAGTGGAGAAAAGGGTAGAAGGTCGAGCAAGGCTCGGTCTTCGGTTGAAAGCAAGACGCGACGCGTCGAGCGCCCGAGGCTCAGCTTCGAAAGGAACGCCTGAGAGAATGAGAAGGAAAGAAAGAAAGGATTGGAAGAGTAGAAGTAACTAATGAGAAGTAATGGAAGTGCTGGTAAGGTCAAGGGAAGGAGCGAGCGTCATTCCCTGACAGCTCCCCAGTAGGCAACGGGGCAGAGTACGATGTCAGAGTGGAACTCGTTGAGCTCCGTGGGTCCTGAAACAAAGGGAGGGTGGTTTAGTGCGCGAAGAATGGAAGGAAGGTTGAGAAGCGGGCGAGTCGTGAACAAGACTCACGTTCAATCCATTCAGAAACCACGTCCTGAACCTTTGGGTCGTTTGAACACGCAGCCGCCTTGGCTTTCTCGAGTCGCTGGGAGGCGAAGAAGGTAAAGAAAGAAAGAAAGAAAGAAAGAAAGAAAGAAAGAAAGAAAGAAAGAGTCAGCTTCTGTAGAGTCCACTGAAAGGATAGAGAAGAGATGCTCATGCCATTAGAACCCAAAATCGAGCTCGCCGAAGAGCCAGACGAGGTAGGAGCAAGGGGAGGTAGGAGCAAAAGGAGCAGCTCCGACGTTCTTGTAGTGGGAGACATAAAAGTCTCGAGCGATCTTGATGGAATCCTCGATGAACTCCGATGTGTATCCTAGAAAGAGAAATAAAAGGATCGGAAGAACATCAGCTTGAGGAAGAAGTGAACGGAAAGACGACGCGTCTCCTTCCAGCTCTCTCTGACAGAAGATTACGACGTAGCTCGGACTCACCCATGGCCTTGAAGTACTCTCGACCAAAGGAAGGGTGAAGTACTGTGGAGAGGGAGGAGGAGGATCAGTTCCTGGTTGAAGGAAGTGTGAGCGAAAGAAGGAGAAAAGGGACGAACAAATAGCGACTCGATAAACATCGCTCTGGTGGAACTTTGTCTCATACTTCTGGATCAAAGTCAGCGCTCGCTTGGAGGCGTCCCGCTCGAAGCCCTGAGAGGTAGCGAGAGCCGAGAGCTTGGTGTAGAGGTTTCACGTCCACACACAACAAGGTGAGATGGATGCATCAGTGTGGATGACAAGTATAAAGATTCCAAAAAAGGCACTGGAGGTCTTCTATACTGTACACACAGGCTGAACCATCTATACCAGAGGTATGTAGAGCAAAAATGATCAATATGGGGATCGAACCCAGGACCTTGGCGTTATTAGCACCACGCTCTAAACCAGCTGAGCTAATCGATCATGATGACAAACGAAATCACGTTACTATACATGGACCCTCCGCCCACGCCGGCCCTCCACCTACTCTTTCTCTCTCCACTATCTTTTCCCCCAACATTGTCTTCGGTTAGTTCTTTCTAGTCTAGGTGATACGATGGATCAAATACAAAAAAAAAAAAAAAAAAAAACCTACTGCTCTCTACCGTCTCGGAGGGAAGCTGGTGTCACTCTAGGAAAGACAGGTCATCACAGTTGCCTCCGTGTCAGGGAATCAGGTTTCAGCTCCTTCTTGTTTCACTCTCCCTTACTCTTTCCCTTTCTTCCCCCTACTTCCCTTTCACCGCTACTAGTCCTTTGTTCTCAGCTACGTGTTCTGCCTTTGTCCCTTTGTTCATAACTCTTCCCCTGTTATCGTTTCAGCCTTCAAAGTCTTTGTTCTCTCTTTCCTTTGATCGCTTCGCCTCCCTTAAATATGTTCGCCTCGCTTTCTACTTTCTAACCTCTATCTTGAATCACCTTTGGATCATACCTCGTCTTCGTTCCTCGATAAGCACCTGACTTCTCTTCGTCGCGTCGCTCTCGTTCCCTCGCCATCCCCGCGCCTCGCTCGATCCTCACACTTCTCCTTCGCGAGATCGACAGAGCTACCCTTCAAAACCCCTTGCACCTTTACTTACAAGTAAAGCACACCCGAAACCACTCAGACAGTTTCTTTCCTCTTTCTTTCTCTCTTTCCTTGAAACCTTTGGGTTGAGAGGAAAGTGCAAAGGTCAGAGGATTGGGAGGAAAAAGAGAGGGAGAGAGAGAGTAGAAACAAGAGGAGTGAGCTCAACAGACTAATTTACTGTAGAAAAGAAAAAGAAAGAAAGAGATATACAAATCTTCACGGAAAAAGGACTTGTACCTTTATCTTATTTAGCACTCATCTACAATGTTGGGTTTGACAGGATCGTACCCACTCCCCCTCAAGAGCAAGTGCTCCCAGAAGAAGCAATTGATACAGGGTCAAGAAAAAGAGCTTACAAAAAGAGCTCTCCTGTGTTTTGTTCAAGTGGCAGAAATAGAAAAGACAGAGAGGCCGAGACTGAGACAGAGGTAAGGAGGTAGGAACATTGAAGGAAGAAGGGGGAGGGAGAGAGAAGAGAGTGCACTAGGTCAAATGAAAGGAAGTCTTCTTCATGATCAGGGAGGGAATACTTAGACTGACCTTGTCCAAGCATCTTCTGCCATCCCGATTGAAGAAGAGGGGGGGGGACACCAGGAGAGGGACCTGGAGGGCAGCACGTGACTTTCTGCGTTCTGTGTTCCGGATCTATTGATAATTAGAGCTCTCATGTCATCAAGTCCTTGTTTGTCCATCGGCTAAGATGTTCGCCTCTCATCAAAAAGATCGCGAAGGAGCGGGGTTCGACTCCCCGACAGGGAATTTGTTTTTGTCATTATTTTTGGACCTTTTTTTTTGGCGGGTCTGCAAGGTTTGGACGATGACATTGAAGATCAGGGCCTGCTGTTGATCAGTTCTTGGTCTTTACAACTCCCAAACAAAGTCTGTGTTCCTCCTCCCTCTTGTTCCCTGACCCCCTCTCCTGCCGCTCTTGTCTCATTCCTCTTTTGTGTCCTCTTTTGCTTCTTGGACATTTTCCTCTTGATTACCAGTTGTGTAGGCTTCACGGACAGAATAGCATAGTATAGTTCTCCTTCCTTCTCTCAGGTATCAGAATCAGTGAGCACTAGGGTAGGTTGGTAGGGTGAGTCGAGTTGACAGGAAGATGTTGTTACAATTTGGTTCGTTTAGTCTTTTCTCTTTGCTTTCCTTCCGCCTCTCTTTCCTTTTGCTTTTCTCTCTCTTTCACCAGCCGCTAACTAAACCCAGCGCCTCCCAAGTCCGGCCCTTCTTCCCTCTTTGCCTGCCCATCCCAACCTCATGGAGATTGTACACAAGGCTCTCTTTGAACCTCCTACCAGAAACAGGTCACCTGAGCTGCTGTATCCCCAGCAGCAAGCAGCAAAAAGAGAAGGACCCTCCTTGTGATATACTAAATAAAAGGCCAGGTGCCAAAAGGATACTCGGACTGGGAATCGAACCCAGCTTGCAAGCGTGTTAAGCTTACGTCCTAACCGATAGACGATCTGAGCTTGTCAACTGAAGGCAGTTTTTTGATGAATGTGGATCAAAAGTTGACGTTATGACGACTAAGATGAAAAGAGGTGCACAATTTCCCCCCAACATCGTCTTCGGTTAGTCCTAGTCTAGGTGATACGATGGATCAAATACCAAAAAAAAAAAAAAAGGAAGGTTGGTAGGTCGGTAGAGGAGGAGGGTGGGAGAGAAGCGGGATTTGGGGATGGGATGCTGCAGATCGGTTGACGGGGGACAGGAGGAAAGGCAGGGAGGATCACAGAGAGCCAAAAACTCCTCAAGGGGTGTGAAGGAGGAGGAGAAGGGGGAGGGAAAAGGGGATCTAGGATCGCCGATCAAGACTCAAAGAACCAGAGGGAGGAGGACCTTTTGATGTCTTGGGACGAAGGTGATCCTTGAGGAGGGACAGATTGTCTTCCCCAAGCTTGCTCCTCTACAAATTCATAAGGATTGGAGTAGAGAAGATCGATGGTAGGGATAAGCTCCAGAACTCTGAGAGAACCTGAAGGAGAAGAAGAGGGGCAAGGGGAGGAGAGGAGGGAGCGAGCGGGCAAGAGCAAGAGCAAGGAGGAGAAGAAGAAGAAGAAGGGGTTTCATCTTACTCTGCCTCCCTTGTTTGCTAGGGCCCTTGGCTCCACTGTTTTAACAGGCTGCCAGTGAAGGAACTCCGAAACCTGGTACAGCCTCAGCAAGAGAAGGTTTTCAAGGCGGAGGAGGTAGAAGCAGGAGAAACGAGCTCGGCAAAGCAACAAGAAAGCAAGGTATACAAACTGGGGATGTGTCAAAGGGACAGCCAACTAAAAAGGGGAGAGAGAAGCAAGGCAAACCAAAAGAAGAGAAGCAGGAGCGGTCCACTAAGGCCTCTGGAAGGGAAGTGAGCTGGAGGAGAGAAGGCAGAGAAGAGGCCAGAAAACATGAAGATCAGTGAAGGAGGGGAGAAAAGAGACACAAGGAGGGCCACAGAGCAAAGTTCATGAATCAAAAGCAGCCGGTCAAAAGTGTCCCCCCTCCCCTCCCTGGAGAGTCGAGAAGGGGAGGAGATCGCTCAGAACGCCCTTTTTCTAAGAGACAGGTGTTAGTTTCAATGGGCGAACGGACTGACATCCAAACGTGGAAGGGGGTTTAGCTCAGTTGGTAGAGCATACGCTTAGCATGTGTAAGGTCGTGAGTTCAATCCTTACAGCCTCCATTCTTTTTATTTTGCTGCTGCCGAAGACATCATGTAGGATCCCACGGACAGGAAAGTAAGGAACTGGTTGAGAGAGTGCCAAGCAAGCTCTCTAATCTGGGTGAAGAAGAAGCTTAGGGACGGGAGAAGAGCAAGGAGTGGGGAGAAGGAAGAGGGTTGTGGATCCTGTTCTTTGGAATCTCTAGCTTCATGTCAGATAGGACGTCCGTCAAGCAATATTCATGCATCGCTTGAGTCGGGATTGGCTTTTTTAAGGATAGAAGGGAAGGCATCAGGGCTGGGCTGGGCTTGAAGAAGGAAGGCCAATCAGCTTTGTGCGAAGCAGTCCGGACGGGGATTAGGGGATGACACAAAGGAGGGTGATCCATGGGAAGCAAAGTTGTCTTTTGAGTAGGAAAGAAAGAAGATCACTGTTGAAGAGATCGAGAGCTCCAAGCTCGGCGAGGCAAAGAGAAGAAGAAGAGGTGGGTGTTTTTTGGCGGGGAAAGCGAAAAGGAAGGACCGGTCATCCTTTACGAACAAGGGGTGCGATGGAGATAGTCTCAATCTCATCTGCATTCTGTCAACCTGAACGATCAGGGATTCTGCCTGGATCAAGGAAAGAACAGAAAGGAGCGGGAAGGTTGTGCAGTGTCATAAGGAGGATTGAAATGTACAGACCGAGTCGCCCTGAATCTGCCTGCAGTGCCAGAAAAAGAGGTGACCTTGATTACGCCCTGTTCCTTTTGTTGCCAGTCATGTATGAAAATCAAGGTTGAAACAGGCTGGACTGACAGTGCTTTTGGGAAGAACGCTTAGATCTCGGGATTTGTGGAAAGTTGAGCGCAGGAGCACTATTGCTGTCCCCCGCACGTCATTGAGAGAGGCCAGCATTAGGCTCAGATGGAGCACAACAGATTTCCCTTGATGACCCTAGGAGAGTGGGTCGGTGAGGGGAGGAAAAGAAGGCCTTGCTGGACAAGGAAGGGATTCGTCGACGGTCTGAGTGAGAGAAGACCCGTACCGAACTGTGAGCCTAGGAAGAAGACGGTCAACGATGGAGAGAGGCGCGCGGAGGAAATGAAGGAGGCGGTAACTAAGGAGACGTCGAGAGATAAAGTCGAGGCAAAACACATAGACAAGTGAGGTGTGGGAGTGATAGAGATAGGTAGAGTGACCATGGGAGTGAGCGAGAAAGAAAGAGAAAGAGAAAGAGAAGCACATCTAGAGTCGGAAACCCCCCCAGACCCAAGGTCGTCAAGCCCCCCCTCGAATCGGATGTGATTCGATTCCCAGCGACGAACGGTGATGCTTGAAGAGCGGACGAGGGAGTTGCTTGGTGAAGAGATCCGCAATGTTGGAGTTGGTGCGGACGTGAGCGACAGAGACGTGGCCGTCCCGGATGCGTTCGCGGACAGAGTGAACGCGGATGTCCATGTGCTTCGAGCGGTCGTGAGAGCCAGGGTTTTGCGCGAGGTGGATCGTGCCGAGGTTGTCGTTGAGAATAAGGGTGGGAGTTGGAGGAAGGTGTCCGAGGTCATCGAGGAGACGACGGTTCCAGAGGAGTTGCTTCGATGCGTCGCTGATGGCCATGAACTCGGCTTCGACGGTGGAGTCGGCGACGGTGGGCTGGCGGCGGCTCCTCCAAGCGATGAGGCCTCCGAAGGAGTAGACGGCGTAGCCGGTGGTGGACTTGCGAGTCTCCGAGCAGCCCCCCCAGTCGGCGTCGGCGTAGCAGGAGAGGGGTCCAGTCGACTTGTTCGCGTCGTAGATGAGGGAGTAGGAGAGGGTTCCCTTAACGTAGCGGAGGAGGTGGAGAGCGGCTTCCCAGTGCGCAGGTCCGTAGCAGCTTCCGAATCGAGCGAGGTAGCCGGAGGCGGTGCAGAGGTCCGGACGAGCCATTCCAGACGCGTACATGAGTTCTCCGACGACCTGACGGTAGGGGAGTTTCGTTGCGAGAGCCTGCTCCTCGGGTGTGGCTGGACGAAGGTTGATAGACGCTGGGAGAGTAGTGGTGCGAGGAGTGCTGTCCGACATGTTGTGGGCTTCGAGGACGGCGGTGAGGTACTGCTCGAGGGAAAGAACGAGTCGGCGGTTGGGACGGTCGCGGAGGATTTCCATGCCGAGGAAGTGGTGGATGGGACCGTTGTCGGTGATAGGGAAGGTGGAGTGGATCTCAGCCTTGAAGGCGTCGATAGCGGCTTGAGAGTTGGAGGCGATGGCTTGGTCGTCGACGTGGAGGGAGATGAGAACGACGTTTCCGTCGAGGTCGCGCTTGTAGACGCAGGGATCGGCGGTGGTAGGGATGAAGGATTTGGAGCGAAGCCAGTTGTCGAGGACGATGTTCCACTCCCGAGGGGCTTGGTGGATGCCGTAGAGGGTCTTGAGGAGGCGGACGACTTTGGACTTTGGGATCCCGCTTCCTTCCGGAGCCTCGAGATAGATTTCCTCCTTGAGATCGCCGTTGAGAAAGGCAGCCTTGATGTCAATAGAGTCGCAGGGGTAGTCCAGCTCATTGACGAGAGCGAGGAATTGGCGAACTCCGTCCTTGTGAACGACGGGGGCGTAAACATCGACGTAGTCAACTCCCGGGACTTGGCTTCGACCGTCGGCGACCCAGCGAGCTCGGTACCTTGTGGGCAGACCAGTAGAGGGGTCGACCTTCTTCGAGCAGACCCAAGCAGAGCGAAGGATTCGCATCCAACTCTCGCGATCCACGATCCGAAAAACCCCCTTGCTCGTGAGGACGTCGAGCTCCTTCGCAAACGCGGGTTCCCAACCGTTCTTCCACTCGTCCGATGCTGTAGCTTCCTTGTAGGATCGAGGAATCCTTCCAGCTGCGTAAGCGGAGGCTGCGTTGGCGTGAGGGGAGTGGCCGAAGGCGGCACGGAAGGAAGGGAGGTGAGCAGCAGCGTAGGCGAGCATGACGTTGGCGTTGTCGTCGAAGAGATCAAGAGGATCGGGTGAGGAGGGAAGATCGGGGAAATCTGGGACCTCCTGAGGAGGGAGAGGGACGTTGGACGAGTACCGCGTGAGAGGTGACTCAGGGTCGAGGTTGAAGGTGTCCGAGGAAGAAGAGGAGGAGGCGGAGTCTTCCGAGGGTGAGGAGTTATCGTCGACTGGGGAGGGAGGAGGAAACGCGACGGGTGAGTCTGGTGGTGATTCGACGACAGGTAAAGGGAGTGGACGTCCGTTCGGGGGGGCAACATGATCATCACCAGTACCCCCAAAAAGTTCGCTCACTAGTTCTTCTTCCCATCCAAACACACCGTCCAGACCGTCTCCCTCTACAGGCGAGACCTTCTCCTCCTTCCACGTCTTCGAGAAAACGACATCGCGGGAGATGACGATCCCCATTCCAGCCAACACCCTGAATCCCCCTTCAACGTAGCCGACGAGGCGACCCTCGGAGTACCTTGGACCGAGCTTGTCCTTCTGGCGATGAAGGCGGTACCAGCAGGCGGCCCCGAAGGGTTGGAGGAAGTGGTGTGAGACGGTCCGCCCCGTCCAGACGTCCTCGGGGAGGGCCTTCGCGAGGGGAGAGGAGGGAGCTCGGTTGTGGTTGTAGACGAGGAAGTTGGCAGCCTCAGCCCAGAGACGAGGAGGGAGGCCAGAGGAGAGGAGGAGGGTGCGAACGCCGTCGAGGATGGTGGACATGGCGCGTTCCACTCGAGCGTTTTGGTTGTGAGCGTCGGCGGCGGTCGTTGTGTGTTCGATGCCTTTGGAGGTGAAGAAGTCGCGAAGGTGGTGACTGAGGAACTCCCCCCCTTGGTCCGAGTGGACACGTCGAGGGTAGTGTTGACTGTGGTTGAAGAAGAGCTGGCAGAGTTCCTTGACGTGAGTCGACGCCTGAGATTTGGCCGAGAGGAAGCGGACGAAGAGTTTCCGAGAGTGGTCGTCGAGCAGAACGAGCATGTAGCGCGCCCCGCCGAGGGATTGGGTCTTGGTGGGACCGAAGATGTCGAGGTAGACGATGTCTCCGATGGCTGCTGCCGATGTAGGGTTCCGTCGAGAGGGTTGACGTTTCGACTTTCCACAGATGCACGCGTCGCACTCAAAAGCATCGATCTCCATCTGCGTCACGATCGTCCTCCCCCCCAACCGTCCCGCCCTGATCAACTGAACCACTCGGTCGAGCGAGACGTGGGCTAGTCTGGAGTGGCAGTCGTGAAGATGGGATTTAGGGGTGTTCGACGCGGCAAGGAGGGACGAGGAGGAGGGAGGCTGACCGAAGCTCTGGAACTGTCCATCGACGACGGGTAGTCCGGACGAGGCGTTGGCGTGGAGGTAGGCCTTTCCGTTCTTGGAGACGACGGAGTGGAGGTTGGGTGAGGAGGTGATGTGGTAGCCGAGTCGCTGGAGGGACGACTGAGAGAGGAGGTTCCTGGAAACCTCGGGGACGAGCCAGACTTCGGGGAGGAGGATGGAGCCGTGAGAGGTGTGGATGACGGCCTCTCCTCGGTGGGTAGCTCGGATGGTGGCTCCGTTCCCGACGTTGACGGATCCGTCGAAGGGTGTGAGGCGTCGGAGGTGTTGAGCTCGGCTGACCATCGTGACGGAGGCGCCAGAGTCGAGGATGATAGAGGTAGGGGAGAGAGGGATGTCGGTTCCGACCAGGAAAGCGTCTCCCGTGATGTAGGCTGGCTTAAAATCGCTGAAGCCGTTGGAGAAGTCCGAAGGGAAGTAGTTTGCCGTAGCAACGTTTCCTTCCTCCTTTCTATCCTTCGTCTCCCCTCCGCCCTTCTCCCCTCTGTTCCCATTCCCCCACCCCTGCCCCCTCTTCCTCTTGATGTCCTTGAGCGTCTTGCAGTCCTCCGTGTTGTGAGTGCTGGAGTCGTGGAGAGTGCACCAGACTGCGGACTCTGCCGGTTTGGAGGATGGTTGAGCTCGAGCTGGGGAGGGGGAAGCGAGGAGAGCGTTGGAGGAGGGGGAGAGGACCTGACGGGCTTGGACTTGGTCGTGGTGCTTCCTGAGTTCGTCGAAGATGGTCTCGGGGGTGATGGGGGTGGCGAGAGCCTCAAGGCGGGAGAGGACGAGACCGAGCTCGACGTCTTCGTTGGCGGAGGGGAAGTTCGCCTTGAGCATGATGGAGAGGAACCCGTCGCCGACCAGGACCTCCTTGTCGTTCGCCCCGGCGGATCGGATGATGGTGATGTCCTCGTTCCTGGCGTTGACCCACTTGAGAAGCTCGGACGAGGAGAAAGGAGTGGTCATGATGCGACGGACCGATTGGGAGAGATTGGCTGGGGTAGCTCCGGCGAAGCGAGTCTGGAGCCAGTCGAGGAAGGTCTTGGCTTGATAGTTAGACTTCGCTTCGGTGGAGAGGAGGGTGTTGAGGAACTGGAGGCGAATGGAGCGGTCCACGGTGGAGTCGAGGCGGGCTCGAGCCTTATCTTCGAGGAGGAGACGCTTCTCCTTCCCTTCCTCGGGTTCGTTGGCCGGAGGAGTTCCTGCCTGGACTGTTCTCCACACCCCCTTCTCTCTCGCCCAGGTAGCGTAGCCCTCGAGCCAGTCGGCGTAGTTTGAGGAACCGGAGAGGGTGATGGTGATGGTGTGGGAGAGCTTGAGAGAGGAGAGAAGGTCCGGGAGGTCGTCGATGTGAGACATGTGTGATAAGGAGGTGGGCTCTTGGAGCTGGGTGATCAGACTCTTAATCCTTGATGACCCTAGGAGAGTGGGTCGGTGAGGGGAGGAAAAGAAGGCCTTGCTGGACAAGGAAGGGATTCGTCGACGGTCTGAGTGAGAGAAGACCCGTACCGAACTGTGAGCCTAGGAAGAAGACGGTCAACGATGGAGAGAGGCGCGCGGAGGAAATGAAGGAGGCGGTAACTAAGGAGACGTCGAGAGATAAAGTCGAGGCAAAACACATAGACAAGTGAGGTGTGGGAGTGATAGAGATAGGTAGAGTGACCATGGGAGTGAGCGAGAAAGAAAGAGAAAGAGAAAGAGAAGCACATCTAGAGTCGGAAACCCCCCCAGACCCAAGGTCGTCAAGTTTCCAACAGAGGGGATAAAGCCTCAATCAAGTGCTTCCACATCCATCGCACACTGTGCTTCAAACGACACAGGCAGACATGAGCGTTCAGGTGTTGTGATTCTCGGTTCGCGATCATCCCGGCTTGGCTCCCGCTCGCCCTCCGCTCTGGTTCCTTTCAACTGCAGAAGCTCCGTGATCTTACGATGTTCAGACTTACATCTCCATCTCTGGCCACCCTCTCCCATCGGAACAAAACTTGACGACTTTGGGTCTGGGGGGGTTTCCGACTCTAGATGTGTTTCTCTTTCTCTTTCTCTTTCTCTTTCTTTCTCGCTCACTCCCATGGTCACTCTACCTATCTCTATCACTCCCACACCTCACTCTATGTGTTTTGCCTCGACTTTATCTCTCGACGTCTCCTTAGTTACCGCCTCCTTCATTTCCTCCGCGCGCCTCTCTCCCTCGTTGTCCCTTATCGTTCACCGTCTTCTTCCTTGGCTCACAGTTCGGTACGGGTCTTCTCTCACTCAGACCGTCGACGAATCCCTTCCTTGTCCAGCAAGGCCTTCTTCTCCTCCCCTCACCGACCCACTCTCCTAGGGTCATCAAGCAAAAATCGAACTGATCTCCAAGCTCGACTAAACCGCTGTTCCCTCGGAACATAAGCTTATCACGTCTTCTCCCTCATTCTCAGTTGTAGCCTCAGATAGGGTGATCGTATCTAGTCTCTTCTCCAATTTTTGCCTCGTTGGCTACTCGTTTCCCGGTTTGATTTTGGATACTGTTTCTGACGCGACGTGTCATTGAGCTAGACAGGGAATCTTTTCTCTCCTTCGTCCCGTTGCCCCTTACTCGCCCTCCTTCCTCCTCGCGTACTTCTAGATATCCCTCGCGGGGAAGCTTTCAGCGGGCAAGGTCTGACCAAAAAACGCTCGTCGAAAAGGGCACGGGATACTTTGTTCTCCGTTGAGCTTGGAACCGTTCGTTCTATTGGAGCCAGCGGGAGGAAGTACGTTGAGAAACCTGAGACAAGGGGAGGAAGGAGGTTGCGGAGGGAAGGAAAGGGGTAGCGATCTTGGTGCAGTGAGTTCCTCGACTACCAGTCCCTGCAAGAACTCGTTTGTGAGATTTCGGCAGTCTCTGGAAGTCTGGGCATTCTCCACCTTTTTCTGGCAAAGATTGTAGACAGGTTCTATGTTTCGCCTCAGACCAATTTATCTCCGACTGGAATCCCTCCCAAGCTCGACAAAGCTCTCCGAGAGAAGAGGAAGGGAACAGTAATCGAGCGAACTTGCTGAAAAACGTCAATCCTCGAGCTATCACCCTTTTCTTCTCGTCCCGCCGTCTGCTTCACCTCAAGGAAGGGCCGTGCAAATTCCAAGTTACCTGTGCCATGAAGGCGCTCCGTGGATCCTTGGTGGCACTGGAACGACTCCATGCCTTCTCATTCGAGCCTGCCGGCACCTTGCCTCCTCCTCCTTCCCTCTCTACTTTGGTCTACTCGGTCCGATCATCATGTCCACCTATCTCTCGGGCCACTAGTCTGCGGCTCGTTAAACAGGTGCTGTATTTCAAAGTTCAGTCGCTTCCCAATCTTTCACGGGAAGAGATGGGGTTGCCCCTGCTTCTTTGCTGCTTACTTCTCTCCTCGCTCATATCCCTAGCCTGAAAGTGTCCTGTAGTAGTGGGTCTTACTCGGAAGCACTTGTTACGCCGTTATCTGCAGAGACTACGTACGCTCTCTCGACTGCTGACGAGCTCTCCTCTTCTTGAAGCCTGAACTCTTCACCATCGGAACAGAGCGACGCGTCGCGTCTCCTCGTTGCTTTCTCTTTCTCGGGGACTTCCAACACCTCCGATCTCTGGAGAAGCTAGCTCATTGATTCCTGGAGCCGGCCCTTCACTCTCTCCTCCATCTCGCCCTTCTCAAGCTCTGATCCATCCTGTTTTCATCATCATTTGCAGGTGTGGCTCCCCAAATCTCCGTCCAGACCACGATGGGAGTTTGTCATGCCTACAATACGCTCCTTCATAGGAATCTTCGGAGGAAGCCGGAGGTGTGTACTGGACTTTTGAGAAGGAGGAAAGGAAGAGGGAACAGACCTCTTCCCTTCGCTTTGCTCGCCTTTGTTTACATTTACAAAGCATGCTTCTTTCTTTTACTTTCGAAACTGCCCGAGACAGCCAAAAGATGCCGGAAGGGGCAGGAGAGAGAGGGCTCGAGCTCACAAAAAGTTCAAAAAGCAGTCCGACACGAAGGGGAGTTTCAGGCAGTTTCCGGTAGCGGTAGCTAGAGCTTGCGAAAGGGGCGGAGAATGCAAAAGATGAAACAAAACGAGTTCCTGCAGGAACCCAGCCAAGCAACAAGAACAGAAGGAAGGAGAGCATAAAAGAGGAGGGCCGGTGAGGAGACGACAATCCAACCAGGTCAAAAACAAAAGAATGAGTTCCCTGTCGGGGAGTCGAACCCCGCTCCTTCGCGTGAGAGGCGAACATCTTAGCCGATGGACAAACAAGGAATTGATGACAGCGCACCGCTAACAAGTATCAAGTCTAGGATACAGAAACCTCCGCTTGCAGCACCTCGCTTCGCCCTTGCTTGTTTTGATGTTCAAGCTCCAGCAGAGAAGCACCGGTTTGGGCTGAAGTTGCTTTGATGCGTCTGTCTGGGGGCCAAGAGACATGTTGGTTTGGGTGTTTAGGAGTTTATGTTCGGTTTGGTTTCCTTGGTTACTAGATTTCACCTCCCTTTGCCTTTTCCCTCGTACTTCTCCCTCTGGCTTCCTTTCTTCATACTTCACGGAGCTCTAGATCGAAGCTCATCTAGTTTGTTGTTCAGGTCTCTCTGCAACACATAAAGCAGGAGAAGGAGTTCTATTCTCTCTCCTCCCTCCTCCCTTTCTTCTCGCGCGCTCTCCTCCTGCCTGCTCTACGGTTGGGAATATGGGTGAGCGCGGAAACTTTCTCCCCGAATGTTTTCACACCCCTCCTCACCTCCTCTCTTCCTCTGTTGCTCTCTTTGGGCCTTTGCTTTCCATCTTCACTTTTTCTGATCATCATCTATGTTTCAGGGTTAGGGTCAACCTGTGCGGAGATTCCAAGCTCCCCCACCTCAACTTCTCAGCTCAACACGTCCGGTCTCCTCTCTTCCATCTCCCCTTGGATCGCCCTCTTTGTGTTCTCCCTTGCCGGAGAAGGTCAGATGGGAATGAAAACTCGTTCCTTGCTGTAGCTGCTCCTTTGACTGAAGGAGAGGAGGAGGAGCATGAAATCCCCTAGTTCCCTGGAAAACTCCCAGTTTCTCAGCACACGGTTAGCCTTCATCCTTGTGCTCCTATTTCTCTCCCTCATCTTTTCCTCTGCCTTCTCTTTCTCAAACACTTCCCATTTCTGCTTGCTTTCACCTTTTGGGGGTCTTTTTCCTTTCTCTTCCCTTCAAGATCTTGTGAGGAGGGGAGGGGCAGTGGTGAGATGGCCTTCAGAGGTCTGGAGTTGGGTGGTTTGGAGAGATCAAAGGAAAGAAGGAAGGAAGAGGACCGGATGTTAGATATCTAGTCTTTCTAGTATCTTCCCTTCAAAGTAGCTCTTGGCTTTCCTTTCTCTCCGACCGATATCTTCTTCTCAGGTCTAGCAGTTTTCATAACAGCGTTCATCTTCTAGTTCACAGATCTAGCTCACCTTCCTTGTTTAAACACTCTCGTGTTTGTTGGTCCTTTACCTTACATACAAGCTCTGCAGCGTGCTTGTGAACTTTCTAGATCAAACCCGTCTGAAACACACACATTCCAAAGACTCTCTATCTCTTTCCTTGGAACGACCAAAGGAACTCCTGGGCAGCCTTTCCAACCAGGGAGGAAAGGAAGAAAGTGTCAGGGGATCTTTGCAGGAGATGACCACTGTCCCTTCCCTCAACCCAACCAACTAGCCCTACGGTCCCTTTTTGGTACTTGCTATTCTATCCTGAACTCTCTACTGACTTGATCCTCACAGAAAAACTGTGATGTGTAGCAGCCACCACCCCCTCTCCCCTTTCCTCTTCACAGAACAATATTTGCAGTTGACAACAGAAAATGAAGGGTGTCAGTCACCTCTCCCACTTTCGGATTCCGTCTTGATCTGGAGTGTTTGAAAGGAATTCGAGCTGACCGCAAACTTCCACAACCGAACCCTCCCTCTTCCAAGCTTCACTCGCTGGTTCTCTTCCTTTCTCTCTCTATCCTTCTGTCCCCGTTCTTACCACCAGACTCTATCTATGGATGTTTTAACCTGACTTGTGCTTGAATCATCAAAATCAAGTCCATTTCTGCTTTTGAGAGACTCAGGGTGAGCTGTCGGCTCAGTTCACAGCGGAAGTTGGTGTCCTTCGGAGAAGCCGACTTTGCTTCTTTTTTATCCAGCCTCCACTTTCTTCATCCCCTTCCTTCACCCACCCACCCTCCATTGACCATCTCACTGCACCACCATATGGCTAGCTCAATCCGTGATCATGTTTCCTTTCCGTCTTCAACATCAGCCTCGCTTCTATAAATCCTCCTTGCTCTCTATTTGCTACCATGTCTCTCTTTTCATGCTAATGCTCTACTCTCAACAAGAACATGATTCATAGCTTCTACAAGATCTCCCGACTGAATGCTGCTGTATCCTTTCCTTCCTCTTCCCCGTTCCCGGTGGAGTCTTAATGCCTTGCAAGGGGCGGATCACCGGTAGACTAAAGTATTGAGTCGTGGGTTCTGGGTTCTATCAGAGATGGCCCGCCTGCACCCCCTTTCACTTTCAGCTTTGGCTTCACTCTCCCCCGCTCCTCCTTTACCTTTCACGTCCAGCAGTCTTTGCTTTGTCCTTCCTTTTCTTGAGCGGTCTCCCCGCTTGGTCTGGAGAACAAAAAGAGAACCTTTCGGGGTGAGTGCCAAAAAAGGGGATGCGTCGACTCGGGTTTGAACCGAGGACCTTAAGAACTTCAGTCTTACGCTGCTACCAACTGAGCTATCGACGCCTCGACTTATTGTTTAATTGATGACTGAGCGCTCCTGGTTTCTGTACTAGTACCCCATTTCAAGCCAGGCGGCTCCTCGACACTCTTTCTCTCTCCACTATCTTTTCCCCAACATCGTCTTCGGTTAGTTCTAGTCTAGGTGATACGATGAATCAATTTAATATAAAAAAAAAAAAAAAAAAAAAAAAAAAAAAAAAAAGGAAGGGAAGAAGGGAAGTGCCGGGGAGAATCCAGGGGGAGAGAAGTGAATCGAACTTTCAATCTCCATCTCGGTGGATGTTCCTCCTTGTACTTTAAGGATAAGCTTTTAAAGCTAGGACTCTTCTCTTACGACAGTTGAGCGATATGGACTAGAATTTATAGGCTTTGGGGCCTGGTTTGAGCAGAGAGGAGAGGTGGGAATGGGTGGATGAACTCAACGCGTCTGCTTGACTCTTCAACTTCTTTCTACTTCACTTTTCCGCGACTGCCCAGATCTAGAGAACTTGAGATCAATAGTCATTTTGGGAATAGCCGGCTGCAAAGGTGCAAACGTAGTGTAAACTAGTCAGAGGAGAGAGAGGTAAAGAGATGCCGCGTGAGATGTTCTCAAAAGCAAGCGAAAAGCCGTGTAAAAGCTAGGCTAGACCGTGGACGTCCTCTTTCCGTTCACCTTTGTGACTTTCTGCAAGGGAAGGCCTGAAAAAAAAAATCGAGTCAGCTTTGGAAGCCATCTCTCTCCTTATTGTTGTTGTCCTCGGAGCTTCCATCCTTAGAGAAAGGTATAATGAACACATGGCTAAACTAGCAGAAAGAAACTAAGTAAAAGAAAAGAAAGCCGTTAAAGGCAGGCTTTGAGAAGGTTGAAAACAAGCAAGATGAAGGCTGAGAAAGGAAAAGAGACAAGCTGTGAGTCTTTAGGTTTCGTTTCTGTAGTATTTCGTAGGTTGTTTCAATCGTGAATGATCTGGTCACATATCTGGTAGCTTGATAAACATGGTCGTTTGGTTACTGATCGAGCTCATTCGAGGAAAACTTGTCAAGCGAGCCTGTGAGCCAGTCATCGAAACAAACGGCTGTCCAAATCTTGCCCTTCACAGTGACTACTTCACTCTCCTTCCTCCTGTCTTCTTCCTAGCCCAGCGCAAAATTTCCTACTATGCTCACGGCCACTAGGTCTCTTCTCTGGACTTGCCGCTCAAACAACGGAACACTCCTGCTTCGTTTGGACATGTTGCCCTTTCTTCTACCTTTCCTTCGCCACGTAGCCTGATTTGAGTCCAAGTCTGTAATCGGAAGAAGTCAAGTATAAAGACGAACCCTCGCACCGAGCCCGGAGGAAGGTTTTTGTATTTGATCCATCGTATCACCTAGACTAGAACTAACCGAAGACGATGTTGGGGGGAAAGATAGTGGAGAGAGAAAGAGTGAGAGATGAAGAGTATAGAGTATAGAAGTGGTGGGAAGAGAAGAGAGAGGGAGAGAAAGAGAGAGAGCAATACGACGCGACAAAAGAAAACAACCGAGATCACCGCCGACCTTCCATCCTTCTCACACCCTACCCATCCCAACCAGCTATCCCTGTCCTTCCCTTCCTATCCTTCCATTCCCGGAGTCCACACGCGCCATTCCCTTCCTGATCGCCCTCACCACCCCAACAATCGCCTCGTCCGTCACCCTCTCGACCGCCGCGTCCTTCTTCCCCCAACGACGAGATCGCGAGAGTTTCCAGATACGACCGAGGAAGACGATGTTTTGGATGAGATGAGGGAGGCGGGGGATTGGCGACGGACAGACGAGGGTTTGAAGGCTGGGATGAGGGGGAGGAGGGAGATGTCGAGGGGAAGCGAGGATCCAAATTCTCCGAGCGATTTCGCAGTCGACGAGTAGGTGCTGAAAGTCTTCCGTGGATGAGGGATCGAGGCAGAGGATGCAGGAGGTGGATCTGTTGTTGATGAAGCGATGGGTAGGATTGTTGCCGACCTGCGAACCTGGGTGAAGAGCGTACAGAGAAAGACGATGTGAAAGATCGACGTCCTCCGGAGAGTGACTCGAAAGGCCCTTCAACTTCCTCCACCATTCCTCCCAATGGTTAGAAGTGATACCAGGAAACCTATCCGCCCAACCGGGAGGAATGATAAGACGAAACTTCTTGAGAAGAATCCTTACCGAGTCCTTTCCGATATCGGCAGAGACGCGTTCTTGGTCGGGTCCGAGGAAGTGTTTGGTGGTGATGGGAGAGATGGCGGACCGAGGAGGGCGAAGAGCTATATCGTTCCAGTTCTTCTTGGCGAAGGGGGTAAGAGTGATGATCGAGTTCCAAGCGGCAAGGTAGTCTTTCCAGCGAGATGGAAGAAGAGAGGTCATAGTTCCCATCGTCCCTGGCCAACCTCCCGAGAACGCACCTGGTTGGAAGAAGATACCAGTCCACTGAAAAGAGGGAGAAATCTCTCGTTGGAACGAGAAAGGGTCGTAGTTCCATTGGTGAGCGGGGTGGAGGAGAAGGTACTTTTGAAGGCGACCACGAATTGCGACGACGAAGGGTTTGGAGGATTCTGGGATGGTGAGGAGGCGATAGATCCATTCCGCTCGAGGACCAGCGAGTCAATTCTTGAGGGAGATGAGGCCGAATCCTCCATGGACCTGAGGAGTGCATAGGCGATGATCGTTGACCGAAACCGATGATGAGTTTCTCCAGATTGCGTCGAGGGACGCGCGATGTAGTTGATCGAGGATGGGACCGGGACATGGGAGAAATCGATCGAGGTATACGATCATGGAGTAGCAGTAGATGTTGATGATGCTGCATCTGGAAGCCAGAGGGAGGTCATGGAAAGGGATGGAGGATAGACGCTTACCGACCTTCTTCACCTTCTCGTTCCAAACCTCGTTCGCGTCGACGTTCCTTCCGATCGGGACTCCGAGAGAGGTGAAAGCTTCGGTGGTTATAGCCCATGTCTTGTAGGAGGGAGGAGGGTTGGTAGCGAAGGTTCCGATGGGGTGAAGGAAAGACTTGGGCCTGCTGACGATCATCGCTGTTCCCTTCTCGTACTCCTCCAGCGAAAGGTCGAGGACGTCGACGTCGTCGTAGTCTCGACAACCCGCTCCTAGGTCGTCGGCGAAAGCTGAGACCTTAAAGGGAGAGAAAAGTCGAGGGATACCACGAAGTCTCGCTCGAAGCATCGCAGCAAGAGGTTCGAAAATGAGGGAGAAGATGGAGGGTGCGAGAGGGTTTCCTTGACGAACGCCAGAGAGGAGGGGGAAAGACTCACCGACCCAGCCGTTCAAGCAGATTCTTCCGAACTGGTGAGAGTAGGTTGATTTGATGGTGTTGATGAATCGAGTGCCAAATCCCATCTTACGTAGGCATGGCTCGATGAAGTCGTGGGAGACGTTGTCGTACGCCTTCTCAAAGTCGACCTGAGCGATGATTCCCGGGTGAGTCTTCTCCTCATCGACGAGACTCTGGAGCTGGGCGATATTCGATCCGATCCATCGGTTGGGGATGAAGGCGGTTTGGTCGGGATGTACTACTAAGTGGATCTGTTCGAGGAGACGTGAGTTGATGGCTCCAGAAATGATCCGAGCGTCGGTGTTGATGAGAGCGATGGGCCGATAGTTCCGAATGTCGTCCTTGTCACCCTTCTTGTAGATAAGGTGAAACTGAGCGATCGATTGGGAGGAGGAGAGTCGACCTGTGATGGCGGTTTGATTGAGGATTTCGAGGAGGATGGGACCTGTTTCCGACCAAGTTAGTTTGTAGAACTCCGAGGGGAGGCCGTCGACTCCTGGGGTCTTTCCTCGACTAGATTTGAAGGCGGCGGTTGCAAGCTCGTCCATATCGAAAGGTTCCTCGAGTCGTTGCTGAGCGGAGGAAGAAAGGGAGTTGTCGATGAAGGAGAGCGGTCGTTCGTGGTCGGGAGGAGTGGTAGGTTTGTGGCGGTAGAGATGGGAGTAGAACTGAGTCGAGGTGTTGAGAAGCTCTCCTGGGGAGTAGGATGACGTCGAGCCATCGAAAGATCTGAGGGAAGTAATGATATCAGTTCTTCGGACTTGTTTGAGACGCATGCGAACCGCAAATTCAGACGCGTCTCCAGCGTCAAGGCGAGCTCGCAAGGCTTGACCATCGAGCGAGATCCTATCACTCTCCGGTGAGGGATTGGTCCGATCGAATCTGGCGAACCTCCGAGAGAGGTCTCTGAGAAAGAGAGTAAGAGCTGCTTTGGTGAGGTCCCAAGCGGCGAGAGGATCTTGGGGGTGGAGTGAGGTTGAGGTTGGATGAATGGTTCGAATCTTGTGTTTGAGCAGGTCTACGACCCCTGCTCTCCTCAAAACATGAACTCCTACCTTGAAAGTCCCTTCTCCGCACTCGACGACTCCAGGGACAGCCACACGAAGGACGATGGGGTGGTGAGAGCTAGATGGAGAGGTCGGGCGCGCCCAGAGATCCTGACCTTGAGCAAGAGGAAGGAGGGAGCGAGAGAGGTAGAAACGATCGAGACGACGATCACCGCCGCTTTGGTTGAGGGAGCGGATATTGGTGAAGAGTTTCCTGTGAGGGTGGAGGACGCGAAAGGGATCGAAGAGGGAGAGGGACGTTACCATCTCGTCCATCGCGATCTTTCCTTCATTCCTCCCACCTGGTTCCGCTGAATCGAGAAGAGGATCTTGAACACAGTTCCAGTCTCCACCGATGAAGAGGGGTGGCGAGAAGGGAGAGTTGGCGAGAGAACGTCGAAGTTCGTCGAGGTAGCGACCCGTGTCCGTCGAGGAGGTAGGTACGTAGACTGCGACAAAGCGGATCTGTTCCTCGCCGATGGTGAAGACCGCATCAGTCGATCGAACCGGCGATCTGGCTGTTGAGCGGTTGGTGAGGAAGTTGATCTGTGTAGGAGGAAGAGGGATGAAGCGAGAGGAGGGACGCCAAAGAATGGCTGTTTGGGAGTTGGGGGTGAAGATAGCTCGAAGTCCAGCTCTTTCACAGTCTGATGTCCAAGCCTGCGCTTGGACGACTGATCTACAGTAGACCTCGGATAGGAGAAAAATGTCGGCGGACGTGCGAGAGAAATGAGCGAAGTAGGTCGAGCGAGTTCGATCGTTGGAGAGCCCACGTTCAACGTTGGATGCAACGACCGAGAGATGGTTTGGGGACATTATTAAAGGGAGATGGGATTCTCATCCGACGTGGAGGGGGTCGAAGGAGGGGCGAGGGGGGTAGTGGGAGGGTAGAGAGAGGGAGAAGGAGAGAGAAGAGTTTGAGACGAACCGTTTGAGCCCTTCTCGAT
Organism: Mrakia blollopis; assembly: GCA_000950635.1. Taxonomy (NCBI): domain Eukaryota; kingdom Fungi; phylum Basidiomycota; class Tremellomycetes; order Cystofilobasidiales; family Mrakiaceae; genus Mrakia; species Mrakia blollopis. The sequence continues at coordinate 2,289,876 of BBPU01000058.1, read as the reverse complement.
CCCCTCCATTTCTCCCCCATGGTCTACGTCTTCGTCGTCAACAGCGTCATCGATCTCCTCTTCCTCCCTGTCGGACGCGTGCTCGACTTCCAGACTGTGGAACCGGTTGTTCTTCACGCTCAACATCGACGCGTCCCCTCGAACGGGAGTTGGGGACGGGTGGGCTTGAGGCGAGGTAGGACGAGCGTTGGAGGTGAAGCTGAAGGTAGGGGAGTAGGGGATATCCGATCGTTCGATGACCCTCCTCCTCTTCGCGTTGATTGGCGTAGGAGAGGCGGACCGAGGCTCGCGAGGGGGGGAAGTGGGAGTGGAGAGAGGAGGAGTCGAGGAGGGCCGTTCCAGGCTCCTCTTCTGGGGTTGCTGCTGCTGCTGCTGCTTGGGAGAAGGAGGGGAAGAGGAAGAGAGAAGGGAAGGGCAGTGATAGGAGGCATGGCCTCGAGAGGCACAGTGTTTGCAAGGAGGAGCATCCGTGCACTCGACTCGCGAGTGTTGGGTGCTCTTGCAGTAGACACAGCTCAACCTTCTGCCGATAACGAAGAACTTGGGTTTGTTCACCCAAGTTCCGAAATCCTGTTCGAAGTGAATAGAAGCTGGAAGCCGCTTCGACGTCGAGATATCGACGAGAATCGCGACGCTACCGGTTGCCACAGTCGTCTTGTCGAAGAAGATCGGCTGGAAGGCCATGATCTTCCCAACGTCCTTCAACTTGGCTTCGAGAAGGCCCCGAGAGCCCTCCTCATCGAGCCACCCTTCAATCCTACCCTCGACGATGTCTGCGTTCGTAGAGTTGTGAAGACGGAAAGGAGAGACGACTACACCTTTGAGCTTTAAGCCCTCCAAAATGAGCTTGTTGACTTCCAAACCGTTCGCGTTCTTCTTCATTTGAAGGATGATCCGTTCCCCATCTTGAATAGGAACGACGAAGTTGGCGAGAGGGGTGTGCTGTGCTTGAATGGCTTGAGCGACGGCGATAAGAGTCGTTCCCCGAGGTGGTTTGAGAGCGAGCGCTCCTTCGCGAGGGACCGCGAGTTCTGGGATGAGGCTTGCTGTAGCGGAGGAAGACGGAGAGGGGGAGGAGGAAGAAGAAAGGAAGGGTTTGTGAGGGAGAGTGGAGGGGCGGTAAGAGTGAGGAGGGGTTTGTCGAACGACGGAGGCGAAAGTAGGGGAGGAGGGAGGGAAGGGGGAGGATAAACCGGCGGGTCGGGAGCTGGGCGCGGTGGATCGAGCCGATGTTTCGGCATCCGATCCGGTCGGAGAGGAAGAGGAGGTGGGGGTGAAGGCAAAAGTAGAAGGGAAGGTTCCAGAGAAAAGGGGGGACGGAGAAGAGCTTCCTTCCACAGGACCGCTAAGAGGAGTTGCAGAAGAGCGAGAGTCCTCAAGTGAGTTCTCTGCTTGGGTGGTGCGTTTGTTTAGGAGGGAGGGGGAGGATGATGGTACAGGTGTTGTTACAAGTGTTGGTACAGGGCTTTGAGAAGAGAAACTAGTGGACTTACCACCACCTCCCTTCCCTCGCCCGTCCTTTTCTCCAGCACCAGGAGTCTCGAGTCGAGGACTTCGGCGTGTAGTGGTAGGATTGATGGGGTCTTTGGGCTGCTCTTTAGTGCTTTTTTGGTTGGTTTGGTCTTTTTGGGACATTTTTGCAGGGTATTTTTTTTTGTATTTGATCCATCGTATCACCTAGACTAGAACTAACCGAAGACGATGTTGGGGGAAAAGATAGTGGAGAGAGAAAGAGTGAGAGATGAAGAGTATAGAAGTGGTGGGAAGAGAAGAGAGAGGGAGGGAGAGAAAGAGAGAGAGCAAAACGACGCGACAAAAGAAAACCGATTTTTTTTTTTTTGTATTTGATCCATCGTATCACCTAGACTAGAACTAACCGAAGACGATGTTGGGGGGAAAGAGAGTGGAGAGAGAAAGAGTGAGAGATGAAGAGTAAGGGCGGTCGCTGGTGTTGGGGAACTTAGTTACAGAAGGCAGATCTTCATATATCAACTAAAGCACCTCGAAGTAGCTCACCTGGTAGAGCATCTGTTTGTAAAGGTTAAACATACACATCATAGAAGGTAATCGGTTCGATCCCGATCTTCGAGACATATTTTTGGCAGCGAGGACACGCGGGAACCACCACTTCGTCCCTCTTTTTGCTTTGAGGGAGCTAATGAATGGAGATATTTTTGCGTGTTTGAGGCGAGGGAAAGCGGAAGAGCGACAACTCCCCTCCTCCTGTGTAAAATTAGTTTTTGCTTAACTTTTACCACGCAGTCTTTTAAGGGCTTAAACCAAACTACCTGGACGCAATTTCAAGCCCGTTCATCAGACGAGTACTTGGGAATCACGACAAGGAGTGAGGAGCGGGGACTTGAAGGACACCCGCCTCCAAAGGGTCTCTTCCCTGTTCATTTGGACGCGTATCTGGTGTGGGTGTTTTACTTGGGTAAGTAGGGGCAAAGAGGTGGGGGATTAGCTCTTTCAACTCGAGGGAGGAGACGATGGCGGTTGTAGCTCGTCAAGGAGTGAGCTTTCAAGACTTTGAAAGTGGAGGAGGTTTGGGCTGCCGCTGTTTGACTTTCGCTTTCGCTTGAATCCATGAGAAGATACTTGAGGCTGGAGAAGGGGTTCAAGAAGGTTTTCCGAGAAGAGAAGCTGAGTCTCGAGAAAGGTGATCAAGATTGTGAGGCAAAGTGATGGTCTACAGAAAGCTAGGGAAGAGCGCGCCTTTTATAGTCGATGGAGGGTTTCGGGCTTGGGCATAGAAGGGAGGGAGCCCGAAGCAAAGACTTGAAAGATGTAAGGTCTAGCGTCGTATTCGATCTGGAGAGAGAAAGAAGGACTCGTGAGACGCTAGCTTGGTGGTCAAGATGTAGACGAGAGTAAGAAAGGAGGAGAGAGAAGCGAAAAGGTTAAGGGAATGTAAGGCTGTGTGCAGAGAGAGAGAGCGAGCGAGAGTAAACGAGAGAAGCGAGCTAAACAACCTATTCTACTATAGAAAAGAAAGAAAGAGATACGCAAATCTTCACAAAGACGGCTACTAGAAAGACCTAGAAACATCTAAGACCAAGAGAGAAAGAACCAGAACAGGAGAGAGTAAAAAGAAGACCGAATCTTGACCGAAAATAACAAGACGACGGAGCGAGAGAACCTTGCAGTCTGACGAGCAGCTACGGCGGGACGAGGTGAGCAAGGAGAGGAGTGATGGAGGGAGGGGAGGTTGGTTGGATCATTAAACTGAGATTGAGGAAGGAAAGGAGAACAAGAAACAGCGTCAGAGAGAAAGCGAGGGAGAGAGGGAAGGGAACGAGAGAAAGAGCAACGCATTGAGAACAGACCTGATGACGTCTTTATCCGGACCTTGAGATGTGGCTGAAGGCGATCCGAGTCCGTATCCGAGAACCTATCAAGTGTAAGAAGAGGAGGAGTCAGCGAGCACGTAAGAAAAGAGGAAAGAGAGAAAGAATGACGCGTCATGAACGGACCTGGACTACTTGAGTGGGAGAGTGGAAACTGATGGCAGCTGGGCCATCGTAGGTACGAGAGAGATGAAATCCTGAGGAGAAGAAAAAGAAGTGCAGTCAGTCTGAAGAGAAGTGAAGTCAGTTTGAGGGAGAAGTGAGAGAACAGGAAAGAGGAGAAAGTGAAGAGACAAAAAGGAAGAAGAAAAGGAAGGCGTGTCGAGTTGCCCTAAATCCCTAAGAAGAGCGGTCGAGTTGAAGATCCCAAAGATTGTCGATGTTCCGGACGCCTGAAAGAAAGAAAGGGAAAAGAAAAGAGAGTCAGTAAAAAGAAGCATGAGAGACAGAGGAAGAGAAGAAAGTGAGAAAAAGTAAACCGAGGCAAAGAATGAAAAAAAGAGAGTGTAACCCAAACTTCATCCAAACCACCACACTGGGTCAATCATACTTTGAAGGAAGAGCTCTGAGAACGTTAATGGAAGGTTCTCTTGTAGGAACGGTGGCTAGAGAGGGTTGATCTCCCTGGCTTCTAGCGCTGGATCCCCATGCATGGGCTGAGACGGCATCTGTTGAGATAGCTTTCTCTCTTCTCTTCTCTACTAGAAATAGTCTTTCTTTCTTTCGTTTTTGTCGCTCGGTTTTGCTGCGCTTCCTCCCCAGACATCTCCTTCTCCTCCTTCCTTTCGATGAGTCCCCAACTACTTCAAGGGACTCATCCGTTCGTCTTTCTTTCTCTCTTCTCTTCGTCTCTTCGTTCCCTCATCGAGCCTTTGCTTACCTTCCTTCTCTCAATTGCTCAGTCGTTTCTCTTCTTCTTTAAAAGGTTCTAGACTCGTCTTCGTAGGGTTTGTTGTTCTATTAAACTACTTCAAGAGACTCATCCTCGTTTCTCTTGTTCTTTAAAAGCATCTAAGAGATTGAGATGATTGTAGGCCTTTATGTGATGGTGCGTGAGGGAACAGACTGTGAGGTGCTTTGAGAGGGATTCATACCAGTCAAGTGTGTCTGCTCTCTGTCTCCCTTTGCCGCTCGCAACTCCTCTTTCTACCCCCTTTTCTTCCGCCACTTCTAGGAGAAGGAGGTGCAATCTCTGGAGGGGAAGGATCTGAGGACGGCACAAGCTCATCATTCCTTTGCACTGGCAATAGCAGGAAAAGGGGAGAACGGAAAAGGGAAGAAGAGAAGAAAGTGGGGAGGAGCAGAGAAGAAGAGTGACAGAGGAAGCTGGAAAGCCTTCTCCCTGATGCTTCTCTCCTTGTCACCTTCCTCTGCTTCACCACTAGATCCTCCCTCACCGCTGCGTCCTTGCATCATACAGTCGTCCTACCTTCCTTGCTTAGCAGCAGACGGTCCCTTTAACAGAGCCGGGCAAAGGTCGGAAAAAAGGGCGCCTTTTCGCGTTGAGTGAACTATCCAGAAGCTGTGAACTTCCAAACAACCAAGCCTGGCTAGCTCAATCGGTAGAGCGTCAGACTCTTATGATCTTTATAGATTCTTATCAAAGCTTCTATCTGAAGGTTGGGGGTTCGACCCCCCCGTTAGGCTAACGTTTCTTTTTTTTGCTGGGCAGAGACTCTCTCTCACATCAGCCCTTTTCTTCTTTTGTCTTCTCTTTCTTCATCTGCTCAGCAAGGGAATCACGGGACGTAAAGGCTCGAGGTCTTGTGGGAGTGCTGAGCTAGAAGTTTACACTGAGGGGAAAGAAGGGGAGAGGAGGGTTAGAGGTAGAACCCAACAGGAAGGAGGGGAGGAGGGAAGGAGAAGAGAAGGAAGGAAGGAAGGAGGCTTGGAGAAGACAAGCTCATGATCAAAGATTGGTAGGAGGACAAGGGAAGTTCTCGAACAGAAAAGGGATGAACACAAAGGGGAGGAGAAGGAGGAAGGGAAAGAGACAGGATGCAGCTCCTTGGCAACTGGGACCTTTGTAGAGCTTGGGGGAAGGAAGTGGCTTGGTATATGAGGTCAGAAGAGTCTAAAGGAGAGGAGTCAGAGAACGCACCACAAAGAGAAAGAGAAGAGACCTGTGAAAGAGCAAGTAGGGGCGGGAACGGAGGAGAGAGCCTGGAGGAGAGGGCCTTCCTATGAAATTTAGTACGTCCAACCAAGGATAGCAGAGAAGATTGGGGAAAGGGACTCAGTACAAAGACAAGAGAATAAGGAAGAGAGAGGGAAAGGGAGGCGCGTCGCAAACTGACTGGAGGTAGAGGAAGCTGTACAAGTCTTGAGGCGAAGCGGCTGAGAGCAACGATCTACCTGGGAAGGGGTATGTTTGTGGCAGAGAAGAGGATAATCATCTATCCAAACAAGAAGGAAGGGAAGGAGATGAAAGAGAGGTGGTGAAACGAACAGAGAAAGATCCGATAATTCAATCTTGATCTGAGAGATTCAACCTAGCTCTTTTGGGTCTATTGATGATACATTGTCTGACCTGGGAAGGGGTATGTTTGTGGCAGAGAAGAGGATAATCATCTATCCAAACAAGAAGGAAGGGAAGGAGATGAAAGAGAGGTGGTGAAACGAACAGAGAAAGATCCGATAATTCAATCTTGATCTGAGAGATTCAACCTAGCTCTTTTGGGTCTATTGATGATACATTGTCTGACCTGGGAAGGGGTATGTTTGTGGCAGAGAAGAGGATAATCATCTATCCAAACAAGAAGGAAGGGAAGGAGATGAAAGAGAGGTGGTGAAACGAACAGAGAAAGATCCGATAATTCAATCTTGATCTGAGAGATTCAACCTAGCTCTTTTGGGTCTATTGATGATACATTGTCTGGGGAAGAGTAGTGAAGATAAAAAGAGAAGGAGTCAGCGCAAAAGGGAAAGAAAAAAGAGGAAAGGTGAGACGCGACGCGTTGAACGGAAGCCAAGGAAAAAAAAAAAGCTCGCCTGAAATCTGCCGGTCATCTTTCTTCTACTTTTCCAACATCCTATCTCCTAGCTGACTCGGAGTGGCCATATTTTGTCAACTCGAAGCACAGAAGGAGGTGAGTCTTGATTCGGTTTTTTCTCTTCCTGATATCTTCTTTCACACTAAACTACTCCCTCCCTCGCTCCCGTCTCTTACAGCCACGAAAAAAATCAGTAAAAATCTCCTTGAAGCCATCCCCGGGTTCTCACTCGGAATCATCAAGGAATAAGCTGTCTTCTCTCCTCCGAGGTTTGTCTCTCTCTCCGTCAGTATCCCTCCATCTTTCACCTTCTCTCTCTCCCTCCTTCACTTCCGCTTCCTAACCTTTTATTTCTACAGTGCACCGTACTGAATGAACAAAGAGCCAACAGAAGACAGAGAAACAGAAGACGTTTTCCAGCTCCTCGCCACTCCATCCAAAGAAAGCAGAGGAAAGGAAGGATAGTATAGCGCCGAAATCACCAGGATGAAAGTCGGAAGAACAGAAAGATAAGTGTCCATCGGGAAGCGAGTGAGAGAGTAAGCAAAGTAGTCGAGTCAAAAGGAAAGGAAGTAGAGAGAAGCGAGAGAGAGAGAGAGAGAGAGAGAGAGAGAGAGAGAGAGAGAGAGAGAAGAGATCGTTAGAGTTGGGCCGAAGTCGATCTAGAGGAGTCAAGCAGCTAGAAATACAGATGGGGGTTTGAGAACGTATGCGAGAGGAGTCGATTAAAGAGAGCGGGGGAGTCCAGAGAGAGGGAGAGGAAGTAGGTAGAGTAGAGTAAAGGAGGGGAAGTGGAAAGGAGTGTAAGTTGAGAGAGAGAAGGAAGAAGGAAGAAAGGAAAGGAAAGGGGTGTAGAAGCGAGAGAGGAAGAGAGTACAAACGTACAGCACACACGCTACTAGAAAAACAGTTCGATCCGAAGTGGAAACCGCCAGCATCCTCCGTCTGGACGCGTCTCCGTCTTCCCTCCCCTCATCCTCTTACCGGCCCAGATCCGAGTACAACGGCGGCAGATCGATCTGCTCCCCAGGTCTCGCTGGCCTCGGCCCATCCAACTCTATCGGCCCTGCATCCTGATGCCTATGGTAGCTCGGCCCAGGTCTGGGAGGCTGACCTTCCGGAGGTTCCATGTCGTCGTCCGGGTTGTTGAGCGCGAGCATCGCTTTGGTCTGACGAACGACGCTGGGAGTTGGGTATAGGGTTCCTCCGGAAGTGGTGATAGGGGAGGAAGGGTTGGAGGATTGTTGCTGATGAGTGAAGGAGGAAGAGGAGAGAGGAGAGACGGCTGAAGCTGAGTAGCCTGGGGAGGGAGAGTGAAGGAGGTTGGAGGCTGAGGCCGAGGAGGGAGGGTATCCCGTGTAGGTCGAGTTGTTTCCGGAAGGACTGAGATCGGTAAGGAAGGTCGAGTCTGATCCTCGACGAACGGATCCAGCATGGAGGTATCCTCCTTCGTCGTCGAAGGGATCTCCGGTCGATCCTGCTGGCGACGAATCTCCCTGGAGAGCGCGGCCTTCCTCTCCGTCGTGAGGAAGCTGGTAAGGATCGGGAAGGTAGGCTGAGACGTCCCGTTGGCGACGACCGAGGAAGTTTCGTCCGTTGTGGGTGACGGGAGCTCCGACGTCAGCTCCTTCGTGCTTGTTGTTGAAGAGGTCGACGGGAGAGGAAGCGAGAGTCCGTCGGAAACGAGTTCGCTGTGGGAGGTAAGGAGAAGGGAGGTTGTGGGAGAGAGGAGGATAATGAGGTAGAAGAGGAAGGTATGGGAAGGTAAGAAGGTCAGCGTGGTGAAAGGAGAGGAGGAAAGACGCGTCGAACGAGGAAGGGAGGACCTGGACTCACACAGAAGAACCAGAACAGCACGATCTGGATGGCAGCGAGAGCGATAACTCCAGCGATGACGACTCCAGCGATTCCTCCGGTAGACAGAGATGATCCTCCTTGAGGAGTCGGTGTGGTCCTGAAGAAGGCGAATCGAGGGGAAAAAGTCAGCTCGACGCGAAGGAGGTGAGCTTGAACTCAATGGGAGGGGAGAGGAGGATCCACTCACGAAGCAGTAGTCGCAGCCTTTCCATCCGAGGTTCCCCAAGTCGATCCAGGAGTCTGCGAAGGTCTGATAAGGCGAAGAGAGCGAGTTCAGATGGTGAGCTCGGGGAGATCGAGTCAGGTCGCGAGAAGGGAGAAGAAGGGAGAAGACTCACGACGACGCGTCGATACAACTCGAGTCGCTCGAAGGCCCAACGGTAAGGAAGTCCGAAGTTCCACCGTTCCCAAAGACTCCGGAATCTAACATGGTGAGGATGTACTGGAATGACGAGGCAGGGATGTGGGGAGAAAGGAAGGGTCGAACGAAAGTCAGCTTTCGACTCCTCACTCGCGAAAAGAGCCCAGCTCGAGACAGAGGAGGAAAGGCGAGGATTCGACATACATTGGTTCCACTAGCGATGTTGTTTTTCCAATCTGAAGCGAAAGGGCGAGGATGGGAGGAGAAGAGCGCGTCGAGGAGTCAGCTTGAGCTCAAACGGCTTCCTTCGAGGTCGTGGAGATCGGAGAGAATAACTCACTGTAGAGGTTGTTGGTAGCTCCAGCGGCAGGGATGATGAACGCGTTTCCCTGAGGAATCACACCTACGGAAAAAGAAGAGAGCAAGGAGCGCCAAAGGGAAGGGGAAGGAGAAGGTGAGCTTCGAGCTAAGAGCTCATCTCTCCTTCGAAAGAGAGAAGCTATGGGCTCACCGATGAGAGTGATCGGATCGGTAGCATTCGCAGACCACCCAATCCCAACTGCACGACCAGAACGAAAGTGAAAGAAAGGAGGAAAGATCAGCTCGAGCTCTCCAACCAAAGGAGCCGGCAGATCGGAGAAGGGAAAGGGAGGGAGGGAGGGAGGATGGGACTCACGGCTCGAACACTGATCCACCGCTCCACTCTGAGGATCGAGGTAGAAGTAAAAGTCCGCATCGGAAGATCGAGCAGTGCAGGTGTTGCTCCCTCCTGTAGCGACGGTCATGATGGAGGAGACTCCTCCGGTCTGAAAAGCGAAAGCGACGAGAGAAGGGGTGAGGTGGTGAGCTCTCTCTCGTCTCGTCTCCTTCTCCTTTGCTCCGATCCCCCTCTTCTTTTGGACGCGATGATGGACTTACAGCGAGACCGTTCGTATCACTCATGACCGCTACGTACCGCCTTCCAGACTGAGCGAGACGGAAGGAAGGAAGAGGAGCGCATGAGAGGTCAGGATCGAGCGAGAGAGGAAGGAGAAGGAGCGAGACGATGGATGGAACGAACGGGGTAGTTTGCCGTCCAAACGAAGGATCCTGATAAACTCGAGTTGGTCCAGGTCGCAGCAGTATCGAGAGCGATATCCGATGGGTAGTCGTACGAGGGCTGCAAAGGAAGACGAAGACATAAAAGAAGGAAGGGAAGGGAGCGAGATCAGCTCTCAGCTTCGTTCCTTCTCTTGCATGCCCTCAAAGACTCACGATGATCAAGAGCCTGAACGGAGGTTGACCGCCCGACCACTGTACGAGGACTGGATCGCACATGGAGGGAGCTGTGTTGTTGAAGGTAAAGGTGAAAGCGGACGCATACAGCGGCAGGAGGAGGGTCAGGGAGAGGAGGAGAGGGACCATCGTGGGCGGGCGGCGAGACGAAGCGAAAGCTCTCCCTCTTTGAGCTGAAGGAACGACGGAGGAGGAGGAGGAGAGGAAGAAGAAGACGTAGAAGGTTGGTTGATCTGTTTTGTGTGTTGATGGTTGGGAGAAAGAAGGGAAAGCAAGCGAAAGGGTCAGCTCTCACCTCCTCGATCGAAGCCCTGAGAAACGTTCCGTTTCGACTTGGCCGCTTTCTCCCTCTGCCTCCAAGGGAAAAACAGAACGACGAGATGACGAGTGTCGGACTACTCACAGAGGAAGAGAAGCCTTTGAAGGGCCGACGAAAAAGAGAAGGAGAGGGCAGGCGACGACGGTTGGAGGGGAAGAGGGGAGGAGAAGGAGGAACGAGCGGACAGCTTTCGGGGGGAGAGGAGAGAGAGAACTTGAGAAAGTGGTCACCCTGAATCTGCGGTAGATCTTCTCTCCTGAGAAGGGGAGATAGGAGAGGAGCGGACAAAAAGGAGCAAAGGAAGCAAAACGCGAAGAAAAAGAAAAAGAGAGAAAAGGTCGCATCTGTTGACGACGCGTCGCTCCTTCATCTCTTCTTCTACTACTGCAGGTGCAGCAAAGCAAGAGATGCTCGTATATCTGGATCTAGCCGATAAACTGAACGGACAGTGCTTGGGAGTAATACGTGGCCAGCTCGAAGGATCTGCGCGAAAATATCACGAAACAACGACGCGTGCCAATCTCTCTCCCTCCCGACCATCGCAGCACCCAAAGAATGTTTTGACCGTCTTTGGGTTCGATGTACTTTCCTCTGATGAATGCTTAGACAGCTGGAAATATGATAAGAACAACTCTTTCTCCGTCCTCTCTCTCGAATCGACAACCCGAGCTCACGTCGTCGATGTCGACGCATCAAGACCCTTCGAGCTGTACTCAAGTACCCATAATGACGCATGCACAAAAAAAAAGGCATCCTTCAACCGTACATCGACTTCAGCAGAGCTCTCGCTTCCTCCCTGGATGAATCATCATCGATCCCTCGGTCTTCTCAACGACGCGATCTTCACTTTCTCTCTTCTTTCCTCTCCGCACAAGAGCAGGACAGAGAAGAGCACATTCCATGAGCAGAGATTCAAAAGACGAGGGAGAGACGGGGAGAAACCAGAGGAACCGACTGAGTGAAGGAACACCGAAACGAAGACCAGGCGAAATGGAAGGGGAGAAAGCGCGACGAGGAACGAGATAGGTAGGTTGGTTTCGCTAGCTTAAAGGCTGAATCCAGTGATTGGGACAGAGGAGGGAGTGATCTGAGGAGGATAGTGGAGAAGGGAGGTCAGCGAGAGCGAAGGAGAAGAGAGAGAGAGAGAGGCCATAGTTGCGTCAACTCACAGAGCTGGTAACTCCTCCCGAAGCGGTGAGGCCGGACCAGTTCCAGGTTCCAGTGCAGCTGTTGGATCCACAACTAAAAGAGTGTAAACGAAAGATGAAAGTCAGTTGTGATGGTAGAAGAAGGAAGAAGAAGGACGCGTCGCGAGTGATGGAAGAGACGCGTCGACAAAGCAGAACTTGGAGGGAAGGTTGCACTCACAGAACGTAGACCTTCTTTCCCTTGGATCCGACGGTGACCGTGTTTCCAGAGGTGAAGTTGATGTTCTTGATGGTGACGCTGAGAGAAAGAAAAAAAAAAGGAAAGAGTAAGAACACGTTGAGCTTGAAGTTTCGTAGACGCAACAGGTGAAAGAGTAAACTTACCCGTTGGTAGGTTTTCCAGTGGGTCCTCCGTTCAAGTAGTCTTGCTCTGCAGAAGCGAACCAAAGAAAAACAGCGAATCAGTGACTCGGAGCGTTCTCTGCCCTTGCTTGCTTTGAAACAAAGAGTGTGCTTACGGATGACGACTCCGTACTTAGCAGCAGCAGTGACGGTGTTAGAAGTGTAGGTGACTCCGGTGACGGAAGCTTCGGTGGCCCCAGAGATAGCTGAAGAACAGAAACGAAACGAGTCGAGTCGAGTCAGCTTCGTTCGTTCCAACTCGACGCGACTTTCGACCTCGGACGACTCACTCTTGATCCTGAGACCGTTATCAGAGTTTGTGACGGTGTTTCCAGTGATCACAACGTTGGAGATGACCTTACCGGTGGCGACGGAACCGACTGAGAAGAAAAGGACAGAGAGAGAGAGCGTGTTTGTGAGCTAGAGCTCGAACGAGAGTGCAGACGAGAAAGAGAAGAAACTGAGACGAGACCTACTGCTGATCCCGTGTCCTCCGTTGCAGGTGTTACTGGTGAAGCGAATGTTATTACCGGAGTTGATCTGGAGAAAGAGGGAAGGTGGTCAGTCGACGCGTTCAGACTTTATTTGAGCTCGACAAAGAGAATAAACTCACAGCGAGGCAATCTGGAAGGAAGAGGACGAAAAGGATTGATCAGAAAGCGTCGGGTGGATACTGAATCTCACACAAAACACGTACCATCCTGGTCTGAGAGAAGGGAAGGAAGAGGAGGGAAAAAAAAATCAGTTTTCGCGGATCGATTTCGACGGTTCCCTGGAAGGAGAGTCGACTCACTGTTGCAGCTACTCTTGGTGATGGTGACGTCACTGGCGGAAACGTCGAAGCAATCGGTCTGAAGAAAAAGGAACGAATTCGGAGCGAGTTGAAGTATTAGCTCAACCCTTCCCTCTCTTCCTTCGCTCATTCCGTCAACTCACGTTGTGCCCCAAAGTGTTTCCTCCGCTCAAGGCGTTTCCAGCTGAGTTGTCGATGCTGTTTGAAAGGAGGCAGAAGTTAGATCTGGTCAGCGAAAGGACTCGACGCGACGCAGAAACGAAGCGTTCGGAAAACTCACTGGACGTCGGACAAGGTAAGAGCTGCCTTGTTTCCGATGGAGAAGGTGTGTCGAGGGGTGTTCTTGATGTAAAGGTTGGAGATGGTTCCGCTGGATAGGGATAGAGGGAGAGGAAAGGAAAAGTGAGCTCGAACGAAGCCTGAAGCTCGACTCGGCGAGCGACGAAATTGAACTCGAAACGAACCTCAACGTAGCCTGAGGGAGGAGGAGCGATGGAAACTTGGATCAGCTCTCGACAGGCTATAAGAGAGGATAGGAAGATTGAAAGCTCACCGAGAAGAACTTGGGCTTGTCGACACCTGAAAAAGAGAAGTTGGGTCGAACGTCAGAGCTGAACGGAGAGAAATGATTTCTCTCTAAGACTGGGGGTTCGGAGAGAAGCTGAGAGGATAAAACATACCTCCGTTACCACCAAGAGTATCCCAGTAAGAAGCACCGTTTCCATCCAAGGTGTGTCCTCCTCCGTTGAAGGTGACGGAGGTCCCTCCGACGGCGATGCAAGGCCCGTTAGCCCAGGGACTGTGGGAGAGAGGGAGAAAATTGGGGCGTGAGATCGATCCTAAGTGATAGAAGAGGCGAAGGTGCAGGTATGAAAGGAAGCCAGGAGCGGGGACGACCAAGGAAGAGGAAGACTCACGTTGTTCCACAGAGGTTGAGGTTACCTTTGAGGAGAGAATAAGGAGAAAGACGATGAGCTTCTGGAGTCGAGGGATATTGCTGAAGCAGTGTAGCGTACCCTGAAGGTTGATGACGGTTCCAGTCTAGACGAGAAGGAAGAAGAGAAAGAACGATGAGCTTCGCGTCGTCGTTCGAAAAAGCGAACGGATGAGGAGCGAACTCACGAGGAGACCGGTGAGATCGAGGGTAGTCTGGTGAGATAAAAGAGCAGGGGGGGGGGGGGTGGAGTGGATGAAAAGAGGGGGAGGGGAGCAAGAAGAAAGAGGGAAGGGGGAGGGGGAAATCGAGGAGGGGGAAGAAAGAGAAAACGAGGCGCGCGACGGCGTCAGTTCGGTCGGTAAGAGGGTTAAGAAGCTGAAGAAACGTGGTGCAGACGAAACGAAACTTACCTTAGCAGGCATGGTAAAGGCTGAGATGTTGATCACTGTGCACTTCTTGGCGCTGGAAGAAGGGAACCCAACGAAAGATAAAGAGAGAAACCGTCAGTTCAAGAACACAAAGCGAGAAGGGAAGAGAGATCGAGAGAGATACTCACGCAGCCACGTTAGCAGCTGAGTAGGAAGTGAGAGAGTAGGTGCATCTCTTAACCATAGGGTTAGCATCGACGAGCTGGGTGGCAGCGAGAGCCGCGAGGAGGAGGGAGGGAAGGACGGCGAGCATTGTTGACGTTTGAGGGGAGGGAGGAAGTTGGGAAAGTGTGGATGGGGAGGATAGTAGAAGGACTGGCTAAGAGAGAGGGTGCGTAAATGAAAGGAAGGAAGGGAAGTAGGAGGAGGGGAGGGAAGAGGATGTGGGTGTCGATGGGAAAGAGAGAGAGAGAGTCAGAAGTCAGCAGTTTTATCCTACACCGACGGAAGAGGACCCCGTTCCGGACCGTGGTGGAAGGAAGCAATTCTGAACCAACCGAAGAGACCCTCCCCCCAAAAAAAACGAGGAAAGAGGAGGCGGTCCGGCTCTGGAAAGAGAGGGGAAACGACGCGTGTCAGCAGGGGAGGGGACGACTTGACTCCTGACTCCTGATATCGCCTGCTCCCTCGAACGCATGCCCATAGAATCCTACGAGTGCTGCACGGGAAGCATCCATACCTTTGTTAGATCTGAGGATGAGATGCGCTAGCTGATATACTTTGAACAGGTTCTCGGCTAGAGCTAAGACCACGGGCGGAGATGGCGGAAGGTTGGAGGGAAAAGCGTTTCAGGTGGACACGCCTCCAAAGACAGCGAATCGAACAACGTGAGCTATACCCGTCCCGTCTCACGAGACCCCAGAAGAGGAAGGACCTCGATTCTCCGCTCGTGAGCCGCTTACCGAGGGAGCTAAGGGATGGAACCTTCGCGAGGACGATTCACGACGCGCGAATCGGGTTGGGATGCCGTTTCCCTACGACGGGGGCTGGACCAGAGCAAGGTTTGGAGGGAAGAAGAGCGGGGGAAGATGATAAAACAGGCTGCGAGGAAGATCGAGCTTGACGAAAGGTCGGAAGAGAGGGCAGCGAGCCGGGGGGAAGGAGGGAGGAGGAGGGAGGCGGTGAGTCGACCGCTCCAGTTCGGCGAGATGGAGGTGGCAGAGCGTCGAGGAAGCTGATAGAAGTAGAAGCTGAAGAACAGAGACAGTCTAAGAGCATCGAGAGTAGAGTTGAATCAGATCGTGGGAGTCGACTTGGAGATCAAGAAAGAAGCTCAAAGCTGAAAGGAAGGAAAGGACGTTGAGCTCGAGCTCACCTTTTGGACCCTCTCCCAGATCCCGGGCGAGGATCTCTTGGAGTTCGGGTTTTCAAGAGGACATATTCAAAGCAAGTGAGCCTCCGTGTAGACTCAAGGGTCCCGGAAAAAGAAGAGGGAGCAGAGCTGGAGTGATGGTTGAGCTCACCAAGGCGAACGGCGAGCTCAACCTTTCCGTTTCGAACCGCCGTTCTCTCTTGCCCGCCATCCACATCGACGACTCAAACTCGACTCTCACTTTCAGCTCGATACGCTATCATCAGCTTCGTACCCCCTCCAGAATGGTCAGGTTCTCAAAATATGGAAGGAATGGAAGGAGCAGAAGGTTCTTGAAACGACCTCTGCCTTTCTTCCTTCTTTCCTCCCTCCCTCTCCTGCTTCCGCCCGCCCTTCGACCATTGATGTCAGACGGTTCCAATCGCAGCTCATACTCCTCTTTCGCCAAGGCTGTCCTCCTCGCTCGCTTCATCAAGAATATCGTCACGGTCGCAGATCTTTGGACGGTCCCGAGCTCGCTTCCCTGAGATCTAAACTCGTCCTCATCTCCCTCCCTCGTTCGCTTCGGCCTTCTCAAAATCCTTCCAAAGACGCTCCTGGTCTCTTTTCAACAAACCACCAGCACATCTATCTACCCAGCACCAACATCACCCAACCCTACGATGACGATCATGCTCGACGACAAGGAGGACCGATCGTTCGAGGTTCGTTCTCTCCTACCCTCTCGTCTTTCTCTTCCTCGACCTCCTTCCCCTCTCGTCGTCTCGAAGCTAACCTGTACGTTTCCTCTCCTTCTACACAGAGCTCCTTCACCGACGAAATTAACGCCTCTCGCCCCGCGCCTCCTCCCTCCTACTCCTCTACTCCACAGCCGGCCCTCCCTCCCACCTCCAATCGCGACGCTTCTTCCTCCTCCACCCCTTCTCCTTCTTCTTTCCAACCTCTTTCAAGATCTACCCGAGATGCTGGAATTTCAGTCCCCTCCTCTTCTTCCTCTCGTCTCGGATCCCTCGTCAGTGGACGTGGCTGGGTAATCGCAGGCTCGTCTCAAGCGCCTCCTCCGTCGTCGAACCCAAGTCTTCAAGGTGTTGTTGGCCCTTCTCAAGCTCAGATGGGACTATCAACGAGTCAAAGAGATCGGTACCCTCCTTCCGGTGAGTTCTAACTTCTTTCCCATCATCTCTGGCTCTCGCGTCCGTCCTTTCGTATTTGTTTCAGTCGACGCGTCCTCCACCACCCCCCATCCTCCTCCTTCCTCTCGTCAACCACCACCCCTCCGATCCTGGCAAGACCTCGATCCCGAGCAACAAGATCATTTTCAGGTCCAACAAAAGCAGCAGCAGCAACAACACTATCAAGCGAACTCCTTCGCTTCGAACCTCAGCTCCGGACTTCAAGATCGACTCGCCAGCGCTCGGATCGGACAGCTCGTTGGCGTGCCTTTTTCGGACGGTGGGAATCGGGATGGAAGTGGAGCGAGCGCGAGGAGTGGGTTGCTTGGGTTGGGTTTATTCGGTGGAGGTGGTGGTGGGCTTAGGGATATTGGAGGAGGAGGGAGAGGAAGGCTGCTCAGTGGACTTGGGTTGGTAGGAGGAGGAGGAGGAGGACGCAGGAGGGAGCGGAGGCATGGGTGTGAGTAGAATGGAATGTGTTCAGCTTTTGATATTATACGTATTGCTCTCCATCTGATGCTGTGACGGCGTCTACATCAGCGTCGATACTGTAAGCGCAGAGACGGTCTCGCATGGCCTGGCGCGACGTTCTATGTAGCTCTTCCCTCTGGGGTTTCTAGCTGTGCTTTCCTGAAGGCTTCAGTACTGAAGTATATATCTACCTGAAGACGAGCTTGCAGAAGTGGCGATTTTCTTTAAACTCAACAACAAGCCTTTCCCTTTCAACGCTGAAGCTCAACTCCCTCTCT
The DNA here is from genome assembly GCA_000950635.1 of Mrakia blollopis. Taxonomy (NCBI): domain Eukaryota; kingdom Fungi; phylum Basidiomycota; class Tremellomycetes; order Cystofilobasidiales; family Mrakiaceae; genus Mrakia; species Mrakia blollopis. Next base: position 2,272,783 of record BBPU01000058.1, on the reverse strand, counting down.
TCCTCCCTCCCTTCCTTCCTCCCAACTCCCTCTCAGCTCTCCCTCTCTCTCTCAAAATGTCCTACCCACCCCCCCGCGCACTCCCTCCCCATCTCTCTTACCCTCCCTTCGAAGACCTTTCTTCTGTTGTTGTTCCTCCCTCCTCCTCCGAAGAAGAACCCCTCGCTTCCACCTCCTCCCTTTCCCTCTTTCCGCCTCAACGACACCTCCCTCAGCATCCGTACCAGCATCAGAATCATGCGCAGTTCTGGTCTCCTCAACCTGGGGGGCTACCTTCTTTTTTCCCACTTCAGCCGCAGTCAGGTGCAGGTGGGTGGGGATTCAACGGAGGAGGAGGAGGCGGGATGGGGATGGGGATGGGTGTGGGTGGGTTTGGAGGAGGAGGAGGAGACGGGGAGGGAGAAGAGGTTGTGGGGATGGAGGGGAGTCAGAGGGAGATGATGGTGAGTATATAGAGTCACTTTTTTTTTTTTTTTTTTTTTTCTTCTTCTTTGAGTGGGAGAGTGCTGGGTGAGGAGGGAGGGCAAGCCGGAGAGTGAGGGAGCTCGAACGACAGAGAAGGGGATCTTGAAGCGAGGGAGCTCAAGCTGCAGAGCGAAAAAGATTTTCGAGATAGGAGAAGGCTGACCCGTGTTGTTGTTGTTGTTGTTTGTTTTTGGCGTGAGAAAAGGCATCGAGTGAGTGCATCTGGCTTGGACGAGGGAGGCAAGCGAAGGAACATCGAAGCTCACCACCACTCTCTCCTTATCTTTTGACGGTCTTCCCAGTCCCTTGCACGTACTTCTTCTCCCCTCAAGGCTGTCTCAGTGGAGATCAATGTAGATTCTCGCATAGTACGTAGTCCCGCTCTCTTCTTCTTTTCGTTTGAGCTCGTCGACGAGCAGATTGAGAGTCGAGAGTCGAGCTCACCTCCGTTCTCTCCGTCTCTCTCCTAACAGACGATCCCGATCAACAGCAACAGCAACAGGTCGACGAGGAAGTGGTGGAGGAGGAGGACAGCCAAGAGTACGGTCCTCCACCCCCAGCTTCACGGAAACGAGATCGAACGACGACGGAGGACGACTCGGAGGAGCAGCTGGAGGAAGCGTCGAGGAGTAAAGACGCGAAGCTGGAGGATAAGGCTGCTTTGTTGAGGAGAAAGTTGCAGGACGCTAAGGTACGTTCCCTTCGTATGCCTCGTTCGTTCTTCAGACGGTCGTTCGTTCGTTCAAAATCGACGAGCTCATCCTTCCTTTCGCTTCTCCTCCCTTCGTCGCGCCGTCCGTCCCGTCCTTCCCCTCCAGGCCGCTCGACTCTCCAAACCCTCCTCTCCCTCAACACCCACATCCAAGCCCAAACCTACTTCTATACCACCTTCACCAGCCTCAGCTTCCGCACCCAACCTCCCCGCTCATCTCCTGAATCAACTCTCCACCCTCCTTTCCACTCTCACCACCACCCACTCCCTCCTCTCCCTCCCTTCCAAACCCATCCCTCCTCCGCCCAACCCGTTCCAAATCTCACCCTTAACGGAAGATATCCTCCTGACCCGTCTCGAACTAGAGCGTGAAAAGGGGAAACTTCATCGGTGGGGAGTGGTCGTGGAGAAGGGGGAGAGGGTGAGGGAGGAACTGGATGAACGGAGGAGGAGGAGGGAGGAGGAGGAGGCTGGGACCAACGCGAAGGATGGGAAGGGGATGGGGAAAGGGGAAGCTGGATCAGAGGAGGAGGAGGAGGAGGAGGAGGAGAAGAAGTTGGAGGAGGTGGAGGAGGACTTGAGATCAGCAGCAGCAGCATCAGCAGCAGAACCAACGATCGAAGAAGAAGACCTCCGCTGTGCTCTTCGCGTCCTTGGAGTTCTCGCTCGAGGGGAAAGGGAACTCGCAGCCTCTGACGATCTTCATCCACACCACCAGCTCCACCACTCAAACCAACTCCTCTCATCCACTCATCCCTCCTCCTCCTCCATCCCTCCCCCCCAACAACAACAACAACCAACTCTTCTTCCTCCCTCCCCCTCCTCAACTACACCTCCCCTTCCTCCACCTCCTACTCCCAAGGTCGCTCAACCTTCACTTCTTCCCTCACTCCTCCAACCCTCCACGCTTGGACGCCCCAGGAACACGCTACGTTGAGGAGGATGGAGGCTGATTTGAAGAACCCACCGAGGTTGAATGGACCGCTTGTGGGAGGGGGAGGGGGAGGGGGGAGTTCGAGTTCGAGTTCGACGATGATGATGGGAGGGATGGGGTTGGAAGGAGGACTTGGGGGAGGTGGTGGGGGTGGGAAGATGATGATGGTGGTGGAGAAAGAGGAGGAGGAGAAGTTGGTGTTGCCTAGTCGGGCGGAGGGTGGGGGTTGGTGAGAGAGAGAGGTTGGGTTATGTTTTGCTTTTGCTGTTCTGGATGTGAGTGTTTTTTTTTTCTTTGGAACGGATCAAAGAGATGAAGGAAAGGAGAGAGGGAACTTAGGGCTTGCTGGGGTCTAATTTTAGAGATGGAGGAGAAAACAAGGGAGGAGAGAGAGAGAGAAAGGGGATGTAGTGCGTCGCGTCGCGTCGCTCGTTTTTTTTTTTTTTTTTTTTTTTTTTTTTTTTTTTTTTTTTCTTTTTTTTCGTTTTCTATTTCTGTTTCTTTTTCTTCCTCCAGAATCTCAAATCTCAGAAATGAAGCCTATCTAATCTCCTCTGATCGTTCTTCTTCCATCAACTTTTTGAAAGCAAGAAAGAACGGCCTTGACGACCAAACTTCACCTCCCTCTCCCTTCCCTTCCCTCTTCCCTCTCTTTCCCCCAACCTCCAACCACGACCATGCCTTCTCCCACTCCCCTCTTCCTCCGCACAGCCGCCGTAGCTCGTCAAATCCCCGGTCGGTCCTTCTCTCGAGCTGCTGCTGCTGCTGCGCCTAAGATCCAGACTGGGAGGAAGGTCGGAGGGCAGTGGTGGATGATGATCGGAGGAGGAGCAGTCGTTGCGGTTGGTTCTGCTTTTGCTGTTTGGAAGGGTGAGTGAGCTTTTGTTTTGTTTTGGAGGGGAGGGTGCGGGTGGGAGGAGGGCTTGGCTTGGGAGTGGAAGAAGGGAGGGAGAAGGTGAGCTTTGGATGGATCGAAGGAAGGGAAGGAACGGAGGGTGAGCTTCGACGTCCGATGGGTTCTCGATGAGTTCCGAGTCGAATCGTACAGTGGTGATCTATACTCGGAACGATACCCGCGCAGCACTCTCTCTTCGAATGATATCAGATTTCCTTATCTCCCTCCAACCCATAATCGATCTTCCTTCCTTCCTTCCTTCTCCCCAAAAGAGTCGAAGATCTGACCCCTTCCCCTTCCTCCCCTCCAGAAACCCCCCTCCTCCCAACTCTCTCCCTAGAAACCCCCCTCTCCCCCTCAGGCCGCACCGATCCCTCCTCCAACCTCTTCTTCCCTCTCTCCATCACCCCTCTCTCCTTCCCTCCCTCCGCCGGTCCTCCCCTCTCCATCGTCGGTCTCGGAGTCAGGGTCGTTTCTTTCCTTAGAGTACAGGTTTACAGCGTTGGGTTTTATACGAATTGCAGGATGCTAGGGGGCGTTAAGGGGGTGAGTTCTGTTCAAAGAGATCTTGGGGGAGAGGGAGAGGGAGAGGCGGATTGGAGCTGACGGACGCGTTTCCTTTTTTCTTTTCTTTTCTTTTCTTTTCACCTTTCTCGTCTCGTTTCCCTTGTTATGGCTGTGTGGAACGAACCCTTCAGACTGAAGAAAGCATGTCTACTTTCCTACACGGACCAGCTCCTTGTGTTCTCAGAATTCGTGAGTGTTTCCTTTCCTTTCCTCTTCCCAACTCCCCTCGTCGCGTCCAAAACTCACTCGGTTTTCTTTTGGGGGGGTTCTAGTCCCTACTCGTAACACCGGTTTCGACCACCTTCGAGACGGGTTTGTTCGATCCATGCAGGGTCGATTGAAACTTTTGTCGAAGGAGGGAAAGCTTACTGATGAGGAGAATGAGGTTCGTTCCTTGTCTTTTCCTTTCCTTCCCTCGCTCTCTCGCCTTTCCTCACCTTTCTTCTTCCTCCTTCTCGAATCCTTCCCTGCCTTCCCTCCTCACACTCTCCCTCCCTTCCCCCTTCCCTCTTCCCACCCCACCCACCTCACCTCACCTCACCCACCCACCCTCCCCTCCCACCCGACCCACCCCCAGAACCTCTCCACCGCCGTCTCCTCCTTCAAATCCATCTTCAACGCCGCCTCCTCCGCCACGCGAGGTCAAGAACTTCTTCTCGTCAAACTTCCCAACAACGCTGGTTTAGCCGTCGAGTTCGAAGGAGAGGTGTTGGGGAAGGTGTTGGGAGTGGAAGGAGGGGTTTTGGCTAGGGAGATGATGATTGGGTATTTTGTGGAGAAGAACCCTAATTCGCCGAAGGTGAGTTTGTGTTGAATTTTTGTGCTTTTGAAAAGGTTGGAAAAAGGGGAGGGAGGGAAGGGATGGGGGAGACGCGTGAGCTGACTTCGTTTTTCTTTTTTGGTCGGTCGACGCACGCGTGTAGATGCGAGATAACGTTAGAGAGGCTTTGGGAGTTTAGAATCTATATGGATGAGCAAATCTGATCCTTCCCCTTGCGCAACGCGTCTTGGGACGGTACAGTATCCGTCGATTTCCACCTCGAGTCAATCTCGATCTCGCGCTTCTTCTTTCTCTCGTTCCACACACCCACACAACTTCCTTCTTCACCGCCCGCGACCGGTGTATACTCGGAGTGTCGTTCAATCGAATCGATGCTATGCAAAGCGAGGAAGCCAGAAAACCCTAAGCGAGAGAGGAGAGAGGAGAAAGGAGGGAGGAAGACAAAACAGAGACGCGACCCGACGCGAAGAGGGAGCGATGCTGGTGAACGAGAGGGTACGTAACAGGAGTGGGCTAGACGAAGATAACATAGAGGGAGAAACAGAGAGAGAGAGAGAGAGAGAGAGAGAGAGAGAGAGAGAGAGAGAGAAGACAAAGACAAAGGATCGAAACACACAAACAGGAAGTGAGAGAGAGAGAACAAAGGATAAGAACGTGAAGGGAAGGGAAGCGAAGCGATGAGCGTAAAGTATACGATGGACCGGCCAAAGCGAGCGTGAGGGATAAAGAAGCCCGATCTAGGGATGAAGTGTGTTTAGAATGATGGAATAAGTAGCGATGAGATGTATGCGCGTCTGTAGGAGAGAGAGAAATGAGACGAGACGAGACGAGACGAGGGTCAGATCGTGTCTGACGGCGAGGAAAGAAAACGACGCGACCGACGAGGAAGGAAAGAAGCTCATGAACTCACCTTTGCATTCAGCCTTCGATCTCTGCCTCGCTCCCACTCTCCGACTCTCTCCCCTCGACTCGAGTCCCAGGAGCAGTCGTGCCCGTCCCCTCCTCTCTTCCTCTTCCAACGCTGTTCTCCTCCTCTCCGACAGCCACTCTCATCCCAGCCAGATCCAACCCCAACCCAGACGACCTCTCTTCCAACGCACAAAGGATGATCTCCTCCTGATCGACCTCAACGATGGGCGTATCGAGATGACCCTCCATCCAAGCAGCGCTTCCGATTCCGACGAGGGTAGGCGGAGGAAGAGCGACGGACAGGGCTGGGCTGGGTTTGGCTTTTCGAGGAGGTGAGGTTGAGGCAGGAGGGGGATCAGGGAAGTAGGAGTCTCGGAGGTCTTGAGGGGATAAAGGGGAGATGACGGTTGGGGAGGGTGTGAGAGGGAGGATGAGGATTCGAGAGGTGGTTGCTGAAGGTCGTTCGATGAGGAGGGACGACGAAGAAGGTGCCACGGCTGGACTGATTCGAGCGTTGTCTCGAACGACGATTTTGGTAGGAGTGAAGTTGGTAGGTGATGCTGGGGATGCTTGGAGGAGGATTCCTGGGCTGGGAGGTGTGTCGGTTCGTTCGATGGGTACTGGGGTTGAGGAGGAGGAGGAGGAGGAGAGGAAAAGGGAGGTGGAAGTGCATGCGATGGTGGCCGCAGAGGAGGAGCGAGGAGGAGAGATTAGATGACTTTGGAGGAAGGGAGGAGACTGAGTCTTTGGTGATTGAGAAGAGGAGAGGAGGGAAGAGGATTGAGTTTGATGAAAAGAAGGTCTGGCCAGGCGAGATTTGAGATGAGGATGAAGAAAAGAAGGAGGCGAAGTGTGTCGAGGGAGGGTGTTCCTCCTGCCGACTATGGGAAAGTTTCCCCTCCCTTCTCCCATCAAAATCTTCCCTTGCTCGTGAGCGCAGTAATCCCTAGAGAGGGCAGCTTCGAGAGCTGGTCTGGCTCTTCCTCGGAAGGCGGCATCTTGGAGACGAGCAGGAACGGGCGTTGCGAGCGCGGCGGGAAGGGAGAAGGCTCCCAGTCGACGAGGAGTTCGGTTTCCAGTCGTAGAGCGCTTGGGAGGGAGAGGAGGAGAAGAGGAGACGAGAGTAGGTCGATAGATAGAAGGGGTGGATCTGGTACTGTAGAGGAAGAAGAAGACGGAAGGAAGGAAGGGAGTGGAGAGGGAAGGGAAGGAAGGAAGCGAGGGTGGAGAAGGAAACAATCAGCTCCCAAGCTCTCTCTCTCTCTCTCTCCATCTCTCCTCTGGGACGGGAAAAACGACTTGGGAAGGAGACCCGACTCACCTCATGATCGTGTATGCTGAGTATGGGATGGCCGTTGGGAGGTGAAAAGAGAGAAGGGAAGGGGGGAAAAGTGTTCAGGGAGGGAAAGCGCACAAAAGGGGAAGGAGGGAGAAGGGCCAGGACTTCTCATAGGGAAGGACGTTCCTCATAGGGAAGGACGTTCCTCTCGGATCCAAAGTTAGCTCATCTTCTTGAAGGGAGTGGTTAATGAAGGGGAGAGAGGGTCGGATCGAACGAGAAACGAGAAAAAGGCCGTCTGTACGGCATCGTGATTCAAGGGGAAGGAGGGAGGGAAGGAGCTCGAAAGAGGTTCCGCTCGACGCTTCCCCCTCGGCCTCATTGACTCGTTTCTCTTCTTCCCTTCTTTTCTGCTCACAGCTGGAAAATCTGAAGCTTTCAGATATCTACCCTGATGGTAAGGGGAATTTCCTCGCAGTCTTCCAGCAAAAGAAGTCAGTTTTCCAAATCTTGCAGGGAGAGGAAGACCGTCGCGACGCGTTCATTGCGCTTCCTTTCCCGTTGGACTTCTCGGTTCCGAATCCCCTTTCTCACCACCCTCAGACCTCATAAATCTGCTCTCATGAAGACCCCTCGAATCAGAGGAGATAGGAGAGAAGAGGATGACCTTTCCGAGCGTGGGACGTGTTTGAAAAGTGACGTCGCGAAGTGGAGATCTGTTCGTTCTTCTCTCCTTCTCTTCTTTATCCCTCAAACTCCCATCACCCAGCTCTCATCAGCAGCCAACTTCACCCATCTCTCGCTCCTCCCGCCTCTTCCACCCAATCCACATCCAAGTCCAAGAACATGGCTCGCGTTTCGTCTACAAGGAACAGCTCCTCCCACATGCGGTTCAACCAAAGCTACAGCTCTACCAACTGCACTCCGACCGTTTCTTCTTACCATGGTGAGTTCCAGTCCCCTTCGGTCAGTCTCAAAGTCGTGGCATCTCAGCTGAGGGGAAGAATCGAGCATCTCCCTCGTCGCGTCGGATCGTGGAGCGAGCGGCACTGATGCCTTTTTCCTCCTGCCCTTTCGCGTGTATTTCCCTCAATTTATTAGAGGACATGGCAATCTATACCAAAGGGTTATATATTGAGGCTGTCTACCAGCATCAGCTGCTCAAGGCGAGGCAACTGGGCATGGACGCATGGTTGGAGAAACAACTTCACGTGAGCCTTCTTTTTTCGTTTTTTTTTTCTCCGTTCTCGCCCTTTCGCTCTTCTTCCAATCTTTGCCACTTCTTCACAATCGGTATTAGTGCCGATATTGCAGATCAACCTCACGTCAGTGGTCGCTGAATCTCCATATCTCCTTTTTCGAACTCTTCAGAGTCATCAGCGACGACGCGCTCGTCAACGCTCCCAATCCCCTTCCACTGCGTCTCACGCAGAGGTATCTAGTACGGGTCGAGGAGCAGTCTAGGGAGTTTAAGTTAGACTCTTTCCAGCTCATCTTTTCTCCGGATCAGAAGAGTTGAAACTTCGATTCGGACGCGTCTTCTTTTTCTTCTCTCTTCAGTCCAGCCCCCTTCAGGTGAACCTGTATCCCTCGACCTTCTCCTCGACAAGTTTCTAACGAAACCTAGACAACCGATACTTTGAGCTCTTCATACAAGCTCGGTACAACCTCCTACTGATCCTCTCCATCGACGCGTCCGCTTCACCTTCGTTTTTCTTTATGATTCACTTCGCCCCTTCTTTCCCCAGCCTCTCTTCTTCTCTCTTTCATCGATGTAGTCTAGTTACATCCCAGAAATCTCTTGCTGCTATCATGGACTTCTTTTTGGAGTCGGATCCGATGTTTGGTAGGAAAGAGAAATTAGAGCTTTCGACAATGAAGATCGTCCGAGACAACCTTTCGCGTGGAAAAGAAAGCAAGCGGATGAAGAGGAAGGAGCGAGTTAAGAGCTGTAGTATTTAGATCTTTCTTTGTGATCTCAGAACACAATTGACTGTATATTCCTCGACCTTCTCCAGGGAGAGCTTGTTGACTCCTTGATTTCGAGCGTGTCGACGCGGACCGACGTGCTCTGGCTCACTCCCTCTCCTCTGCTCTCGCTCAGCGGAAAGATACTTCCTCCTCTTCCATGTAGGCATCTCTTAGTCTTCAACCACTATCGAGAAGAGACGTTCTCTAGCCTTCGGAGATATAAAAACGAAGCTGCGGCAAGAAAGTACGAGAATCGATCGACCTCTTCTCTTCTCTTCCTCTTCCTCCTCCCCTCCCCTCCAACCTCCACCGCGAGCTCGAGCTCTCTCTCTCTGTCCCTCCTTTCCTCCCCTCTCCTCGGTTGGATGGCCCAGCCTCTCGTATCGCCGTTGTCGCACCAATCCTCGTTCGACTGGCTGGGTAGGAAAACGAGCCTAAGAGGGAAGAAGACGTCTTCCTCGTCGTCGAAGCTCGTCCCCTCCGGTCCTTCTCCTTCTTCCCTCCCAGCATCAGCTCTCCCGGACGACGATTATATCCCGTGAGTCTCTACTTTACTCGTTTCTATCTCGTCGGTGTCAGCTCTCTTTCCTAACGAGATGCTGATCGTTTCTTGTTTTCTTGGAATGGGCCTAGATATCGAGGTCGGTTGTCGATCCCTTCTCCTCACCAACTCCCGTCCCTCCTCCCTCCCCCTCCCCCTCCTCCGCCTTCCTCCTTCCCCCAAGCCAGCAGCAACTCTCCGACACGGAGAGCTACCATCAACTTTCAGTCCTCCTCTCCTCGCTCTCCATACCAGCAACAGATGTACACTCCTCCTCCTCCGATCAACCCTCGTTTGTTCCCCCTGTCAGGAGGGATTGGAGAGTCGCCTTCCTCCTCCAGCTTCGCTTTTCAACAGCAGCAACAGCAGCAGCATCAGCACCAGGCGAAGAGGTCTACAGGAGGAGGCTCGGACGGGAGGAGCTCAGTGGAGACGACGGCGTCTTCGTCGGCGAGGAAGGCAAAGGGCTCCTCCGAGCTCTCCTCCTCCCTCCCTCCTCGAGCAGCAGGAGGCCGGGATAGATCCAACTCCTCCACAACCAGCATACCCAAACACATATCAGATCCCCTCAGAGCTCCCTCCCCTCTGTTCTCTTTCAACCCATCTCGGCCTCCTCCTCCTCAACCCTCCTCCTCGCCTCAGAGATCCAAACACCTTCAGCCCTCTCGACTTCCCTTCTCCTCCTCCTCTCCGGACCTTCGCTCGCTCTCTCACGCTCAACATCATCACCATGCTCCACTCTCGACGGACAAACAGTCTCGCTCTCGGCAACTGGCTTACGGTTAGTTGATCTTCTGTTTATCCTCGGGCCTTGAGGAGCTCTCTTTATCACACCGCGCTCGACTCGAAAGCTCAAGCTCACACTTCCCCTTCCTCCTCCTCCTCTAGAAGCCTCAACCATGTGCGACACCTTCGTCTATCCCCAACCCAAGCTCAGACCCTTCCTCGTCACTCCTCCAAGCAGTCCTCCAGCCGCTCCTGTCCCCAGCAGCGAACCTCACCAACCTCCGAGCCGCCGAACCTCTCCTTCACCCGTCAAGAAAGAACACCACACTCTCCTCAGTCGCCTGCCTTCGCTCACCTCTCCTCATCGTAGCAACCGACGACCCTCCCTCCCAGCAGCGTTTGTAACCTCGGATGAGTCGTCGGACATCAGAGTGCTTCGGGAGGGCGACGAGAGGGAGCAGGAGAAGGTCCAGTGGGCAGCAGCAGCCAGGAAGGGAAGCATCTCGAGAGCGGCGAGCACGTTGGGAGGAGGGAAGGGAAGGAACAGGTCCGGTTCGGGAGCCAGTAGAGGAGAGCTGGGAGCATCGATGGGGACTTCAAACTCTACCACTCGAGGTGTGAAGCTGTCGTTCGACTTCCTCTCGAAACCTCCATCGGACGGAAGGTCGTCGGCTCCTCTCGAGGCCCAAGAGCAGGCAGCTCGGCCGAGGAAGGCTTCGAGTCAGGGAGACTTGAGAGCCGTCGGATCGAGTTCGAGAGGAAGGGATTCATCAGGAGGAGGAGGAGGACTCGACCCACGCATTTCAGCCGAGCATCAACACGAGCAACCTTACGCGACGACGACCCACCATCACCCTTTCCTCGGACGACCACTCCCTCCCTCCCCCTCCGTCGTCGACATCGGACCCGACGGAATCTGGAACGAGCTCGATACACCCGCATCCTCTTTCCTGCCCGAGAACTCGGAACCAACTCGTTTCGTGATCGGTCAAGCTCTCTCGCCGGAGACAGTGCTGGACTCCTCAGCCTCGTCCTCCAACGACTCTCAGGACCCTCGAACCCATCGTCGCTACCCTTCCCAAGCATCTCGGTCGATCTCCTCTCTCGACGCTTTCCACGCTCGGTTCCCACCTTCACCCTCTCGCCCTGAATCCTTCAAAAAGAGCCACAGCCGAGCCAACACCCTCTCCTCCTCGTCGCGTGTCGGCGTCCCCTCCTCCCAAGACCAGTCCATCGCTCTTCCTCTCACCTCGGCTCCTCCCTTCCTCGAGAACCGAAGCTGGATCAGGGAGTCTCAGGACGCTCCCATCAACCTATCGGAAGATCCATCAAGGAGAGGAATCTCGCAGGAGCAGGAGTACCTTCGGAAAGTCGCATCGGCGTCGTCGATGAGGGTTCATCCTTCCACTTCAGGCAAGACCATCGCCGAGAGCTGGTCCTTCCCTCCTTCTCCAGCCAATACGGAATCCATCGACCCTTCGCCCGAGCTCGCTCAGCATCGAGAATCGTCGTCTTCTCATCATGCTGCCGCTCCCTCGTCGGTGGGATCTCGATACTCCGAACAGGCTGCTCCCCTCTTTTCTTACGACAACTACGAGGTGAGTCAAAATTCTTTTGACATGTTCCCAGTTGACCTTCTACCGCTGACCCAGACCTCGCTCGTTTCGCTTCAGACTCTCTTTTACGAGCCTCCAACCTCGCCCGTTCGAGTTCACGCTCCTCCTCCTTCCTCCGACGGTGAGGGAGAGACCTGGTCCGAAACTGGATTCGGAGAAGAGATCTTTCAATCCGGTTCGTCAACCTTCTTGTTGAACTTCCACACCGACGCGCTAAAAGCTAGAAACTGACTCTTCCCTTCTTTTCGTCTCCCTCCAGACGCTCCCGACGGTAGACTTCCCATCCTCCGAACCGTCAGCCGAACCCTCTCCGTCTCCTCTCCGGACAGCGACCACCGTTTTTCTCGTCTCTCGGTCCACTCCGTCGCAGGAGAGCTCGGAGACCTCAGCGCGTCGTTCCCCTTCCCTCCTCGTCCTTCCATCTCCGCCGCCTCTGGCCCTTCCCTCTCCTCCGCTTCCTTCGTTACGACAGCCTCATTCGTCACAGCCGAATCTCACATCACCATTACCCCCACACCTACACCCTAGTCTATCCTCCCCTCGCATTTTGTTGCCTTTCTCGTCTGCTCTACAAGCTTTCGTTCATAATTTCCTTCTTCGCGTCTCCCTTTCTTACTACTCTAGCATCCCTGTCTAATCGCTGCTCGTCTTTCTTGCTTGCACTCGCTCTCGCTCTCGTTATCGCTCTCACGTTCTTTCTCCACCTTGGTCACCTCTCTAGCACCTCACGTTCTCTCGCTTCTCCGCTTGCTTTTATATTCTCCTCTCTCCCTCTCTCTCCCTCTCGCATTGTTTTTCGCCCTTGCCCCTCTTTCCTCTCTCGTTTACGCGCTTCACGACCTTTTCTCTACAGTACCTCGCTCTTCCTTTCTCCAATCCCTCTCTCTATGTTACAGTTCGTCGTGCATATTCGTTACAACATGCTCATGAGATTCGTGATCGTTCGAGAGCAAAAAAGGTTTCTTCTACACTAGATTAAAACCTCGAGTCCCTCTCTCTCTCTCTCTCCCTCGTCCCAAAAGATCTGACACTGACTCGACACGATCTCGATTCGCCCTCTACTCGTACTTGGTGAGATCGAGCGTCAACGACCTGGAAGATCCGATGTCTTGATCCCTGTAGACTCCGACGAGAGAGTTGGATTTCTCGTAGAGGGTACTGCGAGAGAGAACGAGTGTCGAAGAGAAGGGAATGGTCAGCGACGGAGGAGAAAAGGAGAGGGAGAGGGAGGGATAGAAGGAGACTCACTCCTTCAGCGAAATCACAATGAACTGAACAGCCGTCGAGCAGTGTTCCCTGAGGTATCGAGCGACCCTCGCGACATTGGTGTTGTCGAGAGCGGCGTCCACTTCGTCGAGAACGAAGAAGGGAGCGGGTTGGAAGCTGGGGAAGAAGGAGGAAAAAAGAAGAACGAGTCAGCTTCGAAGTCGACTCGCGTCCCGTCGCGTCGAAGCTGAGAAAAGTGAAAGAAACGAACCTGTGAATAGCGAACAGAAGAGCCAAAGCAGCAACCGTTTGCTCTCCTCCCGAAAGTTGATCCATATCTCGGAATCTCTTCATCGGCGGCATCGCGTGGTACTTGATTCCGGCGAGGTAGGGTTCCTGGTTTGTGCGCAGAAAGAAAAACGAGAACGAGACGCGATGAGCTCGAGTTCGTGAGGTCCACCGCAGCGTCGACGAGAGAGACTTCAATGCTCACCTCACTATCCTCCAGCGACAGGTAGGCGACTCCTCCCATCGGCGAAGCGTTTCCTTTCGTCAGATCCTTGTAGACTTGGTCGATTCGATCGGAGATGTGGGAGTAGGCTTTGTTGAAGAGGTCGGACCTGTTCAAAAACCACAAAGAGATAGTGAAGTCAGTGAATGAAAGAAGGAGAAGACGTGGAGAGACTCGGAAACTCGGCAGAGAAAGGAGAAACCTACCTCTGCTTTTTGATATCGTTGAAGTGTTCTCGAGCCGTCGACGATTCCTTCCTAGCCTTCTCGACCTCTCTCTCGGTCTCGGTGAGCTTGGCTTGGACTCCACCCATCCTAGAAAGCATCAAAACAAAGTAGCCAGCATCAGCGAGGGGAATCGATCGATCGAGTGAGAGGAAAGAGGGAAAGAACGAACTTGTCGGCAGCTTTCATGTTGGGAGCCATCCTCACGATCTCAGCGTCGATCTTGGAGATAGCGTTCTCGAGTTCTTCTCCGTACTCCTCTCCGCCGTTCTATCCAGCCGAAGAGAAAAGAGGCGAGGAGGTCAGCTAAGAGCTTCGAGAGAAGGGGATAGAGACGCGCGTCGACGCCAAACTCACCTCTCGTTCATCGTCCTCGAGATCTGCGAAGTCAACTTCGATAGCGTAGTCCTTAGCCACCAGAGGTTTCTGAGTTCCGTCGTCATCCTCGTCGACGTCCATGACAGCGGGACCGTTTCCGTCCTGAGAAGACCGGAAGAGGTGTCAGCTCGAGCGGAGAAAGGAGAGGGAGAGAACGCGAAAGACTCACCTCGTCTCCAGCGTCCATGGGCACGGCATCGAGCGAACCACTCAAAAGAGGAATGTCGATATCCTCGAACTTGCATCGACGGTAGATGACTGCTCTCTCCACTCCGAGTCGCTCGATGGTGTCGTTCTAGAGGGAGAAGGAGGAAGCTCGAGGTCAGCGACGGAGACGAAGGTCGAGTGAGGGAGGAGACGCGACACCAGCTCACCCAAGATCCAATCTCCTTCAAAGCTCTATCCAGAACCTTCGTCGACTTAGCCGAAGCCTTCTTGACCTCCTCCAAAGTCTGCTGGCTCGTCTCCGCTTCCGTCTGGGTGACCTGAAGCGTCTCCTTGAGATCTTTGAGTTCGGCGAGAGCAGCTTCGATCTGCTCGACCAACGCGGCTCTCGAGGCGACGAGTTGAACGAGAGCGGCTCGTTCGTCCTGAGCTGACTTCTGGAGGTTCTGAAGTCGGCGTTGGGTTCCTTCGAGTTGCTCGGCTTCGAAGGCGGACCTGGAAAGAAGAGGGGAGAGTTCGATCAGAGGTCGTTCGAGAAGGAGGATCAGGGAGAAGTCTAGAGAAGATTGCTCACTGATGAGACAACCTAGCGATCTGAGCGTCAAATTGGACTCGAGCCTCAGCTTGTTGTTGAGCGACTCGAAGCTGTACTTCCTCGTAGTCTCGGATGTTGGCGACTTGGATTCGAGCACAGAAGTCAGCGAAGATTCCGTCCTCCGAGCCGTCGACCTGCTGAGCGAGAGTTGAGATCTCCTTCTCGATGGAGGTGAGGGATGCTTGTTTCTGAAGGAGAGATAAGTCGAGGAGATAGGAGAGTCAGTGGTGGTGATTCGGCTAAAAAAAAAGCAAAAAGGGAGGAGAACGAACCTTGTCGAGGTTCGAGTTCGTAGTCTTGATCTCCTTCTCGGCGTGCTTCAACTCCTCCTTGAGTCCAGTGAGACGAAGCTTGGTAGCACTCTGCGAGAGATGACGAAGAAGATATGTCAGTGAAGAGTCCAAATCGGGCTGGAGGAGAAGAAAGAGCGAGGAAACCCACCAGATCGTCCTTCACCAACACAAGCTCGGCATCGAAACGAGAGATATCTCCCGTGAGGTTCTCGTCCGTCTTTCCCTTAGGATACGACTTCTGAAGCTCCTTCATGTAGGCCATGAGTGAGTCTCGTTGTTTCGAGAGAGCTAGAGATAGAGAAGGAAAGAGAGGAGGTCAGAAAGCAAAAGAAGACGCGTCGACCGGCATGAGAGAGATAAAACTCACCCGCAACCTCCTTCTCGTCCCACTTCCTTCCATTCCCATGAGAGCTCTGCCCACCAGTGATCGATCCAGACTTGTGAATGACGGTTCCATCGAGAGTCACGGCTGCAAGACCGAACGAACAAAGTTGAAGTCAAGTCAGTTTCGACCTGATCTCTTTCTCTTCCAACGCCTCACGACTCACACTTCACATCCTGTCCTTTCTCATAACAAACGTATCTCGCAATATCCATCGAGTCGCAAACGAGCGAGTTCCCACACGCGTGCTGCATGGCTGCTTCGAACTGAGGGTTGAAGTCGATCACGTCGATGGCGAGCCGAGCTCCTTTGGCGAAGGAGCGGTATTTGTCGTTGGTGGGTTTGGCTTGGATGCTGTCGAGAGGGATGAAGGTTGCTTGGCCGAGACGTTGGGATCGGAGATACTGAGTGTTGTGTGAGGGAGAAAGGAGGAGGAGGAGAGAGTCAGTTTGAGAAAGGAGGAAGGCACGAGACGCGTACAGTAGAGAAGGGCTCTCACGTTGATGCACTCGATAGCAGTCTTCTCGTGGTCGATAACGATAGCGTCGATGTTCCTTCCGAGGACGACAGAGACGGCGGTTTGATACTTGGTCTGAGTAGGCTTGCAGAGATCGACGACTCGTCCGTGAACACCTTTTTTTGTTTGTTTGCGAAGAAGAAACGCGTCGAGTCAGCGAAGTGGCGGGCGAAGGCTCTCAGGGTCGAGAGAGGAAAGGGAAAGGAGGATCCGACTCACCAGGGAAGATCGTCTTCAACGTTGCCAAAGTCTCTCTCAACTTTGTTTCCTTCTCGGTCTGTTTCCTGTCGGCTCCAGCTTGGACGATCTTGGTGTAGCAGTTCTGAAGCTTCTCGTTCGTTTCGGTCTCGAGTTGACTGCAGAAATGAAGGAGGAGAAAAGGTCAGCTTTCGACCTCTCGGAAAAAAGAAAGACGAAGGAAAGGAGGAAGCGAACCTGATCCTCGACCGTTCAGCAACGAGGCTATCCAACTCCTGCTTCGACCGACTTCGATCCGCTTGGAGAGACTTGACCTTTGCTTCCGTCTAACGAGCCGGAACCCGAACGAAACCAAACCCGAATGAAAGTCAGCTTCTCTTCTCCTCGATCCGAACGCGTCTTCGTCTTTCGAACGTAAAAACCGAGACGGGCTTCGATGAACTGAACTCACCGCCTCCTTCTTCTCCTCCAGATCCACAATCTCATTCCTCAACTTGCTCGTCTGCCTCTTGAGTCCATCGAGCTTCTCGGCCAAGTTGGTGGTTTCCTCGTCGAGCGTCTTCTCCTGTCGACGAAGGAGATCGAGCTTCTGTCGTTCGGCGGGGAGGAGGGTGTTGGCTTTGGCTTTGCTGTTTGGAACGAAGTCGCGCAAAAGAAAAGGGGAGGGAGGAAATGGATCAGCGAGGGAGAGAGATGCGGGAGAAGAGAGAGAGAAAAGGAACGAACAGTTGTCGATACTCAGCAATATCCGCATCGCTCAGGGCCTTCCCAGCTTGTTGAGCAGATTTACGTTGAGCCT
This sequence comes from Mrakia blollopis, assembly GCA_000950635.1. Lineage (NCBI taxonomy): Eukaryota > Fungi > Basidiomycota > Tremellomycetes > Cystofilobasidiales > Mrakiaceae > Mrakia > Mrakia blollopis. The sequence goes on along the minus strand of BBPU01000058.1, from coordinate 2,256,119 downwards.
CTGTCCAAGTCCAATCGCCCACCAGGTCAGCTCAGCTCACGGTTGACGCATCGAGGTCGGGGGTCGAAGGAGAGAGAGAGAAAGAAAAGCAGACGCGACTCACCCTCCGCCTCCTTCGCCAACTTCTCAACCTTCTTCAAATCCGCCCTCAAACTCTCCAGACTCTCCGTCTGACGAGTCACATCTCGTTGAACCTTCTCTCCGAGGGACTCGGCTGTCGTAGCCTTCTTCTCCGAGTGAGCGATTTGAGTTTCGACGGCGACGAGTTTGGGAGCCTGCGACGCGAACGAAAACAGAACGACCAAGGAAGGAAGAAGAAGACTCAGCTTCGGCAGGTTCACGCGAAGAGAGGAAAGAGCCAAGGAGAAGGAACTCACCAACTGATCCGCAGCCTTCTCCTTGTTCTTGATGACCTTCTCCTGCTTTGAGATATCGGCTTGCAGAGCGACTTGAGCTTTTCGAGCGGTAGAGACTTTCTTCTCGTGCGAGACCTGCACAAAACAAGTTAACACCACCGCATAAAAACAGAGAGTGGAAGTATGGCCAGCTTGAGTTGAGGGTCGAAAAGAGGGAAAGCAAGAGAGAGAGAGAGAGAGAGAGAGAGAGAGAGAAGACGAACATGTTCCTTCCTCAACTTTGCCAACTCCTTGTTCTTCGCCTTGATATCCTCCGAAGCAGTTGAGATCCCTTCCTGGATATGATACAGTCTCCACAGAACTTGCTGAACCACGAGGTCGTCCTGATCAAAGCAACAACGCGAAGGTCAGTTTCCGTCTCCTCGCTCCCTCTCCCTCCCCATCTTCTCCTCCTCCTCCCCCGATTTTTATCCTCCCAGAAAGTAGACTGAAAACATGAGCGCACCTTCTCCTTCCTCAACTTCCCAAGCTTGGTCGCCTCGGACTTGTGCTCCTTGTAAGCCTTGAACTCTTTAGCGATCTCCCTCTTGTTCTGCATGTTCTCGGTCGAGTTGGCGGTGGCTTTGTCCTGAGCTTCTTTGGCTTTCTCGTAGGCTGGAGCGAGTTCGAGGGAGCTGAACGAAGAGAGAGGAAGGGGAGAAGAGGATAGGTGTGTGAGTGAGTGAGAGACGCGAGAAGGCGAGCTCGGATGAGGAGGAAGGGAGGAGGCGCGGAACGAACCCTGAGATCTGCTCGATGAGACGACAGAGATCCTTGGGAGATTGACGAGCGATGGCTTCGACGTCACCCTGTATATACAATTCAAGCGTCAGTTTCTGGGTTAGGGTTAATACGGGAGAGAGAGGGAGGAAGGGAAAGAGAGGGAAACTGACCTGAAAGACGAGGAAGTTCTTTGCCTTTACGAGGATGTTGTGCTTCTCCAAAGCCGAGTTGTAAACTGCATAGGTGACCGTCCTGCCGTTGATCTTGTAGTCGCTCGATCCAGTGATGGATACCCTAGCAAAAAACAAGGAGAGGAGAGGTGAGGTGAGCTCGAACGGGAGAAGGGAAGGAAGGGAGGGAGTTGAGCTCACGTTCTCTGAAACCTATACTCCTGCCCCTCCTCATCCTCGTAGACCGCCATCACCCAAGCCGTCTTAGCCGTCCCTTCTCCCTCGTCGTCCTCATCCGAGTCCTCTTCCTCCTGCTGGGTTGCTCCAGACTGGGTGGATTCATCCTGAGGTCCCTTTGCGAGCTTCCTTCCTCTGTAGACGAGATCTTTGAGTTGTTTGGATCGGAGTTGGGAGGATTTGATACCTAGGACGAAGGAGATGGCGTCCATCAGGTTGGATTTACCGGATCCATTCGGTCCGATGATGGCAGAGAAAGGTTTGAAAGGTCCGATCGTTTGGTGGCCTCGATAGGACCTGGATGAGAGAAGGAGGAGAGGTGTGAGCTTCGTCTTCTTCTTCGGAGAGTGCCTTCCATCCAAGCTCGTCGTTGTAGCTGACTTACTTGAAGTTGGATAGCTCTAGTCTCACGAGCATCTCGAAAGAGAGAGTCCTCGAGCGAAGGACTGAAAAGTCGGGGAGAGAGAGAAGGAGGGAGTTGGGAGGAAGAGAGAGAGGCAGCTCACGCGTCCACTCCTGATGTCGTCGTCAAGGCGAGATCAGAGCTCTCAGAGATAAGATATCGGGATTCTGAGAGTGCCAAGATCTAGATCAATCTCTGCTTTATCGCATGTTAGCTTTCAATTTCCAAGATTTAGAGAAAAACGCAAAGTAACACGCTTCTTGCTGCGACGCGACCTCCTCGAAGGCACTTTGAGCTCGCCGCGTGAATCCTCGCTTCCCTTCCCTTCCCTCACCCATCACCCTCCCTTCCCCCTCCCTCTCCGGCTCACCATGGCCAAAGCTGCTCCCCCTTCTTCCTCAACATCCAAGAAGCAATCCACCCTTCTCGGCTTCTTCTCCAAGCAACCCGGTCCCGCTTCTTCTTCGCCTTCGGTACCCAAAGGAGGTCCTCCTTCCTCCTCCTCCAAGCCAGCTCCCTCCTCCTCCAAACCCTCCGCTGCTGCTCTCAACTCCTCCCCTCTAGCAACCTTCTCCAAGAAACCTCTCCCTAAACCGAAGCAGATCGACGTCGACGTGGAGGAGGAAGAGGAGGAGGTCGTAATGGACAGTGACGGGGACGTCGTCGTGCTCGATTCTCAACCTCCCAAACTCGCCAAAGCATCCTCTTCCGTCTCAAGTTCGCTCCCAAAGACTTCGGCTACGCAGTCAGAGGATACCTTCGATGAGGACGCTCATATGGACGAAGGAGAGGAGTTCCCTGTTCTCTCGGTGAGTCCATACGTTCTCTCAGAGGGAAGGAAGGGAGGGAGGAGTTCCCGGCGCGAGCTCACACCCTTCCTTCGTGGTTTTCCCCTCTCCTCTAGGCTCGAGTCAAACGAAGAATCGTCACCATCGACTCGGACGAGGACGAAGAAGACGAGGACGGTGATGTCTTCACTTCTTCCAAGAAGAAATCCTTGTCGTCCAAGAAGGCAGCAGCTCGTGCGTTCTTTCTTCACCTCCCTTCCGTGTTGAGCTCACAATCTACTCACTCACCCGTCTTTTGGATTCGTCTCTGCTACGACAGCTCCCAAGAAGCAAGCTCGACATGATTCGGAGGACGAGTACGATGACGATGGGGATGATGATCTCTTTGGTGAGTTTATCTATCTCTTTCCTCGCTTTCTTGCTGAGGAAGGGACAAGCGCAGAGAGAGAGAGAGCTCGAAGCTCACCACCCGTCCCTTCTTCTTTTGCTGCTCAGCTTCCGCCGCTGCCGAATACGACGAACCTATCGACGACAACGACGAGTCTGATGCATCCGAGAAGCCTGTCAAGAAGGCTGTTCCCAAAGCCAAGAAACCTGTGAGTCTCTCTCTTTCCCTCTCTTCTCTCCTTCGATGTCGAGCTCACCTTTCTTCGTCGTTCCCTCTCCACCAGGCTGCCCGACCTCCACCCCGACCCACCGGTAACGCCGGCTCATCTTCAAGAGGAGGAGGATCCAACAGTGCTACGTCGTTCCTCACCAAGGCTGAGCTCAAGAGGCAGGACGACAAGGAGACCAAGAAAGCCGGAGAGGATTGCTTTGACTTTTTGAAGGAACCGAAGGATGTTCGTCTTGTCTCGTCTTCTCCCTTCTTCTCCTCATCTCTACTCACATTGGGGAGAAAGCTGACTTTATGCTGTTCTTCGACGCATGTAGAAGGACGGAAATCGACCAGGTTCGCTCTCCTTTCTTCTTGCCTTCGCGACTCTCGAGGATGAATGCTGACTTTTATCTCTCTTTCTTCTCCTCCTTCTGCAACAGACTCCCCTGACTACGATCCTCGAACACTCTTCATCCCCAAGAAGGCTTGGGACTCGTTCACGCCGTTCGAGACTCAGGTGCGTTCCCAACCTCGAAAGGGAGCTCGGTCGTGTCGACGCGTCGCTGACCTCTCTCTCGCCTTCGCCTCGTTTCAGTTCTGGGAGATCAAGCAGAACCACTTCGATACCGTGCTCTTCTTCCAGAAGGGGAAGTTTGCGGAGCTTTACGGTGAGTCTTCTCTCTCTCTCTCTCTGTTTTTCTCTCTTTCTTTACCTCTTCTCGCTTGTCGAAAGCAAAGTCGGAGCTGACCTCGACCTCTTTTCACCTGCTGCTCCCAGAAAACGACGCTGTTCGTCTAATCCTTCTCTTCGCTAGCTCCTAAAACTCTTTCACTGATCCCAGCTTTGGTTCTATAGGAGATCGGAAACCGAGAGTTCGGACTCAAGCTCACGGATCGTGTCAAGATGAAGATGGTGAGTTGAATCGAGCGTTCCGTCGCGTCGCACGAAGTACTCGAACCTGATCTCTCCCTCCTTTTCTCTTCTTCCTTGTTCCAGGTCGGTGTTCCCGAGCAGAGTTTCGACATGTGGTACGTCTCGTTCCCTTCCTTCTCCTTCTTTCCTTCCTTCCTTCACTGACGGTTCTTCTTCTCTCTTCCCAGGGCCGCCAAGTTCCTCGGTGCTGGATACAAGGTCGGACGAGTCGATCAGACGGAAACTGCTCTTGGGTTCGTCTTACCTCTCTCTTCCCTCCCCCCCTCCCACTTTCACAAATTCCTTCTCTCTTCTTCAAAGCTGACTCTGCTTTGTTCTTGGGAACTCCCTTTTCAGAGCTGAGATGCGTCAAAAACAAGCCAAAGCCGGAGGGTTGAGCAAGAAGACGACAGCTGGAAGGGAGATTGTTCATCGAGAACTCAAGCACGTCCTCACCAATGGAACCGTTTCGGACACGGCGTTCTTGTCCGGGGATGAGGCTAGTCATTGTGTTTCGATCAAGGTAGGCACATATGTCTCTTCCTCTTCGAACGAGAGAGAGAGAGAGTTGATGCTGATCGCTTGTGTGGTTTTGAGCAGGAGGAGAACGAGTCCCCTCACCTTCCTTCCTCCTTCGGAATCACCGTCCTTGATGCTGCGACTGGAGCCTTCTCTCTCTCTACCTTCGACGACGACGTGTGTAGAACCAAGCTCGAGACGATGTTCAGACAACTTCGACCCAAGGAGATCGTGTACGAGAAGGTTCGTCGCGTCTCTCTTTCTTCCTTTCATTTCATCTCTCTCTCTCTTCTTCCTCGACGCTGATCTGGTCCTCTCACTCCGTGTCGCTTCGTCTTCTTTTCCAGGGCAACCTCTCCGTCCCAACCATGCGAGCTCTTCGATCCATGCTTCCCTCCTCCTGCGTCTGGGTCCCCATCAAGTCGTTCGGATCCCCTAAAGACACCCTCGACGCTCTCGCCGACTTCTTCCCTTCCCCCGAGGACGCGATCGTGGTCGACGGAGTGGATGGAGATCTCAGTCGATACCCCGAGGCCATCAGATCGTCGATGGATCAACCGTTGGTGCTTTCTTCGTTGGGTGGGATCATCTTGTGAGTCTCTTCGATCCATTTTTTCGAACTGCACGCGTCCGAGCTGACTTTGTTTTGGACATCTTTTGCCGTCCGCTTCTCGACTCGAAGGTACCTCAAACAACTCAACCTCGATCAAGACCTTCTCAGTCAGAAGAACTTTGATATCTACGATCCGATTCGACAGGGACAGAACCTCGTGCTGGATGGCCAAACGCTCGCTCACATCGAAGTGCTCGTCAACAACGAAGGAGGAGTACGTCCTTGCTTTCCGTCTTCTCCTCTTCACTTTCATACTTTTTCTCGAGCTTACTGACCGAGTTCTCTCACGCTTTTCCATCTTTGTTTCGTGTTGAAACAGGAGGAAGGATCCCTCCTCAAGATCCTCCAACGATGCACCACTCCTTTCGGTGAGCTTTCTTCCTCCTCTCTCCCTTCCGTTCCACGAGCTGACATGACTTTATCTTTTCGCTCTTCGTTCTAGGAAAACGACTGTTCCGACTCTGGCTCTGCATGCCTCTTCGAAAGGCTAAGGCTATCAACGATCGGTTCGTTTTCCTTTCCTCCTCCTTCCGACGCGATCTTTCTCAATCAAGCTCACCGTTCTCCTTTCATCTTCGCAGACTCGATGCCGTGGAGGAGATTATGCAGCATCCCAACTTCGAAGACGTCTTCAGGAAGATCTGCAAAGGTGAGAGCTTCTCGCACTGAGTTGTTTGAGCGGTCGAGCGAGAACTGACCTGACGCGTCCTTGTTTCCCTCTTCCTCGAACGTACAGGCCTCCCCGATCTCGAACGACAAGTCTCTCGAATTCATGCCAAGTCCATCAAGATCTCTGACTTCATGAAGGTTATCGATGTGAATTCCTCTCTCCTCTTCTCGTCCCTTCTTTCTCTCCTCGAGCTCACTTTCTTCCCTTCCTTTCTTCTCTCCTCAGTCCTTCGAGATCGTCCACCGAGGCTTCTCCAAACTCTCCGACATCGCCGAATCCTTCGAGTCCAAATCAATCGGAGCCCTTCTCCAATCAGCTCCGGATCTCACCTCTTACCTCGAGAACATCCGCTCGTTGTTCATGTACAACAGGGACGAAGGGACGTTGCTTCCTGTGAGAGGGGCGGATGAGGATTACGAGGCGATCATGCAGGAGATTTCGGAGGTCGAGGAAGAGTTGGAGACGTTGAGGGAGGGGTATGTGCAGGAGTTGAGGTGAGTTAAAGGAGAGAGAGAGGGACGCGTCGAGGGAGGTTTGAGTTTCGAAGCTGATCTTATTTTTCTTCTTCTTCTTCTTCTTCTTCTTCTTCTGATTTTTATTCGTCTGGCGACTGTAGGACCAAGAACGTCGAGTACTGGCATAGCGCTCAGGGTCAGAAGGAGATCTACCTCATTCAAGGTAAGGGAATCCCCTCTGCTTCTCGTCGCGTCTCGTCTCTCCACACTCCCTATCTCCCTTCCTCACACTCCCTTTTCCTTCTCCTTTCTTCTCTTCTCTTCTTTTCTCCCTTCTTCCAGTCCCCGCCGCTACCAAAGTCCCCAGATCCTGGAACAAAACCTCCTCCACCAAAGCCTACAGCCGCTACACCTCCCCCGAAACCCTCCCCCTCATCCGAACCCTCCAAGAAGCCCGTGAGACCCGAACCGGAACAGTCAAAACCTTCATCAAACGACTCTTCTCCGAGTTCGACAACGATCGCGTCGTTTGGCTCAAGGCCGTCAAGACCCTTGCGGAGCTGGACTGTCTGGCGAGTTTGGCATTGGCGAGTGGGGATTTGGATGAGCCGAAGTGTAGGCCTACGTTCGTGGAGGTTGGGGAAGGGGAGGGAGCGTTTGTGGATTTCAAGGACTTGAGGCATCCGGCTATGTGTTTGAGGAGTGATTTCATACCTAATGATGTGGCGATGGGAGGGGAGAAGAGTAGGATGGTGTTGTTGACGGGACCGTGAGTTTTTTCGCTCGTTCTCTTCCGCTCGTAGTTGTTGTCGAAGGCAGAAGGGCCAGTCGAGGACTAACGATACTTTATATTTTTTTCTACTTGTCGTCAACAGCAACATGGCCGGAAAGAGGTGAGCCCTCTTCTCTCCCTCCAAATCCTCGAGGAACTCGCGACGCGTCTGGAATCGAACTTCTTTTCTGACTCATCCCCTCCTGCTCTCCTCTTTCTCTCTTCCTCAGTACCCTCCTTCGAATGACCGCCGCTGGAATCATCCTCGCTCAGCTCGGGATGTACGTTCCTGCTTCGTCGGCGACACTGGCTCCTCTCGACAAGATTCAGACGAGGATGTGAGTTCAGTTCATACGTTCCTCTTCGCCGACTTGCTTCTTTCTCGACGTTGACCTCTTCTTCGTTTTGGTTGGTACCTAGGGGTGCCTACGACAACATGTTCGCGAGTTCGTCGACGTTCAAGGTCGAGTTGGATGAATGGTGAGTTTGACGCGCTTTATTTTTGAAACCCGAGACTCGACGTTGATCTTGCTCTCTCTTTCTCCCCTTCTTCAGCTCCAAGATCCTTCGAGAGGCTGGGCCCAACAGCCTTGTCATCCTCGACGAGCTGGGTCGAGGAACTTCCACGCACGACGGTCTCGCTATCGCTGCTGTGAGTCCGGTTCTCTCCCTCCTCGAGGTCCTCCTTCCTTCACTGAACTTTCTTTATCTTTCCATTGCAGGCCGTCCTTCATCATCTCGCCACCCACACCCTTCCTCTCGGATTCTTCGCTGTACGTCCCTCCCATTCAACTCTTCGAACCGACTAGCGAACCACGCGACTGAGCTTCTCTCCTTCTCTCCTTTCAGACCCACTACGCCTCCCTCTCCGACGACTTTGCCTACCACCCCAACATTCGATCAATGCACATGTCCACGAAGGTCGACAACGAGAAGAGGGAGGTCACCTTCCTCTACAAGCTCGTCGAAGGAAACGCCGAATCGTCCCATGGAACTCGTTGGTCCCATCTCCTCTCCTCCGTCTTATTTTCTTCCTTTCCTTCTCTGATTCTGATCGCTGACTCACTGCTCTTCTCCTTCTTCCAGACGTCGCCCATCTCGCAGGAGTCCCTCTCGCCGTCGTCACCCGAGCCGAAGAAGTCTCCAAAACCTTCTTTCTCGAACTTCAAAGCAAACTCGCTCGACAACGAATGTCATCCCTCCCTCTCGTCGCTCACGCCGATTTCGCCTTCCTCTTCAAGCTTGGGACGTCGCCGGTCGAGTCGGGCGTTGGCGGGAAACCTGGAGTTGGGTTGGGGGTGGAGACGGGAGCGGAGGTGTTGAGGTTGCTGAGGGAGAGTGTTGGGAGGTACGAGAGGAACGAGGGCGGGGTTGTGAAGTTGGTGGAGTGAGTGGTTTCTGGGGAGGAGGTAGTGTAGTGATGTACGATTGTAAGGGAAATAGATTTACGTCTTCTTAACGATCTTCTTTTCTCTGGAATGCGAGAAAGAGTGTGCGACGAAACGCGACGCGCTTGATTTCGACGCGTCGTTCTCTTCCTCTTTGCTCTTGCTCTCCTGGCTCTCGCGAAATGGTCGTTATACATCGTTACTCGAGCGTACTATATCTGCTACTAGCTATCAAAGCTGAACACCACCCCATCCCCTCTCCTCCTCCCACCATCCTCCAAGCAACCTCTTTCCAACGAATTCAACCTCCTCAGGTACTACCGCCTTTCCCTCCCAGCCCAAACTCCTCGCAACCCACCAGCTGCTCCACCCCAACCCGCCGAAAACCAGTACTCCTCCCAACAGCAACGAAGCCGATATAATCGTCTCGCTCAACTCCCTCCAATTCTTCTTCAGTCCTTGAAGGTGGTGAAGGGTTTCCGAGGGACCGTGTCGGAGGAGGTAGAGCGTTGAGAAGGAGGTTGAGATGAGGAGGAGGAGGAGGAGGATACCTAGGAAGAAAGGGCCGAGGAAGGATGCCCAGAGGTGGGGCCAGTACGGGGAGAAGATGGGTTTGGATTCGAGGGAGGAGGCGAGGGAGTTGAGGGCGGATGAGATCAACGAGCGCTGTTCGTTTGTTGGAGCGGACTCCTCAATGACGTCCTGCTTCGTATCAACATCTGATGAAGTTTGTTGGTCGTCTTCAGCGAACCCGACCGTGATCCTCGTTCCTCCGGTACTGAGGAAAGCTTCGTCCAGTCCGTCGAGCGACGCGTCTTCAGCTCCGCCTTCGAAACTCCCGATGAAGCCTTGGGCGTTGGAGAGGGGCGTGTAAACGGCTTGGATTTCGGGAGAGAGGATGAGTGGCGAAGAAGGGGAGTAAGAAGAGGAGGAGGAAACTGAAGAGGAGGGTTGGAAGATGTGGGTGAGATGACCTCGGAAGTTGCGAGGGAGGAGGAGACGGAGTGGGCCAGAGGTCGAGGTGAGAGAGATGGAGATTGGGAGGGTTGGAGGATGGCGAGTGAGCTGTACGAATAATATATAGGAAGAGAAGATGCTCAGCCTAAAGTCGATAGCGAGAGCAAAACCAAGCGAGCGAAGTTAAGCGAGGCAGGACGAGAGATCAAACACTCACGATCTTGACGTCGACTTCTCCTTCGCCCTCCCTCTCGGCTTCACTTCCAAACACCAACCTCACACGCCTCTTCTTAGTCCCCGCTACTTCTCTTGATCCAGTACCACCTCTCAGAACTCCAGCGACGACCTTCACCTCCCCTCGTTCCGACCAGAAAAGCCCGTTCACTCGTTGCCCATTCTCCAGCGTTGCCTCCGGTCGATCTGCTTTCGGAAGCAAAGTTTCAGGGATGGGACGTGCGAGGTCAAAGACGTGAGTGTGGTAGATGGAGGCTGGACCTGTAGTGCAGTGGGAGTAGTGAGAGGAGCGAGAAGCGAGGAGGAGGACGGAGGGAAGAGGAGGTACATGCGCCAAAGGGAGATTTGAAGCTGATGAAGGGGGTAGGGAGTCGGAGTAGGATGGCGGTGGAGCGGAAGGGACCTAACAGATATACAGAGGCATAGAACCGCATAGAACCGAGAGAAGAAATTAGCCAGAGAGAAGGAGGGAGGAGGGGGAGGGAGGGAGAGGGAGGAGGATCGAACGAACCGAGGTCAACGAAACGACAGGTGACGTGGGAGAAGGAGAAGAGAGTCTAGGCTGTTCCTTCTCGTCAAGGAGCATGGTAGTAGAGGAAGACCTAGGGGGAGAGCTCGTTTGAGAGAGGAAGTTGAGTGGGATGGGATGATGGACGTCGTTAGGGAGGAAGGAACGAAAGGCGAGCTCGGTCACTTAGCTCCCTCCCTCTTCGCTTCTGGCCGTTCTTGGACTTCACATAGATTCTCCGACGATTCTCCCAATAGTGCAGCTCCAGCAAGGGGCCCCTGGCTCGAGATCACCTCGCTATCTCGGATAGCTGACCCTAAGACGGGAAAAAAGAGACCGACGAGAAAAGCTGAAAACAGGAGACTCGACCGGCTTCCATGCTTTCTGCTTCCCCTTGCTTCTTGCAGTGTATACTAGTGCATCGAGCTTCGCTTCGACTTCAGTGACAAGTGTGATAAAGTTCGCACGAGAAAGAGAAAGAGAAAGCGCGAAACATCTGCATAGATCAAGCGAACAACGACGTAACCGTCTTGATCTTTCCCGAACCGTCCTCAGACTGATATCGACGATGTGCTGCCTGATAGAAAATGAATAATGATGCAGATGGTCAGCTTCAATGAAGGACACGCGGCTACAGGAAAGGCGAGATTGATATTCGAACGAAGACGAAAAAAAAGACGCGACGAACTCACAAGAACCTCCTCATGTCTCTCCAACAAGAAGAACCTCAGCTGTCTCGATAGTGAATGTAGTCTTCTTTACGTCAAGCTCGATGACGTTGCCGTTGGGTTCGTCGAGGCTTGAAGGGGAGCCGACGACGGGAGAGTTCTCGACGGATTCGTCTCCGTAGTGGACGAGTTCAGGGACCGGCCTGTGGAACGAGGAGAAAGTCAAAACTTGGTCAGTTGAAGGAGTCGAAGCAGAGCGTAGGGAGGCGGATAGGAAGAAAGGAAGACTGACTCGTTCTCGTCTGAGCCCTCGTCCTTCGACGACTCTCCACCTCCCGTCTCGACTCCACTCGCCAAAGGAACAACGTCCTCGTCTCTCTCTCTCCTCCAGATCTTCACCGCCTCCACCAAAACTCCGATCTCCTCAATGTCCGCTCGTCCATAAGGATCGACGACGAGCATCTTGAGGAGGAGGTTGATTGCGTCGAGCGAGAGGGACGGGTAGTCCGACGTGAGGAACGAACGAGGATCGTAGACGAAGCGTCGGTAGGTGAGATCGTCGACGGTGGTGGCCCAGCTGTGAAGAAAAAGAGAGTCAAGGTGGTTGAGAGTCAGCTCAAGTGAAAGCTAAATCCGAGGGAGGGCGAAAGGAGATCAAAAAGAAATGGGAGACGGCCGAGAAGCTCACGGTCGATTTCCTCCCGTAATCAGCAACAACAAAGTCATTCCCAACGACCAAACATCGCTCTCGAAGGGAGAGTATGTATCCCCCCGTTTCGAGCTTCCCGTCTCGACCTCTGGACTCATGTACGTCGTCGTTCCCAAGAGGAAGGACTTGCTCTCGACGCTCTGCGTCGCGAGCCCAAAGTCGGACAGGAAGACCTTCAACAACCTCTCTCCTGCGACCTGAGCCTCCCCGACGTCCACAAGTACATTTTCCAACTTGATATCTCGATGAGCGATTCCCTTGACGTGGCAGTGTAGAATGGCGGAAACGAGTTGGGAGATCACGGAGGAGAGTTCGTTGTTGGTGAGGGGTTTGTTTTTGGAAAGGTAGGCGTGGAGGTCTCCGTCCTTGACGAAGTTGAAAAGCAGGATCTCCCAGCGCGGGTGGTCGACATTTCCGCGGATGGTGACGATAGAGGGATGGGAGCGGACTCGCCAGTGAAGGATGCGTTCTGTCGTGCTGTGAACGCTCTGGTGCATCACTTTGAAGGCTGACGGGAGGGAAAAGCGGGAGCGAGAGTTAGCATAGGAAAGTTCTGAGGAGCTGGACGGAAATGGAAGAGGAATAGAATAAGGATTGAGGGCTCACCGTACTTGATCGATACTTCACCGATTTCTTCAGCAAGGTAGATTTCTGACCCCTTGTCGGTTTCTTCAGCGAGGTAAACTCCCGTCCCGAGCTTCTTGTGAACGAGAAGACGGATGTAGTTGAATCCACAGTCGAAGGTGACACCCCATTTCCACCAAAGCTGTAATTCGGGAGGTGCTTGACGAGTCATGGGGTAGATGGGAAGGAGAGGGAGGGAGGAAGGGTGGTGGACGGGAGGGAGGAGGGAGGGAAGGGAAGAGGTGGTTGAGGTTGAGAGGAGAACGAAGAAGCCGAAAGCTTCTTTGGACTCTTCAAACCCGTGTGCTAGACTTACCTTCCCGTTCAGGATAGATCGCGAACCAAGAAAAATTGCGTTCTTTGGATTTAACCGAAAACTCGGCGCGTCGATCAAGCTTTCTTCCGTCCCTTTTTCCACGAAGCCTGTCGGAAGCAAGAATTTCAGCAATCTAGGTTTGAGGAACGGAACGAGATAGGTTTTCGATCTGAGTACGCACATTTGAGATAACAACACTTATCAACGTGGGCAACGAAGGCTGAGACGAAAGAAAAATAAATGCGAAAGTCAGATCGCGTCGGGCAGGGGAAGGAAGGGACGGCACGAACGACGTAGAGTTTCGCCCTCCGCTTCTCTTTCTACACGCGACTGATATCATACCTAGTCCAACCAGCTAGGAAGTAGATAATCGGATCAAGAAGATCAGCTGAAAGGGAGGAGGTCGAACGGCGAGGGCTCTGGTTGAAAGTGGGTGAGCTCGGAGGCAAAGGAGGACGCGTTCGAGCACGAGGGTGAGAACCTCTAAGAGGCTCTCTCCTGCCATCCTTTCCCCAAAGATGCAGTGAAGGTGAGCGCTGAAGCCAAAATCTCGAACTATACTCTGTCGGCCGTCTGCAGCGTTTCCAACAGGCCGCCTGTTCCAACGATGAGCTTGATTTCTTGATTCGGATGGATGTGTTCGAGTCGTCTAGTCGTAAACATATATCCATCTAGCATTCTAAGCGAGAAAAGGCAAGTCTCTGCCGTATCCTGAGAGAACGGTGTAGGTGAAGAGATAAAGAGAAGAGGGGGAGTCAGCTTCAGGCTGTTGAGCTCGAGACCTCTTCTCCTCCTCCTCCTCCTTCCAGCCGACTTCCTCCAGCTCCTCCTTCCACCCTCCTCCCCTTTCCTCGTCGCTTGGACTCACCTCCGTGTAAGAATCCTTCCTACTCATAAACCAGCGACCTTCTCCTCCGGATCCACGACCGCTCCCAACTCGGCGTCCCTCTCTTCGCTCTCCTGAATCTTCCTCCTCGCCGCTCTTTCCATCCTCCTGAATCGAGAGATAAAGAAGGGACCGTAGGCGAAGGCACTGAAGCCAGCGGTCCACCTGGGAAGCTCCCATCCTATGTCGAAACCGGCGACGAAGCAGTTGAGGACGTTGATGGCGAGGAAGGACAAGGCGAGTCGGAGAGCGAAGCGATGGGAACGGAGTTGCTGCTCTGTTTCGAAGGGAGGGATTACTGCTGGTGGTGGTGGGTTGGGAGCGAGCCAGAGAGGATAGGGAGGTGGTGCGGGAGTGGGAGAAGGAGAGGGTGGGATGGAGATGGAGCTTTGGGAGGGAGAAACTGGGAGGGAGAGGAGGCCATGGCCGTTTGAAGGACGAAGAGTTCGAGCTCACCTCTGACGGTCATGTCGCCCGTTTGAAGCCTGTTGAAGCTTTTCCCTCGAAGCTGATTTGTCACCCAGGTGGCTTGTAGCTCCAGTGTGTAGAATCTACGAGGTTGTTCATCCCTCGAGTCTTGTAGGAGGGCTCCTGCAGCTGAACTGGAGAAAGGTGAGTCGTCGAGTCCTCCTTCCCTGTCCTTCTCTCTCCCCTCCTCACCCCTGCGTTTTCCCTCTTCCTTCAAGTCCTCCAAAAGGCCCATCTTTAAAGCCTGGCCCATGCACTCTCATGGATTTCACCGCCGATCAGAAGCTTTGTTCGATGCAAGGCTCAAATTCAGGCACATCCAGGTCCTGATTACTTTGCTGCCGACGTCCCTTCACACAACGGGACCTCTCTTCTCTCTCTCTCTCTTTCTAGAGCACCTCACTCGAGTCTATGGGAGCAGGCTCTGACTTCTTCTTTCTTCGACTCGCCAACGGGCTCCCTCGAAATCAACGAACGAAGGGAAGCAGCCTCGTCTGGCGTCTCTCCCACGACTCTCTCGCTTTTTGTTTTGATTCCGACGGCCCCTGTACGGTTTGTCTCCGAGCCTCTGCAGGCTAGGCTCAATTAGGTACCGTTCTTCACCCAGTTCCCAACACCGGCTTTCCCTTCTTCCTTAGTTCACCTTCATCCTCCACCACCCTCCCTCCTCAGCCTCAGTCTGCTCTGCGTTGCGACCGTCTGCTCTCGGCCCCACCTTCCACCCTCCCCAAGAGGCTCTCACACTCCTTCAACTATCTCTCTCCCTTCTTCTCCTCTCGGTTCCCACACCTCCCCCTTCCTTCGATCACCCTTCCCTTCAGCTTCATTCTAGTCCTCCTCCTCCTCCTCGCTCATCCGCCCTCTCCTCCCTTCTCACCTCCTTCCCCCCTCCCTCTAAAATCCCAGTCATGGTACCCAGCGTTAAACACCTACTGGGAACTTACATCGGAAACGGTCGCTTCGAGCTCCTCGAACTCATCGGAACGGGTGGCTTCGGTTCAATCGTCCTCTCCCGCGACGTGAAAGAGCAGAAGCTCGTGGGTGAGTCTCCCTTCTCTCTCTTCCCCTCTTGTTCTTCTAGGACGTTCTCCCTAATCAGCTTCCTTACTCATCTTGCTCCTTTATTCATCTCCTCTGAAACAGCCATCAAAACCCTCCCCACCAAAGGTCTCAACGCTCGCGAGAGAGCCTTCCTCCACAACGAACATCACCTCCACCACCTCGTCTCCTCCCATCCTAACATCCTCACCCTCTATCACGTCATTCAATCCAACTCCCACGTCTTCCTCGTCCTCCCTTACATCCCTGGAGGAGACCTCTTCGACCTCATCGTCAAGGGACGAACCATCGGGCGATCCTCGCTCACCTCCAGCATTTTCCTTCAGCTCCTCGACGCTGTTGGGCACTGCCATTCGAAAAGAGTTTATCATAGGGATCTGAAGCCTGAGAACATCCTTCTAGGTGAGGGAAATCAGGTTTACCTGGCGGACTTCGGATTGGGAACGAGGGAGGAGAGGAGTGTCGATTTCGAGGTTGGATCGACTCAGTTCATGTACGTCGTCTTCTCCCCTTCAACGAAGATTGATGCAATTCTCTTATCCGACTAACTCCCTTCTACTTTCTCGCTTTCCCTCGCCTCCCTCAGGTCACCCGGTTCGTCTCCTCCTCTCCACTCTTCTTCGTTCCCCTTCGTGACGCTGACTCTCGTCCCTCCCTTTTCGTTGTTTCACCTCCGACCAGAATGTCGAGCCGGCCTCTTCGAGCACCCAGAGTCTTAATCTCCTGCCGTGAACGACGTATGGAGTCTGGGAGTCATTCTCATCGCATTGATCGTTGGAAGAGTCCCGTAAGTACTTTTTTCCCTCTTTCTCTCTTTGCGATTTCATTTCCTCTCACGTTTCACTAGCTCTTCCCGTCACACCTTCCGCTAACTGATCTATAACCTTGAACTTACCAGATGGGGAGAAGCATCGATTCACGACCCTCACTTCCATCGCTTCGTGGTCGACCCGGAAACCACCCTTTCGATCTTCCCTTTCACTACGGAAGCGACTTCCCTCCTCCTTCGCATCTTCGAGCTGGAGCCCGAGAGGAGGATCAAACTTCCGGAGCTGGTGGAGAAGGCGAAGAAGATCAAGAGGTGGTCGATTCAAGAGGTTGAGCGGGCGGAGGGAGAAACAGACGCGACGAGTGTCGACGCTCATTTCTCTCACTGGTGGGTCTCTCTTCGACCTCTCCTTTCGAGCCGTCTCTCGCTTTCATATCTCTAACTTCAACATCTATATTTTCTCCGTCTTCTGCCCTACAGCCTCAAACGACACGCCTCCTCCCCTCTAACTCCAACTCAAGATCACTTCCTCTCGTCGGCCTTCGCCCTCCTCTCAACCCCGCTCGCCGACATGCCTCTCTCCCCTCCAGCCACTCCAACGCCCAACTTCGAATCCGTACTATCTTCTACACCCATAGCGTTCAACTCCAGAGCCCCTTCAACTCTTCTTCGTCAAGAGCAACACCACCAGTTCCTCCTCTTCGACCTCTCCTCCGCCTCTACCTCCTCCTCCTCCTCCTCCTCCCCAACTATCAACGGCTCCCTCTCCTCCTCCGGATCCTCGTTCTTCGTTGCTGACCTCACCCGTTCGGAACCGGAAAGGGATCTCCTCGACGATTACTTCTCCCTCCCTCACGCTCGATCCATCTCCAACGTCGAGACCTTGTCGGACGGCCTCTCAAACGTCAAGATCGGAGAAGACTTTCCTACAGACGTGGGGCTGGAAGATCAGTTCGAGTACGATCTGGGAGAGGATGACGAAGGGTGGAGGAGGGAAGATGGTCTTGGGGAAGGAGGAGGACGCGACGGCGAGTCGGTGTGGGAGACCATTTCGTTGAGTTGAGGAGGTGTTTCCTGTAAGAGCTCGTACCTTCTTCTTTCCTTTTTTTTTTTTTTTGTTCCTGTCCCTTTCTGGTTTGTTTTCGGGTTTCACAAGTCTCTTCTCAAGGATCTTCACGCTCTTTTCGGCTTCCGTTCTCTCTCTATGTATCCAGCAGTTTCACCTCCACCCTTTCTCTAATTGTCCCACACACTTTATGTACGTCCGTCCGATAATATGTACGACTCTACCACTATTCCATCTCTCACGGGCTCGCTCTCTCTCTCTTGTTCGTTGGGCGAAGAGGACGAAAGACGTGGTAGTTCGACGCGTCTCTTTTCTTCCTCCTTTCAGTGTACCGCGTTTCTTCGAGGTTGTGATAGGAGTCGACCAAAAGAAATATCCCAGAGGACGAGGCGAGGCCGCCCACATTGTCCACGATATAATGGACGAGATCGGAGAGAAGACGCGACGCGAAGGAGGGAAGGCAAGGGAACGAACGCTCTTCCATCCCTGTGAAGGAGAGATAGAGGGACGGTAGTATGATCAACATCCGTCGACGGACTTCAGCTGCCTGGAACAAACACGGAGAGGGAAAACCGAAGAGGGAGACGTGGAGGAAGCAGAGGCAAAGGACGTCTGCTCACCAGCTGGGCCGTCCGACTACAATACTTCTTCAACACTCCATAGGAGGAGGAAAAGATGTAAATCAGACTGGAGGGTTCCTATGCGGCTGTGGTTGAAATTAAAGAGAGTCGAACGAAGTTCAGGGAGAGGTGAGCTGGTCGAGGGCTGAACGAGGGAGGTCGTTTTCGAAGGCTCTTCTTGTGAAGAAATGTCGAGGTATCGAGACATTCCCGATATTGGCGAACGTGGCCCTTCAAGTACGAGAAGTAGAAGGGCTACGAGACTTGAGTCTGGGTCGGGGAGAGGAGGAGGAGGAGGAGGGAAGGAAGGAAAGTGCGAGCTCGCAAAGATCTGTCTGTTGTTGGGAGGTCGAGAGCTCGTTCCTTTTCCGAGGGAATATTTCTCTCGCGAAAGACGCCTGCTAGGATGATCTTCCCGCTCGTTCCATATCGAGAGGATGCTGTTGCTGTTGCTGTTGAGGAGTTGAAAGCCTGAGAGAAGAGCGTATCAGAGGAGGTCGAAAGGGGGATCGCAGTCTCAAAAGACCTTTCACCTTTGTTCTCCCTCCTCCTGCTCCTCCTCCTCTTCCCCTTCAACCCCAACAAACCTCGAATCCAGCCCTTTCTCCCCTCTTCTCCCCCCTCCCCCCCACTTCTCCCCTCGCTCTTCCTCTATAGAAGCAGCCGTCCCCGGAGCCCTCTTCTCTCGACCTCCTCCCTCAGCTCTCTCAAAAATGTCGGACAAGCTCACTCGTATCGCTCTCGTGAACCAGGACAAGTGCAAGCCTAAGAAGTGAGTCCATCTGCAGCTTCTATACATTCTTTGCTTAGTAACGAGCTAATTTATGTTCTTCGTCTCTACCAGATGTCGTCAGGAGTGCAAGAAGTCCGTCTGCTCCTCCTCCCCACTCTCCCTCCGTCGAGCTCAACTCTTGAGTCTGACCTTCCTTCCTTCTCCTCCTCCTCCTTCTCTAGGTCCTGCCCTGTAGTCAAGATGGGAAAGCTGTGTATTGAGGTCCTGTCGACGGACAAGGTCGCTTTCATCTCGGAAGATCTCTGTATCGGTTGTGGTATCTGCTCGAGAAAGTGAGTCTTCTCTCTTCTCTCTCTATCCTCCTCTCCTGATTCGGTGTCGATGGAGGAGGCTTCGAAGAGCTTGGGTTCTGGGGTGCAGGGTGGAGGGTCGTATGCTCGTGTAGTAGCAGGCCTGGATTGGGAGCTGGCGACTGGTGGAGCTCGAGAGGCGGAGGAGGAGGAGGAGGAGGAGGAAGCGAGCTCAAAGAAAGGGAGGAACTTCGCTGCTGGTCTCTTCGCCGAGGACTCCTCACTGCTCAGAGGCCCACCAACTAACGCACCTATCTCCTCTCACTCCCCAGATGCCCCTTCGAAGCCATCACCATCATCAACCTTCCCACCAACCTCGAGTCTCAAGTCACCCATCGATACACCGCCAACTCCTTCAAGCTTCATCGTCTGCCGACTCCCCGTCCAGGTCAGGTCCTCGGTCTCGTAGGAACCAACGGTATCGGAAAGTCGACAGCTCTCAAGATTCTCGCTGGAAAGATGAAGCCCAACCTCGGTCGATACGATGTGAGTGGTTTTAGGCGTTCTTTCGAGCTCAGCTTCTCGCTTCTTCCTTCGCGTTCGCGTTCGAGCTCACCTTTTCCGTTCTTCTCCTTCCCTAGAACCCTCCCGACTGGGCCGAGATCCTCAAGTACTTCCGAGGATCCGAGCTCCAGAACTACTTCACCAAGGTTCTCGAGGACAACCTCAAGGCTCTCATCAAGCCTCAGTACGTCGACCACATCCCTCGAGCCATCAAGGGAGAGCGATCCGTCTCGGAGATGCTCAACGGAAAGAAGGAGCTCGAGAACATGCAGTACCTGTTGGACAACCTGGATCTCAACCAGGTCATGGAGCGAAGTGTGACCAAGCTTTCGGGAGGAGAGTTGCAGAGGTTCGCTATCGCGTTGACTGCTATCCAGCGGGCTGATGTGTGAGTCTCCTCTTTTCAACCTTGGTCTGAGCTCTTGGGTTGACGCTAGAGGAGAGAGAGATAAGCTGACCTTAATCTTCATCGTCCCTGAATTTCTCTAGCTACATGTTCGACGAGCCTTCCTCCTACCTCGATGTCAAGCAACGTCTCAACGCCGCTCGAGTTATCCGATCCCTCACCACCCCTACCTCCTTCGTCATCGCCGTCGAGCACGATCTGTCGGTTCTCGACTACCTGTCCGACTACGTCTGTGTCCTCTACGGTACTCCTTCGGCTTACGGAGTCGTTACCATGCCCTTCTCGGTTCGTGAAGGTCAGTCTTCGTTTCCTCTCTTGAGCTCAACATCGAGCTCTCCTTCCCTTCTCTTCCTCCCTCTCCTTCCTCTCGTATATTCATTCCGATCTTCCCTCTTGCTTCAAGGTATCAACATCTTCCTCGACGGAGTCATCCCCACCGAGAACCTGCGATTCCGAACCGAGTCCCTCACTTTCAAGATCTCGGAAACCGCCGACGACGTCTCGACTCCCAAGTCGCGGAAGTTCTCGTACCCGACGATGACCAAGACCATGGGAGGCTTCAAGCTCAACGTTACCGCTGGAAAGTTCACCGATTCGGAGATCATCGTCATGCTCGGAGAGAACGGAACTGGAAAGACCACGCTCGTCAAGCTGTTGGCTGGAAAGGAGATGCCTGACGACCCCAGTCACGAGCAGAAGTTCAAGGTGTCGATGAAGCCTCAGATGCTTTCACCGTGAGTTGTCTTTCTTCTCACCTTGGGCTCTGGATCTGAAGCGGAGGAGGACAGGGGAGAGGAAGTCGCGTCGAACTGAACTAACGACTTTCCTTTCTCTTGATTTTCTTGCTCTTTCCAGGAAGTTCGACGGATCCGTGAGGATGCTGCTCATCAAGAGGATCAAGGGTGCTTTGTGAGTTGTCTTCTCTGCTCCACTGCTCATCGCGAGGGAGCTCGCTCGAACTGACGCGACTTTCCCCTCCCCTCACTCCTTGTCCCAACTTCCTTCTCCCTCAACTCTTTCGCCCCATAGCATGCTTCCCCAGTTCCAATCGGACGTCATCAAGCCCATGAACCTCGAGAACATCATCGACCAGGACGTCAAGACCCTTTCCGGAGGAGAGCTGCAGCGAGTTGCCATCTGTTTGGCTCTCGGAGTGCCAGCGGATATCTACCTGATCGACGAGCCTTCTGGTGAGTCTTTCCTTCTCTCGCTTCCTTCTCTCGCGACTCGGTGGAAACGTAAGAGCCAGAAGAGAGTGCCGAAGCTGACCTCTTTTCTTTCGACGCGTCTTCTCCTCCAGCCTACCTCGATTCCGAACAACGTATCATCGCCGCTAAGGTCATCAAGCGGTTCATTCTCCACGCCAAGAAGACTGCTTTCGTCGTTGAGCACGATTTCATCATGTCGACTTGTACGTCTCTCCCTCTCTCCCTCTCTCTTTCTATCCTGTACCTCCTCTCGTTCGCTGACTCGACCTCTTGCTTCTGGCAGACCTCGCCGATCGAGTCATCGTCTACACTGGAGAGCCTTCCGTGGAAGCTACTGCTGGAACGTGAGTCGAACCTCCCTCCCTCACCCATCGAAAAGGAAACACGAGCTCGAACTGACACTCCCTCCCTTCTCTTCGCGTCCGCGTTCGCTTCAGTCCCGAAACCCTTCTCGGAGGAATGAACAAGTTCTTGGCTTCCCTCGAGGTTACTTTCCGACGAGATCCTACCAACTTCCGGTGAGCATCAGACCCCCAAACTCTTTCTACCTTCCACGAGCGGCTCGAAGGGAACACGAGCTCATCACCACGCCCTCTTTTCCGCAGACCCCGAATCAACAAGCTCGACTCGCTGAAGGATAAGGAGCAGAAGTCCAAGAACCACTACTTGTACGTATACTACAAGCCTTTTCTTTTCCCACTCACTGGGAGAACGAACGGGAAGCTGACTTCGCGTTCCTTTGTTCCCCTTCTTCACAGCTTCCTCGGAGATTAGATGATTCTCTGAACGAGAAGGGAGTGGGTGATGAGTGGGGAGGAGCGAGGTGTGATAGGTGGTTTTCTATTTTATAATTTTCTAAACGTCAACTCTGGCTAGATAGATCAGCTCGAAAGGAAGCGAGCAGTTCGAGAGCCGTTCCGTTCGACAAAGATTGTTTCGCTCCTCCCTCCTTTGAAAGCTCCTCCCTTTCCCTTTTCTGAAGCATGCATCTACTTACCGATCGGCTGTCCTTGATCTTTCGATCGAAAGCACGCACGGAGCCGGAAAAAAAAAAAAAAAAAAAAAAAAAAAAAAAAAAAAAAACGAAACGACGAGATCGGAAGATAAGCTCCTACGCTGCGCTGGCTTCTTGTCTGTCGAAACCCATTTCGACAAGCCAAGCTGAGCTGAGGCTTGTCCCAAACGTCGACGAGCTCAAGAAACGAAGCAGGTGAGTCTGTCTTTGTTTTACTCGGATGCAGATCCTTCTGGATCCTTAGGATCTGTCGTTTGATGGGCAGCAGCGGGCAAAGTTGAGAACAGGAGAGAGAAGAGGAAGGAGTTCGACTGTCAGAGAGCTCACGACTCCATCATTCCCTTCGATCCATCCTTCTCCCTGACTCACTCTCTTTTTTACTTCTATCCATCCATCCATCCAGACCCCTTCTCGATCCCGATGGCCAGCATCCAGTCCCTCCTCAACCCCATCGACGTCGACGTCGACGTCGGAATCAAGAAGGAGGCGAACCATCCTGCGGACGAACTCGCTCAGATCTTGCTTTCTCTTTCTCAGGCGGACAAGGGAGATCGGGAGGCTGGGGAGGAACAGAACAAGGGGTTTCCGAGAGGTTAGTAAAGAGAGCTGGGTGTAGATCTGGGCGTTGGGAAGGGAGCGATGGGATGGGATGAGAGGGAGGAGCAGAGGTCTGTCGAAATGGGATTCCTGAAGCTCATCACGGCAGGAGAGATTCGATTCGAACGAGATGAAGATCTATACTCACCTCTTCCTCCCTTTTGATTCTTATTTGGACGTGTGGCAGCTCCTCCTCTAGACCCTTACCCGACGAACCAACAACTCTACCTTCCGATCCTTCCTCCTTACACACACTCCAACCTTTCCGCTTCCTCCTCCTCCACCTCTGTCGCTTCAACTTCGACTTCGACTCGTTCGGAATCCAGGGTCGGCTGGTCCTCTCTTCCCAACTCCCACAACACTTCACCGGCCAAACCACCACCACCACCAGCTCCACCCAAACGACTCCCGAAGAAGAAGCCCGAACCAGCACCAGCATCCGCATCCGTCGTCGAGATGGAGTACTCTGAAGCAGGAAGGTCGAGGAAACGCGTGGACTATCAAGAGTTGGGTGAGGAGGAGTTTTTGATCGAGAAGCCGATTCCGAAGGTTAAGGAGGTCGTAGGTGAGGGGGGTTCGAGGAAGAGTGGGGTCCTCGAGGGAAAGCAGGTTAAGCTGAAGCAGAAGAGTTTGGTGGGAAAAGGAGGAGGAGAGGGCAGTGGGAGTGGGAAGAAGGTCAAGAGGGAGTCGATTGGTGGATCTGGTGAGTCTAGATTCTGCTTTCTTTCTTTCTTTCTTTCTTCTTTCTCTCACTCGTCAACCAACCTCGTTCGTTTTTCCTCCCTCTCTCGTTCCCACCAGTCCCTCCTCCTCCTCCTCCTCCTCCTCCTCCTTCATCATCATCCAAACGAAGAATCTCCTCCACCTCCCACGCCCGCTCCTCCTCCTCCCCAGACTTCCAGGAAGACGAAGATTCCGACTCCGAAATCCTCGTCCCAACCAAAACCCGAGGTCCTCCCAGACCTCGCACGACTAGCATCGGGATTTCCTCGGGTGGGAAACCTGGAACGTCGAGGAGTCGAGGCAAAGTTTGGACGGATGAGCAGATCAAGAATAACTTGCTCGGGTGTGAGGTTGAGACGCAGATGGTGAGTTTCTTTCCCGAGGGCGGCGAAGAGGAAAGGAGGGGAGGAGAGGGAGACTGAAACTGACGAGAGTTGGTTTGCGCTGGGTTGGGGTTTGGGTTTGTAGGGAGCATGCATGAGACCTCGCTACGCGAAGTTTCCGAGATGTACGCAGGTCCGCCGTCTTTCTCTGCTTCTCTTCCTTCTTCTGCTTCTCTTCGACGAAGAAGGGCTCGCTGATCGTTTCGCGTTTTGTTCTTTCTCTTTTTCGTTCCCAGTGCATCAACCGACTCGTTGGAGACTCGTGTCGGTTCAGAGGATGGAGATGCTTCCCGTGAGTCTAACCCACGCATTCGTTCTCGAAGCCTCGAACTGACGCTTTTCCTTCGTCTCGTCTCTCAGAGTCGACCCCAAAAACGGTGAAATCTTCGGCGTCCCCTTCTTCCCAGCTTCGATCGGTCAAAGCCTCAGCACCATTCCTCTCGCGGAGTACAACATCGATCCGAATGTCGGCGAAGGACTCGCTTATATGCAGAGGGTCAAGGTGTGTTTCAGCACGCAGGGGAAGGGAAGGAAAAGGACTCAAGATCTGAAATCCGTCCTTTTCGTATTTCACCCTCACAGCTCGCCGTCGCCAACGCTCTTCTTCCTCCTACCCTTCGAGAGCTTCGAGTCTGGACCAACTCTGGTGTGCCTGGGGAGACGAAGAGGAGAGTGTTGGATCCGTCGTTGAAGAGTACTTGTGGTGAGTCGCGTCTCTCTTCCCTGCCTCCCTTTCTCCTTTTGCCGCGTCTGTCAAATCGAACCTTCGCTCACCCTCATCTCCTCTCTTTTACGCTCTCAGACTTCTGCGCCATCCAAATCTTCGGAGGAAGCTACCCCTGCCTCACCTGCGGTCGGGATTTCTGTCTCGAATGCTTCCAACTCTTCCCTCCTTCCTCCGTCGACCTCTCCTCCCTCACGTCCCCCTCCGGCTCAACCTCGAACGACGAGCCAGCCGTGGCTGTGAACCGACCTGCGAAGAAGAAGGCCCGATTGAGTGAGGTGCTGGGCGTTGAGGTTGGGGATTCGGAGGTTGGGGTTTTGGCTAGACTTCTCAAAGTGAGTCGAGGTCGAGGAGTCGTTCGTTTGGTTTCCTGAAGCTTTCTTCGGTCGGCGGCGAGCTGAACCTTTTCCTCTTCGTTTTTTTTCTTTTCTTTCAGTGCGGCAAAGGGACAACTCACACCATCGCCAACCTTACGGCAGTCTCTCGATTCTCAGAACAAGAGCTTCGAGATCATATCGTCGGGATGGCGGAGCTTTGTGGTTCGTTTCCTTCTCGTTTCTACCTCACCTCCCACCCTTCCCAACTAAGCCTCCACCATCACTGACACACTTACCTCCTTCCTCTCTCTCAGTCTCCCAAGCAACCCTCTCCACCCAAACCTCTCCCTCCACAGCCCAAGCCCTCGCCCTCCTCCTCCAACAACCCGAGTTCCAACTCCTCCTCGAACAACGATCCATCTACCAAGGAGCGCTCGATATGATCTGGCAGCGAGTGGCTAAGAAGGAAGCTAATTACACTACTACCGTCGTTGCGGCTGGGGTGGATCCGGTCGATCCGTCGGGGGTGGAGGGGAGGAAGTTCTTTGTGGTGGTACGTCGTAGCCATCTCTTTCCTTCTCACTCGTTTTCTTCTCTTCTCTTCTCTTCTCTTCTCCACTTGTCTCGTTTCGTCGCTGATCGTTCGTTCGTTTTTGCTTTTCTTTTCTGCTGGGTTGGTTGAGCGACTTCAGGGAATGGACAAGATCAACGATCTCCTGTTCGAGTCGATCTGGGCTGTTGGGGATGTGTTGGTGATGAAGCGAGCGGCGGTGAAGTTGGATTTGGAGCGATGGTCGAAGGATTACTGGATCGATGAGTGGGGAGAGGACGAGTGTGGTGAGTCGGTTTTCTCTTTTTCTTCCTTCTCATCTTGCTTGAGAAGAGAGTCCGTGCTAAACTTCTTTCCTTTCTTTTTACGGCATGTAGAGGTCATCGATTCTCAGACGAGAGAAGTGTTCAAGGTGACGGTGGAGAATTTCTTTGAGAAGGTGAGCTTTCGACGCGTCTCTCTCTCTCCTTTCTCTCGTCGTTCTCCCTGCTCACACCAGATCTTTCGCTTCGCGTTTGGTTTGCACAGTTCGGAGACTATACCGATAGGAAACATATCCTTAAGCTCAAGGTCCGTCTAAGTACCTAGTTCTCGTCGTCGCATCTTCCTCCTCGAACGCGAGCTGACCTTCCTTCTCCCACCACTCCCACTCTTCATTTCGACCTCCTCTGCAGGACTGGCCTCCCACCAACGCCTTCAAAGGAAAGTTCCCCACGCACTACGAGGAGCTGATGAACGCTTTACCTCTTCCATCGGTCACTGTGAGTTCCTTCCCTTCTACCTTTCAGTTCTCTGATCCCTTCGTCGTTTGAGAAACTGACGCGATCGTCCTTTCTCTTTTCGTTCGTTCACAGCGACGTGACGGAGTTCAAAACGTGGCTGCTTACTCGTTACATCCTGATCTTAATCCTGCTGATGTGAGTTCTCAAACCTTTCCTCTCTTCGCAATCCAAACCATCGTCTCGTCGAAAAGGGCGCTCGAAGCTGACCTTTCGAGTTTGTTTTCGTCAGATTGGACCCAAGATCTACGCTGCTTACGCTGGGAAGGAGACATCGGGAGGGAAGGGGAGTACGAGGTTGCATATGGACTTGGCGGATGCTGTTAATATCGTGAGTCTGGTTGCTTGAGGAGGGGAGAAGAGAGAGGGAGGGAGCCGCGTTCGAGCAGCGGGGCGAGGAGAGGGTGGTCTCTCGCTTGCTCTGTCTCGACTGGAGATGGGAGGATGTTTAGAGGTGGAGCTGATTCTTCGTATCCCTCGTCTTCGGTTGCGCATCAGATGGTTTACGCGGAGAAGAAACCTGACGGAGGTGTTGGATGTGCTGTGAGCTCTCTCGCTTCCTCTCTCTCGAGCGTCGCCTCGTCACTCACGCTCTTTTCACTGACGCGAGCCTTCATTTTCGTCATTTTCGTAGGCCTGGGATATATTCCGATCTCAAGACTCAAACAAGATCCGTGCCTTCCTCAACGAGAAGTTCGTCCTCGCTCGTCGCGTCTCTGTTTCCATCCTTGCGTCGTTCCTCCCAGCACCCAGAACTGACCTGTTTATCCTTCTAGATTCTCTCAAGAGCTCAAATTCGAGGTCGATCCCATCCACTCTCAACGCTTCTACCTCGACTCCGATCTCAAGGCAGAACTCTTCAAGGACTACGGAGTCTCGTCGGTCAGGATCTACCAATATACCGATCATGCTGTGTTCATCCCTGCTGGGTGCGCTCATCAGGTATGTCTCGTATCTCTATCTTTCCCTCTCCCTGTCCTTCCTTTCTCTACAAACGAGCGCGATGCTGATCGTTTCCTTTTTGTCGTTCCTCTTCAGGTCTGCAACGTGAGCTCTTCATCCTGAGTCCTGCCCTTCTTCTCTTCAACTTCATCTGATCAAAGTCTGTGTTTTCACAGCTTTCGGATTGTATCAAGGTCTCTCTGGACTTCATCACTCCCGAGAATGTGAAGTACTGTGAACAGCTGAGTCGAGGTTCGTTAGTTTTTCTCTCTCTCTTCTTTGATCCTCTCGCAAACGCTGATCTCGGGTTTTGCTCTTTCTTGCCTCGCTATCTTCCACAGAGTTCCGAGACGAGAACTCGACGAGTGGAAAGCCCTGGAAGGAGGATGTGAGTCTCCTCTTCCGCTCTTCACGAACTCGAGAGATCCTGACGCGTCTCCTTCTCCTCCTCTTCTTCTCGTTCAAAGGTCCTCGCTTACAACAACACAAGTGAGCATCTTTTCTTCCTCGAGAGCATTACTTCTAGTCCAGACCCCGCTGACGTTCTTTCTCCAGTGTTCAACGCCTGGCTCGCCTCCGAGCAACTCGACAAAGCTCGCGGAACCCCTTACGTTCCCGTCTTCAGGTTCCTCGATGCGTGAGCCTTCTTCTTCTCTCACTTTACCTCTCTCTCTCACTCTCGTTTCGTTCAAGCTGAGCTCAATATGTTCGACGTTCCAGCTGCACCACCATCATCCCTCCTCCCGAATCGCGACCAGCTCCTCCTCCCGAACTCAAGACCACCAAGGAGATCGTCGAGCTTTTGATGAGGGACTGGTTGGATCCGAATCCGACGGAGGAGTACGAGAGTGTGAAGATGGATAGGGAGATGAGAGGGAGGGCGGAGGCTTGAGGGGAGAGTGGTGAAGGATGGAAGGACGGAGAGGGAGGAGTTCTCTTTCACGACGACGACGACGAGCTTTCTTTTGGTGTTTTGAGTTCGATTTGTTTCTTTTTGTTTTCTCGCTTTGATACTGTAACGACTCTATGCTTTGATGACGACTTTTTTTTTACGTATCAGCCGGTTGAAAGTGGGGAGGAAGAAGGAAACATCGAGACGCGACTCGACTTTCCCTCCGATCTGATCTTCCGCAGATTTTCTTCCTCTTCAACTCTCTCCTCTCACGCCATCATTTCTCACCTTTCTCACACTGCCTCAAACCCACCCGAAAACTTTCTCTTCGGTCGCTAACTCCCCCTGCGCATCAATTTTCAAACTCCCTCTCGGCCTGAGCCAGGTTTCGAGCTCGCACCTCCTTCCTCTCCTTCCTTCCTCCTTTCCTCCAACGACCAGCACCGAGGCTTTCCCACCCAACCAAAGCCCTTCTCCCCTCTCCCTCCCTCTCTCCTCCTTCTCTTTCTCAACACAAGCAAAACCTTCCTCTTAGGAATGCCCCGAGCCACGACCCAACGCTTCGGGAACGCTCAGTCTGCTGCCGCTGGACCTTCGAAACCTTCCGCTGCTTCGAAAGAAGCTGGTCAGGGAGGAAACAACCCGCTTTTCAACACTGAGAAGTTTGGACAGCATATCTTGAAGGTATGTATACCTTTTTCTTTGTGCTTGAAGTTGAAGTGCTAGGAAGGAGGAGCAAAAGAGGGAAGGAAGGAAGGAATGGTCGAGCTCGAGCTGACCTTTGGTCTCATTCGTCTCGATAGAATCCTGCTGTAGCTCAGAGGTTCGTTTCTTTCAATCCCAATCTCTACTACCTCTCGTCCTAACCTTTCTTCTCTGTATCTCAAACTCTTTAGCATCGTCGATAAGGTGAGCTGCACTCTTCTTTCCCTTTCAGTCCAACGGAAGCTCAAGCTGACCTCGGTTTCTCGGACAGGCCAACCTCAAACCTACGGACGTCGTTCTCGAAGTCGGACCTGGAACTGGAAACTTGACTGTTCGAATCCTCGAGAAGGCCAAGAAATGTGTGGCTGTAGAGATGGATCCTCGAATGGCGGCGGAGTTGAAGAAGAGGGTGTTGGGAAAGTGAGCTCGAACTCCTCGTCCTTTCCCTTTCAATTCGCTCCCGAGAGAGCTAATTTTTCACCTTTTGCGTTTTGTTAGACCCGAGCAGAGGAAGTTGGAGATCATGGTTGGGGATTTCGTGAAGGCCGAGTTGCCCTACTTCGACGTGTGTATCTCGAACACTCCGTACCAGGTGAGTTTGAGCTCGACTCGTTCCCTTCTCTCTCTCTCTCTGTCTTCTCCAGAACTCATTCCTCCCTCATCGCTTCCAGATCTCATCCCCCCTCGTCTTCAAACTCCTCTCCACCCGACCCCTCCCTCGAACCTGCGTTCTCATGTTCCAACGAGAATTCGCCCTCCGTCTCTGCGCTCCTCCCGGCTCACCCATGTGGTGTCGTCTCTCCGCCAACGTTCAACTCTTCTCCATCGTCGAACACATCCTCAAAGTCGGGAAATCCAACTTCCGTCCTGCTCCCAACGTTGAGTCTTCGGTGGTGCGGATCACGCCCAA
This sequence comes from Mrakia blollopis, assembly GCA_000950635.1. Taxonomy (NCBI): domain Eukaryota; kingdom Fungi; phylum Basidiomycota; class Tremellomycetes; order Cystofilobasidiales; family Mrakiaceae; genus Mrakia; species Mrakia blollopis. The sequence continues at coordinate 2,226,853 of BBPU01000058.1, read as the reverse complement.
GAACCCTCCTCCGCCGGTGAGGTTCGAGGAGTTTGATGGATTGGGGAGGGTGGTGTTCTCGAGGAGGAACAAGACCATCAGGGCTAGTTTCGGAGCGAGGGGAGTGAGTGAGATGTTGGAGGGGAACTGGAAGACTTGGTTGGCTGAGAGGGAGGAGGTGAGTTCTTTCTTCTTCGAGCTCAGAGTTTGAGTTCGCGCGTGTCGGGGAGGGAGGAGAAGAGGAGAGACGGAAGCTGACCTTCGACGTCCGTTCGCACGCGTTTCACAGATGATGCCGGCAGGGGAGTTCTCAGCCGTCCTGGAAGGTATCCTCGTCGACACTGGATTTGCAGAGCAGCGAGCTGCCAAGATGGATATCGACGATTTGCTCAAGTGAGTCGGTCGCGTCTCTTTCTCTCTCGTTTCGATCGTCTTCGCGTTTCGCTGACTTCATCTCCTCCTTCCTTCTTTCTCAGGCTCCTCTCGGCCTTCAACTCCAAGGGTATCCATTTCTGCTAGATGCTTCGCTCGCTCGGCCCGGTAGCTTTTGTATCTCATGACAGACCTTACTTCACGACTCTCTCTCGGCCGTTCGTGCTCCTCGCAACCTCCCTTCTTCTTTCTTCAAAGAGCCGTTCCTCTCATTCTTCATTTACCTCTCTCATTCTTTCTTTCCAAAGTCTCAAACTTTTTCAAGAAGAAAATTCATTATAGGTCGTTACATCAAAACTAAGAAACCCAAACTAGAGAGAAACTCGAGCGAGCCCTCGCCGCGTAGGACTCCTCCCTCGAGCTCTTTCTTCACTGATCATTCCCCTGGACTCGAACGACGAATCGAGTTCCGGAAGGGTGGTGTTGCTGCGAAAGGAAGCGACGCAGGTCAGCTCTCTGTTTCCGCAGAAAGAGAAGAGAACTGAAGAAAAGGGAGGAAAAGGAAAAGAGGACTCACTCGAACCTTCTCCATGGCCTCGAGAACTCCCTCAAGTCCTTGTCGACCTTGGAGCTGAGTAGGGAGAGCCTTGTAGTTTCCCTCCTGGAACCACTTCTCGAAGTCTCGGAGGAAGGACTTGACGTTTTGGTGCTCGTTGTGGGTGGGCTGGGAGAGAAAGGGGAGGGGAGGTCAGCGAAAGGGAAGGTGACAGCGACGAGGAGAGAGAGAAGACGAACCTTGAAGTCCCTGCCGTGCCACTCAGCCTCAGTTCCCCAAAGGGTGGTAGGAAGTCTGAGAGAAGGAAAATATAAGAGGAGGTAAGCGAGGGAAGAAAGGACGAAGAAGAGAAAGACGCGTCGCGGAGCTCACCTCATGACAAGCTTGATCTCAACTCGCTCCTGCCCGATCTCCTTCTGGTCTCGAGCAACGAGAGCGACGATGGTTCCTCCGTCCTTTCCGAGCGACTTGGAAGCGGCGACGAGGGAGTTGTTCTGGTGTTGGTTGAAGGAAGGGAGAAGAAGGAGGGAAGGTCAGCTGCCTCTCCAACGAAGAAAGAAAGAGAGAGAGAAGGGAGAAAAGATGCGAAGAACAAACCTGAGCAACAGCATCGATGGCGAACTTCAAGGAGTTTTCGGTAGCGTTTCGGATCTGTTGGTCGATGTCGTTGTCCTTGAACTGGAGAAGGAAGGGAAAGAATGAGTCAGCTTTCTCGACGCGTTCTCTCCAAACTCGAACGACGGAAGCGAGAAGGACAAAAGGATGGAAAGACTCACGTTGAAGCACTGATCCGCTCCGTATTCCTTGCAGAGGTCGAAGTGATTCTGGCTGGTGATGGTGAGGACTCGGTAACCCATTCGATGAGCGAGCTGGATGGCGGAGAGTCCTGGTGAAGGGCGAGGAGGAAGAAGAGAGGATCGAAAGTCAGCCCCTTGATCGACAAAGAAGAGGAAGATGTGAAGAATCGCGAAGTAGGGACTCACCGACCATAGTACTTCCACCGACGATGAGGATGGGCTGATGCTTCTGATCCTGCGCAGGCCAGTTTCCGAAGTTTTCAGACAATGCCTGACGGGAAGAGAAGAAAGGGAGGAGGTCAGCTCGAGCTTCGGAGCGAAAGAAGAAGAAGAAAGAAAGATCGAGAAGAGAAGAGAGAAGGGAAGACTTGCCTGGTAGGCGGTGAGAGTGCAGAAGGGAAGAGCAGCAGCCTTCTCGAACGACTGGTTCTCGGGGATTCGAACGAGCATGTCCGAATGAACGACGGCGTAGGTGGCGAAGGAACCGTTGTTCTCGTATTGCTTCCTGATCTTGTCTGAGGAATGGGAAGGGTTGAAAAGAGGATAGAAGGATCAGCTCGACGCGTCGAACGGAACAACGGAGTAAGAGAAGAGAGAAAAGGACGAACCGTTCTTGATGGTTCCCTCGAGACCTCCGTAGACCTGGGAGTGTAGGACAGAGAAGAGAGTTAGGTCCATTCTCGAGAAGAAAAGACATGAAAAAGAGGAGAAGGGAAGAGAAGAGAAAGACTTACGATTCCCATGACTCGATCTCCCTCCTTGTACCTTCCGGACTGATCTTTGACGACGACTCTGTAGAGGGATGGAGGAGAGAGAAAAGGTTAGATGTGGTCTGAAAGAAGGAAGAAGAGATCCGTCGAACGAGGAAGAAGAAAGGAGAGAGAGAAAACGGCGACGTACCCAGCGAGATCGAATCCAGGCGAGCTCATCTTGTCCTGCACTTTGAGACAGGCAACTGAAGTGGAAGGAAGGAGAAAGAGGGGGAGGAGGAGAGGAGAAAGATGGAGAGGTAAGTTTCTGGTCCTTGAAGAGAAAAAGAAGGGAGAAGAGGAGAGAGAAAGTCCAAACTCACCATCAGCAGGTCCCAGTCCAACGTAACGGATCTCGACGAGGCACTCGTAGCTCTGAAGATCAGGGAGCTTGATTTCCTCGACTTTGAGGATCTCGTTCAAGTTCGAGCCGTCGTTCTGTGGAAGGAGAGAAGAGAAGAAAGGGAAGGGAGTGAGTGAGGTCCGGCGCCTCAGGAGAAGGAGAAGGATGGGAAGAAGGAGGAGCTCACGATGTTCTTTCCGTCGGTGGTGATGACGAGAGTCTGAATCTTCTGAGGGATCGACATTTTTGAGGAGAAGAAGTTGAGTAGGCTTTGAATGGTGGTTGAGGTGGCGGGGTGGAGAAGATGGGTGTTCGAGAGGAAGGAGGGAAAAAAGGAAAGAAGGCTTTTATACGTCAGATGAGAGCAGTCACGCTGCCTTCGGAGGCGGGGGGTGCGAAGTTTGAAGAAGGTGAAGAGAGATCAGGTGGTCCTGAAGGGGTGGGGAAAACGAGGGTGGTGGAGGAGTGAGACGACGCGCGACGGGAGGCAGAGAGGATCTGTCCTACTAGAGCTGGAGAGGAGAGAAGGAAGTCGATCTCCTCTGGTTACCGAAGATCCGATGCTTTCCAAGGGAAAAGGAAGGGAGAGGCGAGTTCAGGGAGTATGAGGGTCGAAGTTTGGACCGTTTGCGTCGGACGTCGGAGTCGAACGAATAGAAATCAAGGGTCGACGCGTCGCCCCTGCACGAATCCTGGGAAGAGAGGAAGGACGTCGAAGGAAGGGGTAGGAAATGGAGGGAATCGGGAGGGCTGGGCGGGAAGGAGGGTCGAGGAGAGACCGGAGGGAGGGAGAGGGAAGAGAAGGGAAGGAGAGGGAGGTTGAGCTCGAGAAGGTCGGCGGTGAGTAAGCGCGAGTCACATCCTGGCAAACGATATCTGAAAGCAGTAATTCAGGCTCGAGGTGCCGACGAGAGGAGAGGCAGAGGAGGATGGTGCTCGAGAAAAGCTTCTTGAGGTTGGATGGCCGTTAGGAGTTGAGGGAGAAGGAGAAAGAAAAGAGAGAAGGGATTTCGACGGTGATCGAGCTCCAGCCTAACGACCAGCATCTCCTCTACCTCCCTCCCCTTGACTTTCCGATAAGATCAGCTCCGTCTTCAAGTCTCATCGTCCTCGACTCCGAGCTGGATTCAGCAAGAGCGGTCCTCGGAAGCACGAAGGCCCTTCGTCTTCTGGGATCTCCTTCTCCTCCTCCCTTCTCCTTCAACGCCCAAGTCGATCTCCCTCCTCCCCTCCTCCATCTCCATCTCTATATTCCTCGGCTACCAAACCCACCCCTCCCTCTCCCACCTCTAATTTTGTCCTTTGTCATGATTTTTAGCCCGCTTCGATGGGAGGAGTCGCCGAGCCAGCATCCAGCGAACCCAGCTCGACTCGCTCAACATCGAATCAAGGAGGCCTAAGGATGAGGAATGAAGGGGAAGAATGGTGTACGATAAGTAGGTAAGCCCTTATCTCGTGTCTAGCATAAGACTGAGTTATCTTCTCGCCGGTGGATCGAAGAGGCGGAGGAGGAGGCAGGAGGAGAAACAAGGACGCGTTGAGCTCTCTCCCTTCGTCGAATCAACGAAGGAAGTCCATAGCTCGCCTCGTCTGGGACTCCAGCATTCTTGTCGATGGAGGCTGATTCTGGTAGTAAGATTGGGCACCCGTAAAGGATGAAGAGAAGGTTTCAGGTCGGAAGGAGCGGAGGGAGGGATCAGGTACAAACGAGCGGTGAGAACGGGCACGTCCGTCCTTTCAACCTCGCCAGGTTGGCCGTTGTACGAGGGCGTTGGAATGGAAACTGGTCAGAGAAGTCTTCCCTATTGTGATGGGCAGACTTTTGCTCGTAGATGAGGAGGTAGGAGGGGATGACATCAGAAGGAGAGGAGGAGGGAGAACCGCGTCGTCGACTTCGTGAGTTTTGCTGCTGGCTCTGGCTCCAGCTCGATCGATGCTTCAAGCCGCGGGGTGAAGAAGGCTACCGAAAACTCCTTGAAGTTCGCCATCGATGCTGTTGCTCAGGTTTGTTCTTCGCATCTTTTCTCCCTTCTCTCTCTCTTTCTTTCTTCGTTGGAGAGGCAGCTGACCTTCCCTCCTTCTTCTCCCTTCCTTCAACCAACACCAGAACAACTCCCTCGTCGCCGCTTCCAAGTCGCTCGGAAAGGACGGAGGAACCATCGTCGCTCTCGTTGCTCGAGACCAGAAGGAGATCGGGCAGGAGCGAGTTGAGATCAAGCTTGTCATGAGGTGAGCTCCGCGACGCGTCTTTCTCTTCTTCGTCCTTTCTTCCCTCGCTTACCTCCTCTTATATTTTCCTTCTCTCAGACTTCCTACCACCCTTTGGGGAACTGAGGCTGAGTGGCACGGCAGGGACTTCAAGGTTCGTCTTCTCTCTCTCCTCGTCGCTGTCACCTTCCCTTTCGCTGACCTCCCCTCCCCTTTCTCTCCCAGCCCACCCACAACGAGCACCAAAACGTCAAGTCCTTCCTCCGAGACTTCGAGAAGTGGTTCCAGGAGGGAAACTACAAGGCTCTCCCTACTCAGCTCCAAGGTCGACAAGGACTTGAGGGAGCTCTCGAGGCGATGGAGAAGGTTCGAGTGAGTCATCTCCGTCTTCTCTTCTCTTCCTTCATCGAAAACCAGAGCTGAGAATCTGTCTTCGCTTCGTCTCTTTGCAGCAACACCACTCTTCTCGATTCGTCGAGTCTTACGCCGCCCGCGAGCGCTCGCTCGCTCGGAGATTTGGGTCTTTTTTTCAGTTGAGTTGCGCAACGGTATGCCTCTCCTCTCAGGCTTTCGCTTCGACTGCAGAGGTACGAGGAAGGGAATCGGAAGGACGAGGAAGGGAACCAAAATCGAACGTGCTACCCCCCCACAAAGGGAACGACTGTTTGAAGTTCGAGATCAGGTTTCGCGTTTCGCGCTCCCCGGGCGCAGCGTCCACTTCAGAAGGACGTCCTCCCATTGGCTGCTCGAAATCCTGGGGCGGGTCCGAAAACAGGAGATAACGAACCGCACCCTAAATAGTTCTGCGAAACGCGTCGCTCACCTTCTTCTTCCCACCTCACATCCTCCACCTCCCCCCCCTCCTCCTCCCCTTTCAGCTACTTTCCACTCATCGCATCTACTACAACGGGACCGTAATCTCAGATGTCTACTACCACTCAAACTCTACCATCTTCCACGCCCGATCCTCTTCCTCTCGCTTACAACGAAGCTCAGGCTCAACCCCTTCCTTCGAGGCAGGAGAAGACGACCAAGGTCAACTCTCTCTGTGAGTATCCCACATCTCTGTCCTTAGTTTAATATCCTCTTCGAAGTCCTCGTAGGGGTATCTAACCCTTAAGCTGAAGGTCTCCTCTCGCCGCGGTCGTATCCTTTCCGTTCGAAAAACAGGGCCAGTTCATCCTCAGCTTTCATCCCCTCCTGCCCCCGTCTCCAGCCAGATCGACAACCATTCACTCGACACTAAGTGTGAAGCTCCACCTGGGTGAGTCTCTATCTCTCCTCTAACTTCACTCCGGGAAGATCTGGGAGCAGCGAGGACGTCAAAAGTTCGAAGCCCTCGGGTTCGACTCTTTCATCGCGCTCATTCCCTCTTCTTCTTCTTCGCAGAGGTTCCTGCTGTCGAGATTCCAAGGGGCACGACGAGCGAACTCTCATCGATCCTGCGATCATCAGGGATATCGTAATCGGGTTGAGTGACGGGTTGACGGTTCCTTTCGCGCTGGTAAGTCGAAGCTTTCCCCGATCGATGAGCTTCCTTTCGATTTCCACGACCCGCGTCGAGTTCGACCTTCGTTCACTCACGCACCTCTTTACGCTTCCTATTCTTCTGCTGCAACGATCAGACTGCTGGTGAGTAACGTTCCTTTTATTTCTATGGATATCCTGCTGGAGCTGACGGTGTGAAAGTGCGTCTTCTCAGGCCTCTCGGGATTGGGACAGACTAGAATCGTTGTTCTCGGAGGGGTTGCTGAGTTGGTCGCTGTGAGTTCTAAGGCTCGACTCCTGAAGATTAGCTTCTCCCCCAAGCTGACCTTCGAACGTTAATCTTTCCAGGGAGCCATTTCTATGGGAGTTGGAGGGTTTCTCGCGTCGAAAGCCGAGCTGGACCAGTTCGTCGTCTCTCCCTTTGTTTCTCTTTCTTTCTTTTCGCGGCCTTTTCGCACCCACCTGATACTGACAGACTTTTTTTTCTCATTTTTCAGCTTCCACTACCTTCGAAAACAGACTCACGAACGAGTTCTGCGATCCTGCAACGGAGAAATGGAACGAGCCGTCCATGGAGTACTTGGACCCGTCGGCGTCGACGAACCGCTCTCTCGACTCATCACCGAGAACCTGAGGAAGGTCGAGACCGCACAGATGGACTCTTGGAATGAGACTCATCGTCAGTCGAGGTGGTGGAAGCTGAGGCTTGGGAAGGTCGCGAAGGAGGAGACGGGAGCTGGAACGTCCTTGTCGAACGATGCTGGGATCACTGGGTTCCTGATGAAGGGAGAGAATCTTGGTGAGCTCTTCCTTCCTGTTAATGTCCTTCCTTCGTATGAGAAGCTGATACTCTATCTAATCTTTCACTACCTCCACAGAGGAAGTCCCTCAATCTCGACTCTACATCTCAGCCCTCACTATCGGATTTTCCTACCTTCTGTACGCCTCGCGCTTGGTTTTCTCTCCATTGGCATCGGCTTAGCTGACTCTCACATCATCATCTTCTTTTCAGTGGTGGTCTCTGTCCCTTGATTCCCTATTTCATCATTCACAACAACATCAACGTCGCCCTCCTCTGGTCCACGGGCGTCACTCTCGTCATCCTCTTGCTTTTCGGCGTCGCAAAAACGCATTTCTCGGGAGCTGCTGGAGGTTGGAAAGGCTATGCTTGGGGAGCAATCTCAACGATGCTTGTGGGTGGGCTTGCTGGTGAGTCGAGGGCGCCGATTTCGATTTCATCTTTCGCGACGCGTTCAGGTTTCGGTTTCGTCGAGCTGATATGTTCCTCTTTCTTTGTCTCTACAGCTGGAGCTGCCTTTGGGCTTGTTCGCCTTATAGAAAGCCACTGAAAGAAACGCCTTCTTCCCTACTTACTTCTCAATCATCTGCGACCGCCTTCGTTTCTTTTGTCTTTCACCTTCATTACGACGCTTGTTCCGCTCTCCTGGCAGACGAGGCGGATCTGAAGAGATGATAGCATTGAGGGAGAACTTTGATCCGGAGTGGTAGATTCAGCGGCTTGATGCGAGTCCGCGACGGAACAGAAGGGTGGAGAGAAGATCGCGTCGACGCGACTCTCTTTCCTCATCCGTCCCTTCTCTCTCCCTCCCTCTCCACCCTCCCCTCTCCTCCCTTCCCAGTGAAAAAAAAAACTTAAGAGCAACGATAACCATCCTATTCACCTCGCAATATTCCCTCCCCTTCCATGCCTCCATCGTTCCCCACTCCCAAACGAACCAGATCAACCCTCCCTTCCTCTCACTCGCTAAGAGATACCTAAACGAACGATTGGAGACGGCCCCCGGCGCTCCCTCCAGCTACCTTCCAGCCGACGTTGCTTCTACTGTTGCTGTCGGATGCCCAGGAGCTTGACGATTCCTGACTTGACGATTCCTGCTCGGATCGGTCCGTCGACGAAGGTGTCGAGAGCTGGTGGACTGCAGCGTTGGAGAGAGCTGCAGGAGCACTGTTGGAGGAAGAGGAGCTGTAAGGAAGTCAGATCGAGCTCCCAAGGGAGGAGGAGGACGAACACTCGCGAGGGGAAGACAACTCACTCGGTAGCCTCGCTCTCGTAGCTTGGGGCCTTCTCCCTACTGTCGAAAACACTCCCTTCCCGCAGGTCCTCCTCCTCACATCTCTCCCTACTCCAGGTCCCAGCTTCAAGGACCATCTCCTTGATGTCGTTCAAGGTCGCTCGACGGAGAGGATCGATGGTGAGCATCTTGAGGAGGATGGCGACCGCCTTGACGGAGAGGGAGAGGGATTCGGAGAGGAGGAACGAACGAGGATCTCTCTGGAAGCGGTTGAAGGAGTCATTGCCGACAGTGCTTATCCAACTGAATCCAACTGAGGAGTAAAAGGGGGAAGAGCGAAGAGAGATGGTCAGATAAAGAGATGGAAAGGAGGAGAAGCCACGACGAAGACGAAACGAGGGGCAAAAAACAACGAACTCACGGAAGTTTCCCTCCATTCAGCATAACCAACACCGTCATGCCCAACCCCCAAACGTCGTTCCTGACGGTATTGTAGGTCCTGCTAACGCAGAAACACGGCGTCTCGCACTCCGGACTCATGTAGCCGTGAGTCCCATCCCCAAACTCAGTTGAGTCCTTCTGCTTCGACGCGAGGCCCCAATCCGCCAACAGAGCCGAGAACGTCCTCTCCCCAATTACTGCGTTCCGGTGCTCACGGAGGAGAATGTTCTCCGGTTTGAGGTCCCTGTGAGCGATGGCGAGGTCGTGGGAGTAGGAGAGGGCGTCGAGGAGTTGGAGGACGATGGAGGTGACGTCGAGGTCGGTGAGGGGAAGGGAGGTTTGGGAGTGGATGTAGGCGTAGAGATCGCCGGCGGGGAGGTAATCGAATACGAGAATGTCGAATGAGGGTAGAAGTATGGTGCCATGGTAGGTGACAATGGAGGTGTGGGAGGAGATGCGACGGTTGAAGGCCGCTTCTTCCTTCGAGTCGCCGCGTTTGACAACCTTCAGCGCTGGGAGGGAGAGGATGGAGAAGGGAGGTTAGCCTACGCAGCTCTTAATCTTAGAGCTATGTGTTTGAGGTATGACGGTGGGAGTACGAAGAGAGGCGAAGGAGGGAAGAAGTGAAACTCACCAAATTCCTCTCCCGTGCCTTTGGCTTTCGCGAGGAACACCACGCCGAAAGACCCAGAGCCCAAGACCTTCTGGAGAACAAGTTCGTAAGACTGTAAGTGGACGGTGGTGACGAGAAGTTCCAGCATGTGTGGGGGCGGTACGGGAGGGAGGTCGACGAGGGAGGAGAAGAAGAAGAAGGGTGGTGGTCGGGTCGGAGGCAAGGGAGGAGGTGGTTTGAGGCAGAGAGGGAAGGGAGAAGGTCAAACCTTCTTCAAACTGTTCAAAACTGAACTGCACCCTTCCCTTCACGTCTAGGATAGATCGCGAACCCAAAAAAATTGCTGCTTGCTTTTCAAAGTCGTTCTTTGGATTTGAACCGAGCAGCCGACGCGCCGATCGAGCTTTCCTCGCAAAGCCTGTCGGAAAAAAGGATTTTAGCACTCTCTAGGTTTGGGAATGGAACGCGGTTGGTTTGCGATGTGAATAAGAACACCACCAACGTGGGTACGCAGGCTGAGGATATCTGAGTAGAGACGCGAGAGTCAGAAAGCGATGGCAGAGAGGAGGGAGGAAAAGGATTGAAGAGGAAAGGAAGGCACGCACGATGAAGGTTTGGACCAACGTTGCTTCTTCCACCCCAAGAATGCTAGCCGTACCTAGGCTGACCAACTAGAGGGAAGACGAGTCGTGTCAAGAAGATCAGCGGAAAGAGAGGAGGTTGAACGGTGAGGGCTCTCGTTGAAGTTTGATGAAGCTTGAGAGGAAGGAGGACGCGTTCGAAGGCCAATCGAGCACGAGAGCGACCTGTACGGAATGGTTCAGAGAAAAGAGGCTAGGTCAGCTTCTTTCACGAGCTCTAACTTCAACGTCTCTCTCGGCGTCGGCGGAGGAGGGAGGAAAAGATGTCAACTCACCTCGTTGAGCTTCATCTCTTTCTCGATCTTGCTCTTTTCCTCTCGAATCCACGATTTCATCCCATCCAGGCCGAGCTGTGGATCTATCGGTAGATGATCAGAGTTATATCTGGACCATGGACACGATGAGCAATTACAAGCTTCTGAGGGAGAGCGAAGGGAGGAAGGAAGGATGGAGAGCAATAGGAAGGAGGAAAAGTGGTGAAGGAGAAGTCCGACTACGAAGGACGTTCTCCTGCACGAATGAGTGAGCTTTGAGCGAAGGCCGAGGGCTTAGATGGCGAAGAATCAAGCTGCTCCAGATGCTGAACAGCGCGGATAAGAGGGTATCTGTGGAGAAGGAGGGAAGGAAGGAGTTGAAGGAGAGGATGCAATGGACGTGAGCTTTTACTTTTCAGGATCTCCTGCTCCTTCTCCTCTTCGCCCTCCCAACCACTCCAGCGCATAGCTTTCCTCTTACAGCCGTATCATATCTTTGATCCCCTTCAACACAACTTCAACCCCAGATCCCTCTAGAGCGCTAGGACAGTGAACCCCCTCTGGGATCGCTCTCCTCCGAGACGGTCGAGCTCACCTTCTTCCCTTCCTCCCCCTCCTCCTCCTCTTCCTCCGTCTGTTCTCTCTCCATGCTGCTCCTGGAGCTCTCTGGTCGACACATAAATGCTGCTCAGATGACTTATATAGCAAGCAGGCGTCGAGAGGCTCCGTTCTCTATCTTTCAGTCCTCCAGCGAACAGCTCGCCAAGGTTGATCTTCCTTCGCTGCCGACGAGAGGATCTCTGGAGTTTCCTTCTGTTCCCTTCCGTGAAGCGGTGCAACCTGACGACGTCAGAGGCTTAATTGAACGTCTGAGATACCCAGGAGGAGGTGAAGGGTCAGAAGTAGCTTCCTTCCACTCAACGGTCACCTCAACCTCCTCCCTCCCGCCGAACTTTGAGCCTCAAGATGAACACCACCACCGCCGTCACCACGGAGAAGATTGAGCTCGAGAAGAGGAAGGAGCCTCAAAATTTAACGAGTGAGCAACCTGTAAGTGATTCTACCTCTGATACCGCTCTACATACAACTCTGGAAGCTCATCCGAGCTCACCCGCCCCTCTCCTCCTTGCCCTTGACCCTTCTTCCTTCCCTTTGTCACTCTCTCTTTCTTCGACTTCGTTTTTACAGCAAGCTCAGCCATCCATGTCTCTATCTGGAAATCCCAGAAATGCTCTCAACCTTCCTGTTGTCAGCAGGCTTTCTCCTCTTTCCTCCCTCCCTCGCTCGCGGCTGAACTGACTCCCCTTTGCCTTCTTTCCTTTCCTTCAGCTCCCCGACGGGACCCGTAAATGGTCCAACGGCATAATGTCCTGCTTCGGGGATATAGAAACCTGCTGCTTGTGAGTGGAATGCCTTTTTTTTCGTCTGCCGTCTCCCAAACATCAAGAACGATCGCTGAGCTTCACTCCTCGTGCGTTCCTTCTTCTCTTCAGAGCAACGTGGTGCCCCTGTATCGTCTTCCAGAAAGTGGGTCTCTATCGTTTTGTATTCGAGTTCGGAGTTCTTCCTGAGCAGACGGGGGAGTGCCCAGTGAGGCCGACAGCGAGTCTGATCGTTCTATCCGTCTCGCGCGCTCTTCTTCTTCGTTTCTCTTTCTCTCTAGAACAAGGACCGATACGAGTACCTTCAAGCCACCGGTCAACCTCTCCCCAAAGGTCTCAACCCTTTCGGTGACGACTTTGCTCTCTATGCTTTCGTCGACGTCTGCTGTGCTGCTGGTTGGGTTTTGCAGGTCCGTTTCCGTTTTCCGTTCTTCCTCCCTTTTTCTTTCTTCTTCTTTTCTTCCACGACCCCAAGGAGCTAACCACGTCCTCAACAACACCTCCTCTCTCTTTGATCTAGGTTGCCCAAAGATCAGACATCAGGTACGTGAGACGGAATCTCTACCCTCGCGACGACGCGTCTCTTCGTCTGGAGCTCAGACCTTCTCGTTTGTTTTCTTCTCTTTCGTCCATCCCTTTCCCTCTCCCCAGAAAACGCTACTCAATTGAACAATCCGGACTAGGCGACTGTGGCTCATCCTTCTGCTGCGAGCCTTGCTCCGTAAGTTCAACATAGCCGGCCCAAGTCTCCGTCACTTTTCACGGAAATGGAGACCTCCGTCTCTGAAAGCTCACACCTCCTCCCCTTCTCTCCTTCTCTTTCGTAGTTGGTTGGATTTGTGCTTTGTGCAGCTCACCCAAGTTTCTAGAGAGCTTCAGATCGAGGAGAACTTTCTTCTTGGACTTCCGTTGGAGCACAAGAACGGGACGTCGTCGAGAACGAAGCAGGAGCAGGCGAAGGGGACTGAGGCCGTTGTTTGACGACTCTACCTAGTACGAAGACACCACCACGACTATCTTCTTTTTCTTCTCTTTGTGACTGTAGCTACTAGCCCTGCCCTTCTCTTGCTTTCTTCGCTCGACACTCGTCGTGATCTCGTTCGCGACGTCGCGCTTTCTTTCTTCTTTTTCTTTCCTTTTCGACTCACTTTTTTTGATATCTTGCGTACACGATAATGAATTCTCCACCTCTCTTTCCATCCTCCACCCGTCAATCAAGTCCCAGGAAAGGAAGAAAGCTCGCGGAAGAACCGTCGCGTCGACTCTCATCAGCAGACAGGCAGCTTTTCTTCGCGATTGACTCCTCGATGGTCTCACCTGTCAAGGAATTAACTCTCATCAGCCCGTTCTATCTCTCCTCCCTAACTCCAATAGCTTTTCTCCAACACCCTTCTCGACTTTGTTTTCCAGATAAACTCGACCAAGTCCTCGCCAGCCCATCGACACTTTCGAGCGACTCCAAACCTCGACCTCGTCTCGTCTCCTCTCTCCCTTCTCCTTCCCTTCCCCCTTTCCCCCTTCCTCCCTCTTTCTCTTTCGCCAAAAATGAAGCTCGTTAGGTGCGTTTTACACCCCTGCTGTGTATTGGAGGTGTACCTCTAGGAAAGGAGGTTGGATTGGGCTTGAGAGAGATCCCATCCCTCCTTCCTCCCTTCCCTTGCTTCGAGGCGAAAGCTGACCATCCTTTCTCCCCTGTCCTTGTTCCCTCCGTCCCTCATTCATACTACTCTCCCCTCCCCTCGTCGCTCTCCATCCTTCCTTCTCGCCATCTTCTCTATCGGCCTTCCTCTCCCATCCTTCTCGCGTGCCCTTCACTTCACCTCGCTCGACTGCAGATTCCTGATGAAGCTCGGAAACGAGACTGTGACGATCGAGTTGAAGAATGGAACAATTGTGCATGGAACTATCACTTGTGAGTACTCTTTTCACTACTCCTCGGGAGGATGGGTGATGAGGTGGATGGCTTGGACGAGGGTCAGGTCGAGCGAAGGAAGGAGCTGAGGAAGGAAGGAGCTGAGGAAGGAGAGAGCTCGAGACCTCGTTCGCTCCTTTGGAGAGGGAGAGGGGATTCATTATTGGCTACTACAGGGATATAGAGCTGGTGGAATGTCTACTTGAAGAGCTCGCAGTGGAGGGGAAGAGGGGTATGGAGAAGGGAAGCTCAACCGAATCCATCCATCTTTGGTCGGTCGAGCGAGCTTCTCCCTTCCCCTCCCTTCCTTTCCTCCCCTTCTATACTTTCTCCCGTCCCATTTCAACCATCTCGCCCTACCCTCACCCGCCCACCATCCTCGCACCTCCCCCGTCGCCAAATTCTCTTCCTCCAACGCTTCCTCCACGGCCTCAGCGTTCCCTTTTCGATACCCTCCAAGCTCAAGCTGACCTTGCCTCCTTCCTTCCTTTCCCTTCCCTCCTTCGCGCGTGTGAACTCCTAAATAGCCGTGGACCCCCAGATGAACACCCACCTCAAAACCGTCAAGCTTACCGTCCGTAACGCTGCCGCTCCTCAATCCCTAGACTCTCTTTCCATCCGAGGTGGGTTCTTCCTTCCTTCGCGTCTCCTTCTTTCTCCTCGCTGACCTCTTTCTTTCTCTCCCGCCATCACTCCCACCCTCTTCCCACCATCTCCCTCTCCTCCGCATCTATGCGCTTAGGCAACAACGTCCGGTACTACATCCTCCCCGACTCCCTGCCTCTGGACACCCTCCTCGTGGACGACACGCCCAAGCCGAAGGGAATCAAGAAGAAGGACGATGGACGTGGACGAGGTGGAGCTCGAGGTATGAGGGGGGGAGGAGGAGGACGAGGTGCACCCAGGGGAAGAGGTGCGCCTAGGGGAAGGGGTATCTAAGACGAGTTTGACGAGGAGGTGAAGAGCAGGAAAGGAGAGGAGGTTGGGTGTTTTTTTTGTGTCTCCAGGGAGTGTGGTTTCTTTTCTAGCCTAAGACGGTGTGTATGAGCATTACGTTCGATTATTCTCTCCTCTCCCTTTGTCTAGGTGCTTTTGTGGAGGACGCGAGAGCTGGGACTCGTCGCGAGGGAGAAAGAAACGGGCTGAAGCACGTCGAGCGCCAGCGGGACGCGTTGAACGCCTATGCTTCTAACGAAAACGCTTTGGGTACGAGATAGACGGACATATATAACAGCTATGGTTGTGAGGGAGAAGGCTCTGGAAAGTTTGATCGGACGCAATTCCAAAATGGAGGGATTGCCTCGAGTCTCGATCTCGTCGTCCTCCCTCCCTCTTCCTCCCTTCAACTACAATCGACCCTCGAGAGCCTCGGCTCCCTCGCAACATCTTACCACTCTCGACACTCTACTATGGCTCCCTTACTTCTTGAAGTCGTCAGATCGTAGTCGGGACCTCAGCAGCAGCTCGGAAGGATCGTGGATCAGGTCGGCTTCGAGCTCAAGACCTGATCCCTCCTTCTACTGTCTCCGCTCTTCTCGCCATCCTTACCGTCGCTCACGATCAGCCGGAGTAGCCCAGAATGATCGGGAGCTCAGCTCCCCCGATAAGACTTCTGAATCCCTCCAGCTGTAGCTTCGAAGAGGAGCAGACGTGAGTGAAAGCCCAGAGGGAGGGAGAAGGAAGGATCGAGGTCGAGCTCATCCGCTCACTTATCTTCCTTCTTTCCATTCTATTGCAGGACTGCAGGAAGACATCGCTCCTCTTGCACCGATCTGTAGAGCTCATCTCGAAATGCTGTCACGCCCCTCAAGTCATGTAATCGTCCTTCGACTCGTTTTGGGAAGAAGGAGGAAGACGAACTCGGGACGGCAAGGTTCGTTCGCCCTCCTTGTCCAGATTTGATCTTCAGTAGTAGAGATCCGCGAAGTCCTCGATCGATCGTCGGTATACTGCTCGCTGATTCAGCTTTCTCTTAACTTGCTTACCCTCCAGATCACGACCTCTACGAGCGCCTCGTCGACCCGGCGGCTCCCTTCCCGACTTTGTCGAGCGATGTTGGACGCTGGAACTTCGAAGTGAGCGAGGCTCTGAAGGGAGGAAGGGCTGAGAAAGGTCTAGGCTTTGTTGCATGCATGTCATCCGTGAGCTCCCACCTTCTCTTTCCTGCACCGGCTCCCCGCTGCGAGAAGGAACGACTATCGCGGAGAGCTGACCGCCGCTGGTCGTTCCCTTTTCCTTTCTTCCCTCCTCCTTTCAACTCACGCAGACTTACGACCCCCAAAGCCCCTTTTTGAACTCTTTCGCCAATCTTACAGCAACCGTCGTATACTCAGCCTCTCACTGATCATGCAGAGCCACTGTGCTCGATGTCGTCGAAACTCGTCCCTCGCGCTTCTCTCGCTAAGCACCTTCACCTTGACCAGTTTCATCTCTTTGCAGATGAGCACATCAAAAGAGCACGTAACAGGTGAGTAAGGGCTATGTCTTTTACCTAGCTGTGAACTCATGGGAGGGAAAAGAAGTACGGGGTCGACGCGCTCCTCCTTAAAACCGTCTCCGACGCTGATCCACGTTATCTCTCCTTCTTCTCCTTCTACGGCTATCAGTACCCATCGGCCCACGCGAGCCATATACGAGAGATCCGCGGCGAAATCTACAACCAATCCTCCGACCTGTGTTCGGCAAAACATTCTAAGTCCTTCTGGGTCCGGGTTCGCGTCCAGACACGCTTCCTCTTCATCGTTCTCTTCCTTTGTTCCCCTTCAACCACCATCACTTCACGCATGCTCAGACTCCTCGTCTTACCATCTTACTCCCCACCTACCTCACCCAAAGACGTCATCTCTCTACTACCTCCACCTCTGAATCGCCAAACTTCCGTCTTCTCCGTCCTCTCTGCTCCTCTCTCCCACTCCCATCTCAACGACGGCATCGATCTGCGGAAGGACTCAGCCAAGATCTTCGCTTTCGGTCATGGAGGCATCATCTTGTCTCCCGCTCGAGCCGAGTCAGCAGAGGATGGTTCGTCGAGGTGAGTCGTCGAGCGGTCTTGAAGAGGTCGAAGGAAGAAGAAAGGGAAAGTTGACCTTCTCACTCTTTCCTCGACGTCTCTTTACAGAACGACAGGATACCTACAGGTCGTCAGTACTACGAGAAGAATGGTCAAGAAGATCGTTATCCGAATCGTTGCTCGTCAGAGCATCGCTTTCCCACAAGATCTCGGAGTTCGGGAGCATGACGAGGTTTACTCGAAGGTCGTCGAGGTTGGGAGGGGAGATGAACTGGAGGGAGGAGGGAGAGGGATCCTTCTCGACCAAGGGGTCAACACGGCAAGTCTTCCTCTTTGTTTTCGATCATCTCTCTTACCTCGCTCTTTTTCAAACTACTGGGCTGACCTTTCTCTCACTTTCGTCTCCTCCCTCAGTTCGAGTACTCGATCCAGATTCCATCAACAACCTGCTGTCGAGTCTCAACGCCGTACTCTCGGATCGACCATTTCGTTTGCGGAACGGTAGTAGGCTCGGCTAGAAGTGTCTTCGGTAAAGACCTTCAGGCTGAAGAGGAAATCATGGTGATGAGTGCTCCTCCATCGTTTTCCTCAGACGCCGACGTCGAGTGTGAGTCGGTCTTTTCTCTCCCTTCTCTGCCCTCTGGTTCAAGTCTCCTCGAACTTTGAGCTGACCGATAGCTTCTCTGTCGTCTCCACTCAGGCTTTGGACTCGACATTCGTGCAGAGAATCACACTCCCAAACTCGGACCGTTCTCTCTCAACGTCGCGTCGTCGGTTCGTTCCATCTTCTCAACTTCTTCTCCTCCCATCATTCCATTCCATCCCATCTCCTCGCCCCTCTCGCTTTACTCCCTTCGCCTTCCTCGGACACCGACCGTCTGAACTGATTCCTTTCCTCTTCCCTCTTCTCAGCGCTTCATCGTCGGCGGTCCTCTCTTCGTTTCCCTCTCTATCTTCTCCCCACCCCCCAACCTCGCCATCTACTCAGTCGTCGTTTACCTCGACCAAGAAGCCCATCTCACCTCCTTCAAGAATCCCAACAAAAGAGCCGTCGTTCACTCGAAACTCATGATCATCGAAGCCAGCGCGAGCGGGAGTTCGAAACCGCTCAACACAGGACGTCCTTTGAAGAAGGGAACGAGGGCTATGATGGAATGCCGAGGGGAGAGTGAAGATACTTCTTGGTCGTACGAGAAGGTTGCTAGAATGGTGAATTTACTCCTTGATCGCTTTCGAGGTGAGAGGGAGAGGGAGAACGAGCCCCAGTCGACGCGTCTCTCCCTTCTCTCTGCTTTCTCTTATTTTTCCTTCTCTCTCCTTTCCTCAACCTTCTCTTCATTCCAACTCAAACGAAACTGACTCCCATCCTCCCTTTCTCCTCCCCTTCCTAGCCAACGGATCGTCTCCTCCAACCAACAACCCACTGTTCCACCGATACCTCCATCCGTTTCACCTCGGAACTCATCGTCAAGATCTACTACACCTCCTTCGATCCTATGGACCCAAACTCTTCCACCACCCTTCTCCGTGCCACGCTGCTGAAGAGGCAAGTTTCCATAGGATGGTGAGTTCATCTCGTTTTCCTCTACCACTACTCTCGCTCTTCGTCGCGTCTCGTTAACCTTCCCCTCCCTTTTTTCTTCCTTTTCCACTTTGGTGCTCGTGCTTGTTTTCAGCTGCGGCTGCCTCAAAACTAGACTCTCTCTCCCCAACTACAGCGAGGATCCATCTTCTTCAGTCTGCTCGTTAGCCATGTACGTTCGACTCTCTCTCTCTCCCTTCTCCCTTCCTCTTCCTCATCCACTCCTCCCCTCCTTACTCACTTCACCACTCTCTCCCTCTCCTCTCCCCTCGCACACACCCTTCATCTCCGAAAAGGAACTCCCCCTCCTGCCAATGCAAAGAACCCTGGCTTCCCATGCTCAAAACCGAACTCGACCTTTTTTCCTCCCTTTCCTCCTCCTCTTCTCCCCCCTTTCCTCCCTTTCCTCCCCCCCTTTTTCCTCCCCGGAAACCCCAGGCTCACCAGCAGCGGCAGCGGCAGCAGAAGAAAGCATGCCCAGGAGGAGGGAGTTAACGTTGAGTGAGGAGCAAGCGAGGTACTTGATTCCAAGGACTAGGAAGATTGGGGAGAGTTATTTCCCTGCTGTGGAGAGGGGGTTGGGTGGGCCGGGAGGGGGGGTGGAATGATCTCGGATCATGATGATGATGCTTTTTTCTTTCGTTTTGGTTTGGTTTGGGGGGGGGGGGGGGCTGGGGAAAGAGAGACCTGCAGGAGAGAGATTCCTGGCTGGACGTCTTCCTTCCTTCACCTTTCTTTCTCTGCACTTGACAAGGGGTAGTTAAGAAGTCATTATATACGATCGTAGTCGACCAACCAACAAGCTTAGGCCCAGTCTGAGGTTTCGAGGAGTGGTAGCGAAAGAAGGTAGAAAGAATCAGCGAGCCGTCGCGTCGATGAAAGAACGAACACGAAAACGAGACGAACTCACACTTGACAGGGATCCCAGCAACGATATGCGTAAGCTCCTTCTTTTCGGTTCCATCAGGAACGGACCTTTCGTCCAGCTTCTCGTACCTCTCGGGATTCTTGATTGAGAAGAACGCGGCTTGTCGAGCTTTGACCCAGGCTGATTCGACGAACGAAGGCGACGGTCGTCAGGAAGGAAGACTCGAGAGTCTGAGGCTGGTATGGAGAGAGGGAGTTCGGTCTACTCACTTTGAACGCTTATAGGAGTCTGCTCCCACGCCTCGTCCTTGACTTTTTCGTAGAGACCTTCGGCGGCGAGGACGGGAGAGTTCTTGACTGCTTCGACGAGGACTTGGTTGTTTGGTCGGACGAAGTAGAGCTGGTGGGGGAGAACGAGGGAGAGATGCGAAAGTCAGTTGGAAGAACAGCGAGAGAGGAGGAAGGGAGGGAGAGAAAGGTGAAACTCACGACTCCCAATCGGTCATAATGAACCTGATCAGCTTGAGGAGCGACGACTCGGTGGATCGAGGATTTGAAGTACGTTCCGGAGAGAATCTGAAGGGTATCGGCGATGTTGACGGCTGAAGAGGGAGTTTGAAGAGGATGTTAAAGAGACGCGTCTCGGGAGATGTCGAAGACGAAACGCGACGAACTGATGGAGCCAGGAAGAGGTTTGACGAACGTCCAGTAGCCGTCGTGTGAGCGAACTTGGAGACCTGCTACCGGTTGGCGGAAGAGTAGAGTGATGCTTCCGAGGTCGCTGGAGAAGGAAGAAAGTGGAACAAGAACGGTCGGTTCAGACCTTTTCGACGGCGACCGAAGAGTTCCACATTGCGGAAAGGAAGTATTCACGTATGACCGTCGATGTAGAGGCCTTTGAACTTCTCGTTGGCTTCGTCTGATCGAGCCGCGTACTTCATGTAGCGGAAGTCTGCGAGGGTTGAAGAAAGAAGTCAGCTTCAGTACGAGAGAGGGTGCGAAGCCGAGTGTTCCTGAAGGAACAATGGCGACTTACGATCTTCACTTTGGACGTCGTATCGATGTCGCTAATTCAGTTCGAAAAGGGAGGTTGAAAGCGTCAGAGAGCGTCGACGTTGGGAGAAGAATGGGATTAAAGCTCACCTCGAGGAAGTGGTTCTCGTTCTCCAGCTCCAGAACATGAGCGAAGATCACCAGGAGCTTTCTGATGACGTTAGCATGGACGTCCTGTGAGATGCGAGATGAGATAGCGAGTCAGCGAGGAATCACAGAAAGGAAAAGGAAGAGCGCGGCGACTCGCCTTTCCAAAGCGCTTGATCTCCTCCCAGTTCGCAGCCAGCGGAGCAGGCTTGTGACTCGCGTGCCATTCATCGAACTCAGGCGTGAACTGGAGATCGAAGCAAAGAAAAGGAGATCAGCTTTCGACAAAAGGAGGGAAAGAAGGACGAAGGAGCAAACTAGAGAGAAGGAGAAAAGAGGGAATGCGTACCTTTGGAATGTTCATAACTTCGATGTTCGAATCCTTCCTGATCACATCGCTGTCTTGCTTCTTGAAATGATCGAGGTCGGGGCTCGTGTAACCTAAAAGGAGAGGAAGAATGGGTCAGCCTCAACGGGATCGTGGCTCTTCCTCGTTCAAGGAAGTTCTCTATCTAGATCGACGACCCTTCGACCTTCCAAGATAATTTAGAGACATACCGTTGTATCCTCCGTTTCCTAGGTCGGCAGCGTAGGGCTGAAAAAAATAGCGGAGAACGTGGAAGTCAACGCGCGGTTTTCTCGATAAGCAGCGACGACGACGAGAATTCTCCCTCACCTTCTTCTCCGAAGCCGGCAAATCAAAGAACTCTTTCCCAATCTCAAACTGCTTGTCGACTCGCTCTTGGCTGATCCCCTGTTCGCGTGCGAGGGAAAAGGCAGGGGAAGTCGCGTCAGTTTGGCGAGCGAAACGAAGGATTGATGCAGAGGAAGGTTCAACGAACGAAGTTGACAACGTAGAAGAACCCAACTTCGTTGACTCCTTTCTATAGAATCGAAGGGGGAAAGAGGGCGATGGGTCAGGACTTGGAAAGCGGGAAGGAAGCAGACCGAAGAGATGCGCGAGCTGACCTTCAGCTCTTTCGCGAGGATCTCCTTCCCTCCAGGCTGGTCAAAGATGGAGAGGTCGAGAGCTACAAGTTCGGCCCAGGGTACTGTACAATCAGAGAAGGATTGAAGCAAGAGAGATGGAAACGAATGGGAGAATGAAGTGATGAGCTCGACGTCCAACGAAAGGGCTGAAGCACTAACACCTCTGCTCTAGCTCGGAAAGGTCGACTCACGATCCTCCTTTGTTTCGGGAACCGTCGAATAAGGATGCTCTGGCGTTCCGTAGATCTGTGGGAAGGGTGAAGACATCTGGGAGGAGGTTGTGGGAGAGGGAGAGAGGTTGGAGACGTGAGGGAAAGGGAAACAAAGAGGAGGAGGGATGTGATGGTTGAATTGAACAAGCTGCATGAAGGTGAGAGAAAGTCAAGCTACTCTCACATCGCGCGAGAGCGGGAATCAGCAGCGATGAAGCGGATAAGAGTCGAGAAAGAGCAAGACCGGAGGTCGATGTCGACATGGAGAGGAAAGAAAGCTCGCCTTCGTATCTTCCCTTCTTCTAGCTCGATCCATTTGAGGTTCTCGATGGACTGAGATCCGCTTGAGCTTCTTGAGCGAGTCCCGAAGCTGCTGCCGCTTGGAAGGAAAAGGAGGAAGAGAAGGAAGGAAGAAAAAGGTGAGCTCGACGGGCTTCCTCCTTCCTTCTTTCTTGCTTCCACGCTCACCCTCCTTCAGCCAGGACCCCCAAGATTTGGCATCGCACCTCCAGCAGAGTCATCAGAACACCGCAAAGCCCGATCTCGACCCCTTACGAATCTTGTCGAGAGGGCTGAAAAGTTGAGACCGAGGCCTCGCCGAGCTGCCGATGACCTCCCCTTCCCTCCTCACCTGATGCCGCCTCTCCTCCAACCACCACATCCCTTCTACTCACTCACTCGCTCACTCACTATGTCTCCCATCCGTCCTCTCGCCATCATCTACGGTGTCGGACCTGGACTGGGTCTCTCCCTAGCCAAGGCCTTCGCCCCTACCCATTCCCTCGCTATCCTCTCTCGATCCCTCTCCAATCTCGAGCCGCTCGTCAAGGAACTCGAGAAGGAAGGAGGAGACGTCAAGGCGTTCGCAAGTGATGTGTCGGATGCTGGGCTGAAGGATGCGTTCGCTAGGATCCAGAAGGAGTTTGGAGGGAGGGAGGTGGACGTTGGCGTGTGGAATGGTTCGGCGAGGTGAGCTCGACGTTTCTCTCCTTCTTACAAGGAGCTCGTCGTCACCGAGAAGAGAGGAGGAGGACCGTTCTTCGACGATCTCGTGGAGGAGGAGGGAGAACAGGAGCTGGACGTCGTCGTCGAACAGGATCGAGGACGAGGATCGCACGGAGTCGAGCTCGAGCAGCAGCAGAAGCGACAAGGATCCCGAGCGATCGTCAAACAGGAGGAACAGAGATCCCAGTCCGTCGTCGAGCAGGAGCGAGGAAGTTCCGTCTCAACCTTCCACGTCGGCAAATCTCAACTCCCCTTTGCTCATCGAAAAGCCGCTCAAGACTCCAGCGCCAGGAAGTTTCAGGAAACCGACAAAGGTCCTCTCGTGGAAATAGTCGTTCCGAGGGGACAGTCGTACTCCTTTGTCGTTCTCTCGGAGACCGAAGTCGTGAAGAAGAGGCTGGAGGAGAAGGGGGAACAAGTGCCGTCGACGAAGCTTCTCACCTCGCAGTTGGAGGATTTCTGGGGAGGATCTCTTCGAGGAACCTTCTCCACCGGATCGAAGCCTACCGGATCGTACCCCCATCCCACTCCCATCCTTCAGCTCCTCAAGACCCCCTCTCAGCACCCTCTCCGCGTGCTCTACTGCCTCGCTCGACGACTTCTCCCTCTCATCGAAAACCCAGTCCAAATCTTCCTTCAGTCTCAGTCACCAGGCGTTCAAGACAAGCCAATCGAGGACACGGCTCAGTACCATCTCACCTCCCAAATCGTCGACTTCTTCTTCGACGAACACGTACCGCTCCTCCCCTCGTTCGCCGATGCGAAACCCGGCTCTCGCCTCAGCATCGTCTTCGATGACCTCCACGACCTCAAACCTGGTCGACAGCAGCAGCAGCAGCAGACTTCGCAGAGCAAGGTCGGACAAGTCGGAGGAGGGGGAGACGCGTCGACGGAGATCCTCGGGACGAGTGACGAAGAAGACGACGGGGGTGAGGATGGAAACGACGCGCCGAAGGAGAAGTTAGGGCTTCAGGAGGCGTTGATGAGGACGAAACTGCTCTACGAACCCCAGTCAGCAGCAGCGGTCGAGAAGCTGGATGCAGTCGTCGGATCCGCCACGCCCACCGCTCCCGTCTTCGTCGTCCCGACGTGCATCTTCGTCGCCGACCAGCTCGTCGAAGCCATCCACCAGTCGGACTCGGAGTCGATCAGCGAAACCCAGAAGGCCACCGAGATCGTCAAGATGAAGAGATCCCTCGACTCCTCCCCTCTCTCTCTCCTCCAACGCGGAGACCACTCGGTCCTCTTCACCTCCCCAGCTTCAGCGATGGGCTCCATCACCTACCTCGTCGATTCATCCTCCGCCGAACTCGCCGTCGTCCACTCTCTCTCCCTCGCCATCCTCGGATCTGCTCTCATCGAACGCCTCGGCGCGGCTACCTCGTCCTCCTCCTCCTCCTTACCCTCTCTCTTCGACGTCTCCTCCGCGACCGTCACCGCTCTCGCTTTGGATCCTCTGGTCAGACAGTCGATGAAGGCGAAGGTCAACCTGATGGGATGGGAGATCGCGTCGGAGGGCGAGGAGGTGCAGGTGATGAAGCTTTCGGCGGAGTGGGGAGTTGTTTCGTTGAATCGCAAGATGTTGGCTCTTCTCGTTTACTACAAGTACCGAGGTTCGTAGAGCTGCTCATCTTTCTCTTCGTATTCGAGTTCAAGGCTGACATATCTTTTGGGGCCTTACAGGAACCCAATCCCCGGAACTCTTCCCGACCGATCTCAGTCGAGCAAAACCGTCTGCTTCTCAGGAGGTCACGACGTCCCCTTCGACGTCTTCTCCGTCCTCGCGTCCCGACAGATCACCAAGGGAGTCACGGTTTCCTCCTAAACCTCCCAGCTAAATGGATTCGTCGTCGTTCGAAACGGAGATGCAGCTCGTGCTGCTAGTCTGGGCAGTTCCGCTCGGGGCAGCATGTCGGTGGACAGTCTCTCGGACGGACGAGTGTTGAGGCTCGCTCTCGGAGCAGCGAAGAACGAAGGAGCCTTCTCACCTTCCAATGTCGCTCAAGCCTACGAGACGGGAGTTCCGATTGAGTACGTTCCTCTTTCCTTCGTTCTTCGCGTCTTCGTGATCTTCGTCTCGTTTTCTCATCACCGCTTCTTTCTTTCCTTCAGATCATCCTTCACGCTCAACCCTCTTGGTCAATGGGTCCTTCATGCGACGTCGGACGAGGAGGGAATCTACCGTCTTCATCGCGTCAGTCTCAAGTTCGAGCAGTCCGAACGCTTTCGAGTTTTCGCTGACATCTTCTTTCATTTGATAGGATCCCTTCGACGCTCCACTCGCACCTCAAGACGATTCTGGAGACGGAATGCCGCTCGACAACGAGTGGAACGAGGTGAGTTCTCCTCTCTGAGTCGCCTGATTCCGCTTCGCGCTTCTCCCCCTCGTCGACGACTGACCGGTTTGCACATCTGTCTCGTCTTCGAACAGGCGTACGCAGCCATCTACGACGACCCTCAAGACTCCTTCGCCATCTCCGAGGAACTCTCTCTCCCTCTCGAAACCGACGCCACCGCTGGTCAACTCGACGACTTCATGGACGCCGACGATCTGCTGGAGGACGAAGATTCGCTCGAGGACGTGAGTTCGGAGGAACAGGAGACGCTCTCAGTCGCTCCAACTGCTTCGTCTTCGAAGAGGAAGCGAAGGTGAGTGATCTCCACCGGTTCTCTCGATTCTCGTCGAGACGACGCTGAACCCTCTCTTCCTTCGTCCTCGTTTCCTCTCTGCCCTTCCTCATACAGTTCGCACAAAGTCTCAGCCTCCAACAAGTCTCAACGAACCTCTGGATCGGACAGCGAATCGATCGATTCGTTCGGATCGGAGTAGTTCTCGAAGGTGAGTCGTCTCCCCTCGATTCGCTCTCGAAGGCTCGACAATCCTCACCCGACGCGTGATTGCTGATGTCGAGTCCTTTCCACAGACACCCTTTCTCGCGCCTCGGTTTGGTATAGCTCTTGTTTGCCTTTCGCGTTGGCTTTCTCCGCTGCTTTTTCTCGTTTCGTTTTCGTTTTCGTTTTAGTGTCTCTTGTCCCGTCGGTTTTCTCTCATCCATCTCGCTCTTCACAAATCCATCGCATCTTCTCTTCCCTGTATTTTTTTCCTTGCATCCAACTCTGATTCCATCTACCTAGCATCCAGCATATCTCTCAGCAGCAGCTCTTCATCTCCTCGTGCATCGCTATCTCGTCGCTTTTCCTTCGTTCGTTCGTTTGTTTCTGCATGGTTTCAACCAGATTTCCGACTCGAGACCTGAACCCCGTTCAGTGGCCCTTTTTTTGAGTTCGAGATCACCTGTTCAAGCAGCGCGAAGGTCGTCTCGTCTCGACTCCAGAGATCTGCGACGCGACTTGGATTTCGTCATTTATGTAGCTCATGTCGTGTTGGACGGAGTCTTGGGAAAGGATGCTGAGAACGTCAGTAATCTTCCTCTGGATGCCTGCTCTCGTGGGTCGAAGCGACTGAGTAAGAGAGAGCGACGATGAGCTGACCGAGTCGCCTTTGTCTCTTTCCGTCCATCTCCCCTGTCTCTCTCCTTTGCCTGTATTCGCAGAGGATCAACCCCGACTCTATCGCTTCCTCCTTCGTCTACTTGCACAACCAGGATCGAACCGCTTTCACGTTCGAGCTCGATCTCAGGTTCAGCCCAATCTTCATCTTCGCGTGCCTCAGTCAAAAAACGATCTCCTCTTTCGTCGCTGACTTTGGTTTCCTCGTTGCTCTTACAGACCTGCGCCTGAAACCTTCTGAAACGCGTTTTCTTACTCCTCTACGTCCTCTCAGATTTATGTTGCCTTTGTACTCTTTCACCCGCTCGACTCGAGGCGACGCGTCGTCTCCCTCTCTCTAGATCTGAGCAACGAGCGACGCTGACTTTTCGAACGTAGGACGGAAGAGCATATAGGTCCAGGTCCATAGCTGCGGCTCTCAGCGTCGCTCACTTTGCGGTCCGAACCAGCAATGATATAGAAAGAAAGAAAGAAAAAGAAAAAAAGGAGTGAAGCTCATCTTCTTTCCCTCCCTCCCTTCCCCTCTTCCTCCCAAACTTCATGAGCTGCCCGTCCTCCTCTTCTTCTTCCCTCACCCTCTTCTCCTCGGGATCCAACGCTCAGAATCAACTCTCCCACTCCCAGAAAGAGGACTCGCACGAGTTCCTTCCCTGCATCGGCTCCTCCTCCTCCTCCTCCTCCTCCTCCTCCTCCTCCTTCCCTCCTCCTCAAACTCAGTCCGTCGTCCAGCTCGCGTTCGGAGCCAACCACACGACTTGCTTGCTGCTGAGGAGCAGTGGGGAGAGTGAGGTTTGGGGATGCGGTGATGGAGAGGGTGGGCAGCTTGGGATGGATAGCGACGAGGAAGGGAGGACGGAGGAGGGCTTTCGCAAGTTGAACCTCCCACCCTTCCCTCCAGAGCTGATGGACAGCACGCATACAAGAGGAGATGAACGAGGACGATATACCTACCAACCTGTCCGAATCGCAGCCTCGTGGACAACCACCTTCATCGCTTTCTCCTCCCTCCTCCTCAACCCAACCTCGACCTCCTCGAGCTCAACACCCTCCTCCTCCTCCTTCCCTCCACCGACTCTCCTCCTCGCCATGGGATCCAACGACTTTGCCGAGCTCGGGAACGGTCGACGAGGACGTTCTATCGACGAAGATCGATTCTCGTGGCATGTCTTCCAAGACGACAAGATCCTAGATCTCGTTTCTGGACCGAGGCACGTCCTCGTCCTCCTGGCCAAGCTGGACGACGAGTCGTGTAGTCAAAGACTCGTAGGATGGGGAGCCTCTCGGCATGGACAACTTTCTTCCACTCCTATCCTCACCACCCCACCTCTTCCCTCTCCCAAACTCGAAGCGGCGGCAACTCCCTCTCCTGCTCCTCCGCCACCACCAGCAGTCCTCCTCGTCCCAACTCCTCTCCACCTACCTTCCTTCAACCTCCTCGGTTCCTCCCTTCAACTCGCCCTCGGACTACACCACACCCTCCTTTTCCTCCAAACCTCCCCACCAACCCTCCAAACCCTCGGTCGTTCAAGTAACCCAGCAACCCAAATCTCCCTCCCTTCCTCCGACGACGCGTCCTCGTTGACCGTAGCCCAAATCGCTTCCACCTGGTCCTCTTCCATCCTCCTCCTCCTCGGCAGCCAGCACACCCTCCAAGATCCAAGATATCACATCCTCACCACCACCACCTCTTCCTCCCGTCTCGAAGCCTCCTCCTCCTCTCCCTCTTCTCACCAAAACGAAACGCACCTCTCCCTCCCTCCTCTCGCTTCGGGCACGTTCCCGCCGATACTCAGAGCGGGCTCGGAGCATGTGCTGGTTCTACTCTCGGTCCCTGGGGAGAGAGAAGGGATGAGCGACGTGAAGGAAGTCTGGGGCTGGGGATGGAACGAGCACGGAAACATGGGCGACGGAGGAGTGAAGGATTGGGATGAGATCAGGAGGGTCTGGCCGTCGTCACTCTCGTCATCGCAGGTTGGGAAGGAGAGGGCGGTGGTGGTAGACTGCTGGGCTGGGAACGGGACGACCTGGGTGCTTGTGAAGGGGAAGGAGGAAGGGCAGAGGCGATGATTGCCGGTGAGTTCCTGGATCTTCCTTTTTTTGCTGAGACGCGTCGTCGTTTTGGTTGAGAGGTTTGAGGGAGAAGGAAGAAGAAGGCTGACATTTTTCGCTCCTTCACTTCCGGTACGGCGGTGGTCGTGTTCCTTCGTTCCTCCCAAGAAGACGACGTCGTCGCGTTCGCGTCGTTCTCATTCGCTCTCTCTCCCTCGCTTCAGCCTGCTGGACCTTGGTCTCCCGAGGATTCGGATCCGTCACCCTGACTCCCAATATCAATAGTCGGGTCTCGACAGCCTCGTCCTCAAGCAGCTTCTCGTTTCGAAGTGAGACTCGTTCGGGGATGGGATCGAAATCGAGGGTTCTTCTTTGCGTTCGCAAACGCTCTTGTACAACAGATTAATGGTTTTTAAAAATTACGTGAACATATGGATCGTAAAGCAAGGAGAGAGAAAGAGACCGTGAAGCATGGTAAAAGCTCATGAGCGAGGCCAGGGAATTGGGACGGGACGGCAAAGTCTACGGATGAGACGGGCAGAGGGC
This sequence comes from Mrakia blollopis, assembly GCA_000950635.1. Lineage (NCBI taxonomy): Eukaryota > Fungi > Basidiomycota > Tremellomycetes > Cystofilobasidiales > Mrakiaceae > Mrakia > Mrakia blollopis. The sequence continues at coordinate 2,198,174 of BBPU01000058.1, read as the reverse complement.
AGGAGATAGAGAGGGTACAAAGGGTAAAGAGCGAGATGAGCAGCGGAAGGGTATAGCTAAGGAACGCTGAGAGTCGAGGTTGAGGGCAGTCTGAGGGAGAGATCGAGATCAGAGGTGAGTTGTAGTTTTGGCCAAAGAAGCGGCGAGTGCTGCTCGCTGAAGATGTACGAAGGAGAGATGAATCATAAGTCAGCGTCTAGCAGTGTTGCGAGGCATTTCTGGAAGGTCAAGGGGGTGGTAGGAGGAGAGAAAGAGAAAAGTGAACGGACCCGTTTGTCTGCGACCGCACTCGCTTCCTTCGCTCGAGTCACCAGCAGCTTCGCGTCGTTGAAGAGGATCTTGTGGTGCTCGATCATCGTAACGTTGTACTCTGGGTTCACCACCACCCGAAAAAAATAGCAAGCGACGTTTGGCGAAAGTAAGCGGTGGAGATTTAGGAAGGGAAGGGAAGAAAGAGGAAGGGATGAAGGTGAGCTCGAACTCACTGTCGATTTCGGAGTGCTCGTTCGCTGTCGCGAGGTCGTGAGAAAGTTGCTGGGATACCGTGAGAGCGGTATTCATGGGGAGGATCATTGTGGTTGAGGTGGGTGAGGAGGTGGTGGTTGGAAGGCACTTGAAGAAGTACAGAGAGGGAAAAAAGAGACAGGCGAATTTCGGAAGTCAGGAAGCGACGAGGGCCGAGACGCTGGGTTCGAGGATAGGTCTTCCTTATCTTATCGCTTTTGCTTGCTTTTTATACCGTTTGTTTCTCTTCCTCCAAAGGACCCTCCTGGGAAAGAATCCTCCAGACAAGGTCTATAGCTAGCTCCCTAGAAGCGAACCAGCATCGGTTGGGAAGGAAAGGTCGCGTTGTGCTTGGGTTGTTTGAATCCGTCGACGTCGCGTTGTTGACTCTAATTCGCGACGACCCAGGAAGATCGATATCTAGCGCTGTAACATATCCCAAGCTGATCTATTTCTTGGGTCCCCAGGTTGCAACGACGTGTTCTGTAGGGATTTCGTCCGGATAGAGCTGGAAGCAAGGGAAGGGAAAGAAAGAGCGAAAGAAAGCAAGACGCGTCAGGCGATCCTCTTTCGACACCCGTCGGAGAGGAGGAAGGGCGAGAGGAGGTTTCTCTTACCTTTCCAGGGTTCATGATGCCTTGAGGGTCGATGGTATCCTTGATGAGTTTCATCAGCTGGTCGGGAGAGAGAGGAGAGAGAGCAGCGTTAGAAAGAGGGCAGGAGAACGAGCTAGGCGGAAAGGAAGCTGGTGGTGGAACGAACCTGGACTGTTCCGAGACCCAGCTCGGAGACGAGGTACTCCTGTAGACATGTAAGAAGATGGGTTAGACTCCAGAGAAACCGAAGGAGAAGGAGGAAGTCGACGAGCCTTCTTTCCAACTCCCACACCGTGCTCTCCTGTGCCTGAATTTTAAAACATAAGCGATGAAGGAGGTCAGCTCAAGCTCGTTCCCTCCCTCCCGAACCCAGGACGTACAGGTTCCATCGAGAGCGATAGCCCTCTCGACCATTCTATGGACAGCTCCATCGGCAATAACGTACTCCTCCTGGTTCTCGAAGAGCTGGGAGGGAGAAGGTCAGCGAAAAGGCAAGGAGGAGCGGAAGAAGGCCGAGAACGTACGATCCCGGCGTGGAAGCTGAGAAGGAGAGAAAGGAAAGTAAGCATCGGTCTCCGAAAGGGAGGAGGGAAGAGGGAGACTAGCTTCCTCACTTTCCATCTCCGATATGTCCAACGATAGCAGCGGTAAGCCCGCACTCGGCGAGATCCTGCTGAGTTTCTTTCACCAGACGCGGAAGTTGAGATGCTGGCACACAGACGTCCGTGGACCAGCTCTTGGCCTTGGGATTCAAATCCATGATTGACCAGTGCGAGACCTGTGAAGAGGAAGGGCAAAAATCAAAGTCAGTTCGAGAAAGAAGAGGGAACGAGGACGCGTCGAAGGAAGACGGACCTTTCGACCTCTCCAGATCGCAGCTGACTCCTCATCGGACGCAGCGAACCTAATATCATCTCCTCCGTGTTTGGGGACGATGGCTCGGACCATCGAGGAGGCTTCGGCGATCATCTAAAAGGTGAGCGAAGACGAGTCAGCGAGAGGAGCAGGGAAAGAAAGGAAGAACGAGCTCGAGCTCACCCCTGGCGATCCCTGGAACTTGAAGAATATCGAGTCCTTGTTGGGGTACTTCTGATCGGTAATAGAAGCGTTGTTGATAGCTTTCATCATCGTGGTGTCGCAGAGTTCGACCTGGCACGAGAGAGAAAGTCAGCGACGTCCGAAGCGAAGCTGGAAGAGAGGCGGGAGTCGAGGTCTTGACGACTCACACATTGGATTGGCACTCCAGCGTTCAAAACCTGAATTGCGTTGAGTAATCAGGGGTTAGCTGAGAGCGTCCGAAGGTTTGAGGATCGAGAGAGAAATGACAAACCTCCTGAACAGCCTCGGTCGCTCGTTGAACGTCAGGGAAAGAGCAGATCGCGACGGTTGTTGGCAGAAGAGGAGCGAGACGGAGCGTAGCTGCGAGAAGAGCAAGATGATTAGTCATGAACTTTCTCAGAGCAAAGAGGTCTAGAAAACTCACCCTCGCTGGAAGAAGAAGAAGAGAAGAGGTCAGACGCGATTTGATTCCAACGCTGCTTTTCGAGACTGAGATGAAAGAGAAGACTCACGTCACGATACCCAGGGTTCCCTCAGCTCCGATGAAGAGTTTCGTGACATCGAAGCCAGCCGATGATTTTCTGTGAGGAAGGAAGCGCGTCAGTTTGAAGAAACTGACTCGAAGAGAAAGTGAAAGAAAAGACGAACCTAGCTCGCGATCTCGTCTTGATCACTTCTCCGCTGGGCAGGACTACGGTAGCGTTCAGGAACCACTCAGCCTACATATAAAGGAGGTCAGGTCAGCTTGAGAAGATATATCAGTCGGACGAGACGCGCGTTCTTCGAAGCTGGCAAACTCTGCTCTTTCCCTCTCCCTCTACACGTCTTGCACGAGCTCACTCACCTTAGCAGTTCCATAGCGTACAGCGTTAGTTCCCGAACATCCCGTCGCGATCATACCTCCGACGCAAGCTCCAGGTCCAGGATCCAGCTGTTCGCGGAGAATCGAAACACGGAAGTTCAGCTCGCGTCTCTTCTCCCACCAAACAAAGAATCGATGTCGCAATCTCAAGACCCTTCGAGCCGAAGCCGAGGAACGTGACCGGCTCGGTGGGGGAAAGCTCGAAACAAAGAAAGAGAAAGGGAGCTGCTCACAGGGAAGAATAAAGGAATTCCCTCCTCCTTCAAATGAGCGTTCAGATCTTCCCACCCAACTCCAGCCTGACAGATGACATCTCCATCAGCGACGTTAATCTTGATAATCTTGTCCATACGTGAAAGATCCACGCTGATACCTCCGTAAGGCTGAAGACGAGGAAGGAGGAGTCAGTCAACTGGGGAGCTCGAAAGGGTTCAACGCCTGGGGTAGTAGTGAGATGGCTCACAGCAGTTAAATGACCCTCAAGCGAAGTACCACCCGACCAGGGAGTCATGGGGATTCGGTACTTGGCGGCGATCTTCACGATCTGGGGGAAGAGAAAGGGAAAGAAAGGGAAGAAGTTCAGCCCTTTCCTTGAGCTCGAGTCGAGCCTCGATTACCTCGGTCAAAAGAACTACGACGAGGGAAGATCAGAAGTACTGACTTTGACGACATCCTCTGTAGACTCGGGGTAGGTCACTACTGCTGGAATCCGAGGAGCGTGGTAGGTGTTGGTAGAGAATCTGGATCCGAAAAGAAGAAGCAACGAAGGTGAGCTCGTCGACTCGCCGTCTTTTCCTCCCTCTCTCTTCCTCTTCCTCTTCGCCCTCTCCCCCATTTTTCGATCTCGAACTTCCCACCACCGCATCCGTAGCACCTTCCCCAGACGACTGATCGGCTCACCCATGTGCCAGCAGCTCTTCCGGCGCGGTAGTAGCTTGTCCTTTCCCTACGGGATCGAACAACCTCTTCAGCTCTTGAATTGCCGTCTCAAAGTCCTTCTCGCTTCCATACAGCGGCGAGACGAACGGCGGCTCCGGGATAGGGTTGAAGACATCCAGGAGGAGTTGTGGTGGGTTGGTAACGAGGTAGGTGAGAGCTGAGGCTGTGAAGCCTGTAGCGAGGAGAGTGGAAAGAGGGAAGGAGGGCGTTGAGCTTGACGATTTGGGAGGCAGAGGGGAGGAGGTGTTGATGGGTCGTTTGGAGGAGGAAGGGAAGCCTGGGTTTGTTGATCGAGGTTTGATGGCGGACCTAGCTATACGAAGGGTAGGGGAGATGTAAGACATTCTGGAGAGATATTGGTTGAGCGTTGAAGAGAGGGGGGAAGAGGTAGAACAAAAGAGAAAAACGAAGACGGGCTCATCCGAAGTCAAATAAGCTTGTAGATCGCGTCTTTTCCTCCTCTGTTCGGCGTATCTTCCAAAGCTCCGAGCTCCTCGTTTTCATGATGAACAGAGAACTTCCGGAGATAAAGAAGCTTGGGAGGGAGAGGTAGGGAGGAGGGAAGGAGGCGAAGCGAAAGGCGTTTCGATCAGATCGAGAGACGCGTCGTCGTTGAGCTCTGAGCCTCGTCCTCCCCGTGCGTGTCGTGGATGAGGTTAGGAGAGAGAAAGAAGGCGTCGTTCAACTGGAGCTTCTTTTGAATACCTATGCATCAGAGCGAAGACCCAAATTGACCTCCTGGTCGCGTCGCGTCTTCTTCCTCTTCTCTTCTCCCCTCCTCCTTTCCCTTAAGCTTTTCAATCGTCCACTCCAACAAATCAGAAAATACATACCCTAAACCGCCTCTCCTCCCTCCCTCCCTCCCCCCCCCCCTCCACCCCTCAACCCAACCTCCCAACCTGCCTCCCAACCAACTCCCTCACCCCTCCCTTCCCCTCCCACTCCCTCTTCGTAATCCCCCCATACCAAGCATCCTGACTCACCCCCCTCTTCTTCTCCCTCCCTTCCTCATCCAACTCCCACCCCATCTCCCCAAAGGATCAAACGCCAACCCTTCCTTTCCCATCGGCCAAACCCAATGGTTGCGGAAGATGCCTTCCGCTGAAAAGCCCATTCTAAGAGCAGCGTTGATAGAGGGAGTGTTGGAAGGGGAGGAGGTCCATTGAGCTCGACGGAGTCCTAGACCTCCTCCTGGACCGATGTTTAGAGAGGGAGAAGAGGGAGGGGGGCGGGTTGGATTGCGGAGGAGGAAGAGGTTGATTGGGAGGGTTGAGGAGGGGTGAAGAACCAGGTGAGGAAAAGGGAGAGAGCGTGGGTGAGGACATGAGTGCGTCGGAAGGGTGGGAGGACGAGAACGTTGCCTATCTCGGCGGTCTGTTCAGGAGGAAGGAAAGGGGATCAGACGCGTCGAAGAGAGAAAGAGACGTACTGTCAGCTTTCTCAAGTTTCATTTTCCCGTTCGGCTTCTCTTCGATCTTCGATTACAGGGCGAATAAGTAGAAAGAACGTATGAACTTACGAGCGTCTTCAAATCGCACTGATAAAGTTTCAGCACTCCAGCAAAGACGGGTGTTCCGTCGGAGGAGGAGGTGTCGAGAACGGCGAAGAGAGCGACGGTTTTGTCCTTTCTTCCCTGTTCGAGGAAGCGGAGGATGGAAGGGAGATCTTCCCAGGGTCCCCAGGGGAGCCAGCGACTTTTGAAGGGGGTAAGAGAGAGGGAAGAGTGGCGGGTGAGTGAGTTGAGGGACAGAGGAGGTGAAGGGAGGAGGAGAGACGAGTTCGGATGAGATGGAGCGTACAAGATTCCGAAGGGGTCGAGTTTGGTTCCGTCGAGGTAAGCTTGAGCGTGCAAGGAAGGCTGTGAAGTCACGAAAGAGCGGTCTGAGTCAGCGATGGAGAAGAAGAACGAAGGCTGAACGAGGGAAAGGCAGGAAGGAGAAAGGGAAGCTTGTTTGTTGACTCACGATGAAGGGAGTAACGGTAACTTTATCAGTCTTGAGCTCCTTGACAGGGAAGATACAGTTGATATCGTACTCCTCCAGCGGTGTATGCTGGTGAGGAGCGAGCTCTGGATCAGGCTGGATCGCGCCACCAGCGAGGGAAGCAGGATCGGTGAGCTCGAGAGGTTTCGTTCGGAGAAAGGCGCGGGAGGAGAGAGAAGAGAGAGAGAGAGCTCACCACGGCTCGAGATCGGATGGTACCGGTGTTGAGGAAGGTCATGCTGGGAGTGAAAGGGTGAGAGGTTGATGGTGGTTTGAAAGGAGATGGCTGTTGAGAGGGAAGTCGTCGAGTCAGGCCGACCCAGGAGGAGGGTTCAGTCTCAGGGAGCAGAGCGCTCGAGTAGCCGCGGGCGATAGCGACCAAATCTGCTTAGCGACCGAAAAGGGAGAAGGATCGATAGGAGAAGTGAAAGCAGATCGATATTTTTTTCTGGTAGGAAATTCGAGGGTTTCAACCAAACAAGACCCACGTGAAGAGACGTTAACGAGAAAGGTGAGCCTGTTCCGAAAAAGTTGAGCTCAACGTTCACCATCTTCCTTCCTTCCCTCTCCATCTTCCTTCCACCCTTCCCCTTTTCAACAGCCCAACATGCCTCACGGAGATATTGAAATTCCCGAGGATATCGTCACGTTCGTCTACAGTCTACTTCCTCTGCCTTTCGAAAGCCCCTCGAGCTTGAGCTCTCCTTCCTTCCGTCCAAGCTGACCGATCCCTCTCCTTCCTCTCCTCTCATCTCCAGCAAAGCCGCCTTCTACGCCAACCTCTACGACACTCTCGAATCCCTCCTCGACGACGACCAAACCAACTGGATCACCGCTCTCTCGAACGCTTCATCTCTGTTCGTTCCGAAACGCCTTCCTCAATAAAGCTACACTTCTTCCTTCCCTTCCCTTCAAGCTCAAGCTCACACTCCTCCCTCCTCCCTTCGTTTCGTTTTCCAGCCTCTACCACTCCTTCCTCTCCTTCCCCCTCTTCTTCGGCGTCCTCCCAGAATCCCAAACCCCCATCGTAAACTGGTCAGGTTTCTACCTCATCTCTTCCCTCTTCCCCTCCGGTTCCCCTCCCAAACCCAACATCCTCCTCCTAGGGCCGTTCAACGGTCGACCCGCTTGTCAGCAGATCAGGACGGTGGAGGGGAAAGGAGTTTGTGCGGATGCGTTTGTGAAGAGGGAGACGGTAGTGGTGAAGGATGTGGAGGAGTATCCTGGGCATATTGGTGAGTTGAGAAAGTCGAGTCTCGTCTCGTTTGGACTGTAGGTCGTTTGCGTCTGTCTGAGGGCTCAGCTCACCCTTTTGCGTTCCTTCCTTCCTTCGTGTGTGTGTGTGCTTTTTTTTCGTGTGTGAACTTTACTATAGCCTGCGACGGAGACACCAAATCCGAGATTGTGATCCCTCTCGTCGTTCCTTCCAAGATCGCTGGAGAGCCCTCGAGGACGGTAGGAGTCCTGGATCTGGACTCGGTCGTGCTGGGGACGTTCGATGAGGAGGATAGGAAAGGGTTGGAGAAGATTGCGGAGTTGATTGTTAGGAGTTGCGAGTGGTGAGGTGAGCTAGCGGGATGGGCGAGAGAAAGAGGAGGAATGGGGACGACGCGTTAATTTTGGGAGGGAGGAGGAGGAAGGAAGGTTGGGTTTGAGACGTTTATTAGAATGGAAGAAGATCTATTGATATTTAACATCTCTTTCTGGGGGCCTGCTCTGGGTCCTCGGAACGAGAGGTGAGCTCCCCAAGAAGAAACAAAAGAAAGAACGCGTCGGCTCCCTGCTCTCCCTCGCGTCAACTTGTCCCCTTCGCCCCGTCTTCCCTTCCTTCGCTCACACTCCCAAACCAAATCCACAAGCACACACCGAATACCCGAAAAGACCCAGAAGCTCATCCTGGAACCAAGTTTCGTTGTGAATAGAGGTTGGCCGAAGTGGTGAGAAGATTCAGAGTTCAGTCTGGGCCGAGAGCCGTGAAAAAGCTCGCTCCCATCTCCTCCCTCCTCTTTCCTCCTCTTTTTCGTCTTTTTTTTTTTTTAAAAAAAAATAAAAATCCCCATCATCTCAACCGATCCACTTCCAAAAACCTGGCCAGAAAGAAACCAAAACGCGTCCCCTCCCCTCACCCATCTCTCCTTCCTCCTTCGGCCGCCTAGAATGAAACTCGAGCTCGACCTCTTTTAATCCTCTCCTCCAAGCTCTTCTGAATCTCAATCTGAATCCCTCAACCATGACCGCTGTGAAACCTTTCGTCCCCCCCCCTTCATCATCTCTCCCGCTTTCCATCTCGCCCACCATCACCACCAAGAAGCCTGTTGAACGACGTTTCGATTGGGAGAACCAGTTTGCTCAAGGTGAGTGAGGGAGGGAGTGCTTTGGGAAGAAGAAAGAGGGAGGAAGGGAAGACCGAGGTGGCCGATGGATTTTTTGGATGGATGGTGGGAGGGAAGGGGTTTTGGGCGCAGTTGTTGAGGCTTGCACTCTGCTATGAGAGAGAGAGAGAGAGAGAGAAGATCTGCATGGGCAGAGGGAGAGAGTGGAAGAAGCAAGGAAGGGAGGAGTTCCCCCATCAGCAGACCTCCCATCCTCGTTTCCTTCCTCTCTTTCGCAACTCTTGGAGAGCTGACTCCCGCTTCTCATTCTCTTGAACGTCAGATTTGATCGACCACGAACAGGAGATTGTTACCATCGATGCCTCGGAATCTGTCGAGCAAGCTTGCGAGGTGAGTCAGGGAAGAGAAAGGAAAGATCCAGACGAGATGCTGTGGGCGAGCTCGTTGGACTTCAACCTTGTTTGGTGGACGACTTCTCTAGCTCGCTCGACGTCGCACGAGCTCTAGATGGCCATCACAGACTCAGCAGGATGCAGAGCTTCTATTCGATGGCCTCTCTTCCCCAGAAACACCTGAACGGACCTCCCAGAAATTCTCCGAGCTTCGACGAAGCTAACATCTCTTCCCTCTTCCCTCCTTCCTCCAGCTCCTCCTCTCCTCCAACCTCTCCTGCCTCATCGTAACCCAACCCGCTCTCACCCTCACATCCGCCACTCCCATCGACCAAGCCGTAGGACTCTTCGACTGGGCAGACGCAAACTCCTTCCTCACCCTCATCCTCAGCTCAACCTCCTCCTCCTCCTCCTCTTCTTTCTCCCACGCCAACAACAACCCTTTCTCCTGCCCCGTCTCAGACCGAGGTCCCAACCACGAGCTCGAGGAGAGGGTTAAGAAGCTCCAGGCTATGATCAGGAAGGGAACGGAGGTCGTTCCTGTGGGAATGGCTTGTGATTTGTCAGGGAAGAATCCGTTGGTGACCTGGAGTTGTGAAGCTCCTTTGCTTTCGTTGCTTTCGATCTTTTCAACTGGTGAGCCTATCCGTCTTCCCTTCTCTCATCCCGAGCTTTCAGAGACTTGGGTACTGATCCACCTTTTCTTCGTCGCGCTTTCGTTACGCGTTGTACTTCTTCGTCTCAAGGAACCCATCGAATCCTCCTCCTCCCACCCAACCCTTCCTCAACCCAACCCTTCTCAGGTCTCCTCTCCGACCGACATCTCCTTCGACACATCCATAACTCTACCTCCCAGCATCTTGGGTCTTCCTCAGTCCTCTCGCAGACGCTCTCGCAGCTCAAGCTCGGAAGCCACGATGTTGTGAAGATGGCGGATTCGAGGACGGTGTTGGACGCGATGAGGGTGATGAGTGAGGAGGGAGTGAGCTCGTTGGCCGTGGTGGATGAGATGACGGGTGGGTTGGTGGGGGCTGTTAGTGTGGTGGATGTTGGGAAGGTGAGATAGTCGTTTCAGCTAGTTTTTTCTCTCTCGGAGGGAACGAGGTCGTCCTGACTTGACTTCACCGTTCTCGTTTATCTCTGTTCAGTTCGTGATTCCTTCGCAGACCAGAAACATTCTCGCTACGACCCTTTCTCAGTTCATTCGACAGACTTCTGTGAGTAGTGCTTTCGTCGGTTTGTTTCCTTTCGACACGAACGAGCAGACGCTGATTCCTTTTCTTTCTCGCGCTTCCTTCGTTCGTTCGTTCGTTCTTTTGCCAGGCTAAGATCGGAGCTGAAAATGGAGAGGATCACGTCCCTGGTAGGTTTTCCTTCCTCTCCCTTTCCTCTGGCCTCTAACTCTCCCGTCGCTCTGCTCCCCTTTGCCTAACGCTTCTCCAACTTTTTCCTCTTCTTCCTCCTCGATTCCACCTTCCCTTCCTCCCTCCCTCCCTCCCTCTCCTCACACAGTCTACTCCGTCCCACCCCTCTCCACCCTCTCCTACACAATCTCCAAAATCCTCGCCACCAAATCCCACAGAATCTACCTCTCCCACCAAAGTGCCTCGTCCTCGTCCTCGTCAGTGTCAGCAACTCCCTCCCCTTCCTCTCCAAACCTTCAACAGTCCTTCCTCCTCCCGTCCTCGCCCTCGAGAGCAAGCTTCATCTCTTCAAGCCCGAGCAACAGTGCGAGTTTTGGGTTTGGAGGAAGGGCGGCGGGGGAGGCGTTGGGTGGGGTGGTTAGTATTGTGGATAGTGAGTTGGATCTCTTCCGGGGACGAAGGACGCGACGCGACCAAGAGGACGAAAGAAAAGAGTTCGCTGACGCGCTGACACCCTTTGTTTCTCGTTCTTCTTTCTTTTCATCGACTGCTCTCAAGTCCTCGGCGTCTTCGCAAAAGAAGCAGGTCTCGTTTCTGCTCCCACAGGGTTGAGAGATCGAAGAAGACGAGCGAGCTCAACGACTTCTTCTTACTCGGGGAGTTCGAAGAGTGGAGGGTTTGTTTGAGGGTATCTACGAGCGAGCTTAAGATTTCTTCTTGCGCGCGACGAACGAATCGAAGGTTCTACATACTCACTTATTAGGTTTCATACTCTCCGACTGACTGGACTGGGGGAGTCCTCGCGTCGGTTGGAGTAGTCGCATAGGTCGCGTTTTCGGTTTTACGTTTTTTTTTGGTATCTTCTTCTCTTCCTCCCTCTCTTTCTTTCTTGGACCCTCCCTTCCCCACTCATTCCACACCTCTTGCTTCTTGCTTCTCGTCTCCCTCGTTCCTTTCGAAGCTCGTGTACTCTCTCTCTCTCTCTCTTCATCTTCGTTGTTGCTTCTCTCCCATTTGCTTTTTTTTTCTCCTTCGCATTCACCCTAGCCTACTCTCACGTCGCACGCCTTCTTTCTATGTATGTTGGTATTCTTGCAGAATAAACCAGAGGGTTGTATGTGTAGAACAGTGGGCGAAAGGGAGAAAGTGAAAGAAAAAGAAGAAAAAAAAGCACCTCTTTTTTTCTCTTTCTCATTTCTCTCCAGCTCCTTGCTGCTAGATAGAGCCCGTCGCACATCACACTCGCATACAAGATATGTATATAGCAAAAAACCAACACTCAAACGAACAACGAAAAAAATCCTTCGTCGTTCAGTTCCCGAAATCCCTTCCCACCCAACCCAACCTCCCCCCCCAACACCTCCACATTCTCTCCACGACCCTCAACTTTGCATCCCTGATCACCTCCGGGTTCTCCAGATCTAGCAGATCAAGCATGAACTCCTGCGAAGCGAAAGGTAGTGACGGGAAAAGTCGATTCAGCGAGAGAAAAGGGGCGTCTGGTCTCGTCTCCCTTCGAGAAGAGAAAAGAAGAAGTTTGGTTCGAAAAAAAAGAAGAAAAAAAAAACTCACCGCTTTCCGACCTCCCTCCCTCCTGTTAAACTCGTTCTTCCCAACGTCTCTCAACCCAGCGATGGACACGAGAAGCAATCCCTGAATCTCGTAAGGCAGATCGGAAGTCGGTTGATCCTTCGCGTCGGATTCGAGAGCGGACGGAGGAGCCGGTGGAGGTGGGAGGGTGAGGAGACGTTCGATGCGGCTAGAACGAGCGAGGTACGACGAACGAGATAAGGCGTTAGGACCGAGAAAGAGGTGAAGAAGAGGGGCGAGAGATGAGGAAGGAAGGAGAAGAAGATGACTGACCGAATCGAATCCCAACTCTTCCTCCTCCGCTGCTTCTTACTCCCTTTCCCTCCCAAAACGCCAAAGAACCCTCCTCCGGCTTGGGAGAGGAAAGCGGTGAGCCATCCTGAGAAGAGGTAGACGATGAGGAAGGAAGGAGCAACTCCGACAAAGGCAAAGGTGAGTTCTTGGGAGCGGAGGAGTTTGTCGATCCCGTTGAGGGCGAGGTCGACGTCGACCTGGTAAGCGAGGCGGGAAGAAGCGAAGAAAGGGAAGAAGCGGGTGAGTTGAGGTTGGGAAGAGAGGAAGACGAGAGAGAAGGGAAAAGGGGGGAGAGAGCGGACCGACCTTCGTCTTCTGAACCTGAATGAGCAACGATCGAACGAGAGATCCTGTGAGGGCTGATTTGAGGGGGGACTGGTCGTTGAAAATAAAAGAGTGGAAGAAAGAAGATCAGCTCAGCATAGCTTAGAAAAGGAGCGAGAAGAAGCTGACCTTGATATCATCCTCGTAAAGCTTCAAAACATCTGTGAGATCTCCCTCCCTCACCCGTCTCGTCAGGTTCGCGAGCTCCTCGGTCGAGTAGTTCCTCTTGTCCTGAGCTAGAGAGATGACCATCCTTTCAAGGGACTGCACAAAACGAGCGAGGCAAAAGAGGAGAAGAAGAAGAGTCGGCTCTCGAACTCAAAAGAAGAAGAATCGCTCGACGCGTCTCTCCTCCTCAAACCAACGAACTCACCTCCATATCCCCCTTCATACCCTCCTTACTCATTACACTCAACCCTCCAGCACTCGACTCCCCTCCACCATGTCGAACCGTATCAATAATCCCCCTCAAAGGCTCCACGATCCAACCCTTCCAGAACCCCTTCGCGGTCTCCTTCGCGTCCCTCACGGCGTCCCTCAAAACAGGTAGGTACGGCGAGAAGATCGGGATGAGCAGGGGGATGAGGAGGAGTGGGGGCCATAGTCGAGTGAGAGCGGTGGGTCGGGTGAGGTGAGAGGGTGGGGTTGGGGAGGGAGGAGGGAGGGAAAGGTGTTGGGTTAGGAGAGGGAGGAAGGTGGTTGGAGAGGAGGAGGAGGTCGATGAGGAGGGGGGTTGAGTGGGTTTTCGAGTATCGGAGGAAGAAGGACCAAGTGAAGTTTCCCAAACCAATTCCAAAACACGCTTCATCTCTTCTCCCAGTACTTTCGTGTTCAACCCTCCTCCATTCCCGTTCCCTCCAGCTCCTCCGACAGCCACCGCTCCCGACGCCGTTGTCTCGCCTCCTCCGAGCCCAAAGTCCGGTGCTTCCACAGTCAACTTCCCCAATCTCCTCACAATCCTATCCCTCCCTCTCTCGAGGTGTCGAATCCTTCCTCGGACCTCTCGACGAGTCATTCGGAAGAGGGTTCGAGGGTCGAAGAAGAGCGCCGAGGTTGAGCGAGGGATGGAGGTTGTTGGGAAGAGAGTGGAGAGGAGGTAGGTGGGTGTGAAGGTAGAGCGGTCCGTAGGTGAGGTGGTGGTGGTTGAGATTTCGGAGGCAGAGCGAGGGACGTGGTTGGCGGTGGGAGACGGACGGAGGGAAGAGGGGAGGGAGGAGGAGAGGAAGGAGAGAGGGAGGTTGGAGAGTCGTTGAGGGAGGGCTGAAGGGACGAGTTTGGGTTGTTTTTCATATCAGCATCAGCATGGATTAGTCCAACCTCGGTGTTGTTTCCTTTTCTAGATAAGATAAGACGAGCCGAGAGGACTCACTCATGAACAAATAGCCTCCGATACCTCCCCAGCTCCATCTCCCTCTCTCATCCAAGGCTCTCCACCAAGCAATCTCCTCCTCCCACACACCCGCACACTCTACGAGATCCTCCGCCGTCTGACCATACAATCCCAGTACGATTCTTCCTATCAAGGTCCAAGCCAGGATATCCTCCTCGTCCGTATCGACGGCTCCTTCTTCGGCTGTGAACGAGCTCGGGTGCTCCTCCTCCTGCTCTTGGTTGAGAGCGTTTAGAGCTTGTTTGAGTTGATCTCTTGATGGTTTGGTTGGTGGTAAGGAAGATATGGTTTCCTGGAGGAGGAGAGTTCGTTGGGAAGGGGTTGTGGGCGACGGGGGAGGGATGTGAACGAAGGATTCGAAGGAGGAGGGGGAAGGAGTTCGGGACCGTCGTTTGTGGAACGGGTTCGGGAGGTCTAGGGAGTCTAGAGCTTGCACCAGCCCAGAAAGCTTGGTGGCAGTGAAGGTCGCCATCGACCAGAAACTGAGAGAGAGAGAGCAGGGGAGGGAGGGGGAGAGGAGAGGGTGGACGTTGCAGGCTCGAAGAGTAATGACGTCGAGCTCGTTTTTCGACTTTGGACGACCAGCTTCGACTTGCGGCTTTCTTGTCGAGAAAATCTTCAAAGCCATCCTCCCCCAGGGAAGTGATAGATACAACGTGAAAAGCGAAGTCTCAAAGCAAGAAGAAAGCGTTGAGAGCGGCCAAAGGAAGGAGAGCTCGAGCTGTTTGGTTTTCGACGCCGTCTTCCTCCTCCCGTCGCATAAACCTTCTCTTTCACTGGATTCAGCTTCCCTTGATCTCCTTCTACGGTCTCTGTCCATATTCAAGCGTTCAAATTGGGGTTTTTCTTCTCTCCGGCACGAGCTGAGGACGATGCGACATCTTCTCAATCCTCCGAGCTTGGAAGCTCACTTCCCTGCCTCTGAATCTGTGTCTCAACCACATTGAAGGCTCTTGGATACCTTGAAGAGTTTTCTCTCGCTTGCTGTCCAGCTGAGACTTTCTGTTCCCGGGAAGGGGACATTTCTGTTCGACGCGTCGCTCACAAACCTCCCTCTTTCTTCTTCTTCTTCTTCCTCCCTTAGCCTTTCTGACGATCTCATCCTTCAGCTCACTGATAGCATCCAGGCAAATTCTCAAGACCTTCCCAGCGAACGCTTTAACCGCCGCTCTTGCAGATATCGAAGCCGGAAGAGCTCAAACTCTGCAGGAAAGAAACTTCGAACGAGCTTGTTCACTGCTACACCAGATATTGCGCAGCTTTCCAAGTTGATAGGGTTGTAAAGTTAGTATTTCTCCTGTATTCGCCAAGTCTGATTCGTGTCCTGCCAATTAGAGCGGGAGGTATCCGTCAAGAAAAGCTAAGATGGACGCGTCTTCTGTGGCAAAGTGAGCTGCTTGATGGGGGTGGTTAAAATTCTCCGCAACCTCGGAAGTCAGGCTCGTCTGAGGTATGATTACTTTGTTCAACTTCGTTGATGATCTGGGCTCTGCTGAAGCAAGACCAAGTCACAACTCATCGAAGGATTCGTTGCGGCTTGCGTCGCTCGTCCTTTCTTCTTCCTTGCTCCAGATCTCAGTTCACAGAAAGTTTTTTGAACAGATCTGGGTCTGGTTCATCATCGGATATGCTCATATCGTCTTCTGGAAGAATTTGGGAGGCGTGGTCTAAGTGGAAAAGCTTCGAGGGTGACCTCCCGACGCTGCTCTTTCTCCCATGTCAATCCGCCGAAGATCCCTCCTTCTCGAATCATCGCTCCTTTCTTCTTCCCTTTCAGAATCCTCAGCAGAACAAAGCAGGACTTTTCGCAGGAGAAAGGTCAGATAGCTGTTTAACTGCAGGGAGAATCGCTATAGATTACTGGGACGGTGCAGTAGGAATCGGGAGAGGGAGAAAGGGAGGGAGGGTACTCGGCAGGCATCGCAATCTCAATCAAAACACGTCTCGCGACCAAACATGTCTGATCCTCGACAACCAAGCCTCCGATTTGGAGATCAAAGATCGCGCTTGGAGGTGCGAGAGAGAGGATACCACTGCGAAGAGGAAATGGAGATGCCCTTCGAGTCTGGAGGAGACTGAGAGAAGGGAAGAGGGAAGGAAGAGCAAGACTTGAGCCTTCGGAGGGACGAAGTAGCTTCTAGATATCTCTTTCTCTCCAACCGTCATCAGCTTTTCTCGTCTCTAGTAGTTCGCTCATCAAGCTCCCATCTTCCAGTTCATGTAACAATGTCGAGGGATGGGCTGAAGTGAAGTAGAAGCATCAAAAAAGGAAGCGTAGATTCTCGAGCTCTTGAAGCCACAGAAAGTTTTGCTTGAAGATAGAGAGCCGCCAGGCCTAATAGAAAGAATGAGATTGACTTGATGTCAGGGCCGGTAGATCCAGAAGCCAGACTCAAATCTTCAACCGAACTCGCTCTCCCACCCTCCTCCGCTCAACTCTTCGCAAAAGGCTTAATCTGCGTACCCCGTTCTCGGAGATCGAGCTTCAGAATCACAACCGAGTTGAGAAAAAAAGATCGACCTGTGTGGGTTCTTTTTTTTTGTATTTGATCCATCGTATCACCTAGACTAGGACTAACCGAAGACGATGTTCTGCGGCCAACTTTCCGCATTGGTGAGTTATTAAAGACAAAAAAATCAGGAACAACAACCTTTGAAAGAAGACGTGGGTAGTCAAGTGGCCTAAGACGCCTCCCTGCTATTAAAAAAGCAAGTAGGAGGTCCTCTCTGAGGGCACAGGTTCGAATCCTGTTCCACGTGTACACTTTCTTTTTTACTGTCCGCCTCAGTTCAACGGTTGTGGAACGGGAAGGAAGGTTAGCATCTACTAATAAGCGGAGACAAACAAAAGGAGGTGGGAAGGAAGCGACGCGTTGGTTATTTTCCTACTCTGAGCCGTTGTTTCGAGGTAAAAGTGTCTGCTTTCTCAGCCCTGCTTAGGGTTAGCTATCCAGCTACAAATAAGTAAGAAGGAAAGGAGAGGATAGAGCGGCAGGGGGCAGGGGGAGAGAGGAATCTCTCTCCGGACAACTTCGCTTCGCGACGCTTCAACCTCTCCTTCCAGCGCCTTTGAAGCGAGATGCCAAGATATTCAAGCATACCTACGGTCCTGAGAGTTTCAATGACGTGGATCTACGTTCTTGACCTGTATGCGGAAAGTTTTTCACTCGAGATGAAATTCGCATTTTCTTTTCTTGCCTCAACTCCTCTCCGGACGACTTCAAAGCTTGCTTTCCCTCCAACAAACCCGTCCATTTTGAAAGGACACCTCCCACAGCAACTACTACCGTTCCTAGTTCATCTAGTACTAATTATACAACTCTCCAGACCTTGAAAAAACACATCTCCCAGCTCAAACTCTTCCTCTCCCTCGCGACGCAGATCCAACCCGTCCACCTTCAAGATCGCGTCGCAAACCCGTCCATATTGAAAGGACAGCAACTACGACGTCCCAGCGCCGTCAAGATCACTCACAGACACTCATTCACTCATAAAACCCCCGGAAGAATCGAGTGGAATAAAACTTAAGCTCCAAATCCGCCAAACTGTCCGAGTTGCGATCGTCGCCCGCCAGCTTACAGTGCCCTTTTCTCCTCCTCAACTCCAACAACGACAAGCGAATGGGAACTCTCTGAGCCTTTCGTATCGTACACGAACTAAGTAAGTTCCCCACCAGGCAAGCTCCAGAATCTGAATACATGGAAGTAGGTCCGAGCAAACTTTCGAGCTAATCAGCCTTGACCTTTTTTCCCTCTCTCCTTCTCCTTCCTTCACAGAACGCTCTCGTCTTCCCTCTACCCCTGCTCCTACTCCGACTCCAAGATGGCCACTACTAGGATCGTGGGTCCCTCTAATTTCTATGCAGCTGACCAGAACCAGCCTAGCTTACCTTCTCTTTCAACTTTCTGCAGTTCTGCCTTCCCAACTCGTCCGAACCTGCTCCCCTGCGACTCCGAAGCGACCTCCCAACAGAGACCCAGAACAAGGTCGCCAGCACTATTGCTTACACTGGTCTCCTCGAGAGACCCGTCCTTCATTCCGATAACGAGCTGAAAGAGTTGCTCGCGAGTTTGCCTGGTGGGAGTTGGTTGAGTCGGAGGAGCACGTTGACCGGTCCTTCGTTGTGAGCTCACCTTCCTTCATCCTCTCTGCTCCTCGTTCCTCAAAGTCCTAACAAACTATAGAAGCCTCCTTCCAGTTTCTTGGACAAGATCTGAACGCGAGAAGCAGCCGTCGTGAGTTGACTTGCAACGTGTAGGACGTGATTTCAGCCTTGTAGCCCTTCTGACCGAGCACTTTTATATGGTTGCTATGATATTGTAAGCTCATCTAGGTCGTAGAAGGCCTTGGGCTGTAGATATCGAAGGATTCGGACGGACGCGTCGTCTTTCCTCCTCTCTTCTCTCCCTTGCTCTTGCTCGTCTCTTTCTTCTCCGCGTGGATACCGCCGCAGCTTTCTTGCAGTGCACACAAAACTCTCATAAAGGCTTAAATAGGGAGTCTTATCTCCTTTGGGTGAGCTCTCTCAGACAACGATAGCAGCAGGGTCTTGCTGAAACGACGTACGCAACAACGCGTCGCTCGCTCATTGCTGGGAGAAAACAGCCATCACGATGATCTGCTTCTTTCCAGCCTCCGTTCTCCAGCAATAATATCAATCTTCCTCGTCCTCTGCGCGGGATATCCTACGCGTAGAAAGGAAAGGAAGCGATCAGAGTCAGCGGTGAGAGAAAGCGTGGCGCAACCCAGGTTGCCTTTGCGGGTTCGCTCTCCCCCTTCTTTCACTCCAAGATAAACTCACATGAATCTACTCGACGCTATGTTTCCCTCTCCGTCACCCGCTAATCAGTGAACACCAACCGTCCCTCCTCCCCTCTTCTCGCAGTCCCTCGTCCTATCTTCTCCTCTTCCCATCTCTTCAGCGCGTCCCATCCCGTATCTTCTTCTAGGTTCTTACACCTCCAAGCCGAAAGTCAAGAGGGAAGAGAAAATGCATGGAGAGAAAAAATCAAGAAGATCAAAAGCTAAAATCGAATCGAAGCAAGACGCTATCCTTCTTCCCATCTCCTCCTCCTCAGTAACCCCCATCCCAAAGCAACCCCTGGCCATCCTCCTTCTTCGATCTCGACCGAGAGTACGACTGCGATGCGAAGCTCGACGGTCCAGCGACGGGCGCTTCTCCCGAACTCCCTCCTCTTCGAAGAACGATCCTCCTCTGGTCGACCTTGCTCGCTGACGTCTTCAGAGCTCCGTTGTTGTTGACGTCGGGAGCTAGAGGAGCTCCAGGAAGTCCGGACCCGACGATGTAAGTCGACCAAAGCGAAGGGAGATGGTCTTGCAGCGCGCGAGCGGCGTCGTACGCCCAGGAGCCTTCCTCGTTGTAGGAATAGGCGTTGGAGAAGAGGAGTTGCTGTGGACGGTGGGAAAGAAGGCGAGTGATCAGCGAGTGGTCGAAGGTGGAAGAGGAGAGGTGGAGAAGACGCGACGCGTCGAAACACTCACGAGATCGTCCCACAGCCCTTGAACGGTCTTGTACTTGTTATCCTTGATCTCCTTCTTGATCTTATTCAACCAGATGGGTTTCTTGACGATGAGATGGTAGGTCGGGTAAGCCTGAAGGTCCGAAGACAGAGCGAAGTCAGCGAACCTCGGTCGACGCGAAGGGAAAAAGGAGGGAAAGAAAGTCGAACGAACCTTCTTCTGGACGGCGGTTTGGAAGACAGTCGAGTGAGGCTGATCCGTATCTTCATTTCGAAAAGCGACGATCCCTTCGTAAACGGACATGAGAGCGGCCTGAGTGGCAAAATAAAAAAGGCGTTCATCAAAACCCGAAGACAGAGAAGAGAGGACGAGCCAAAGAAATGGACGAACCTGCAGTCGTTGCTTCTCCGTCTGACCCTTTCGACGCTTCTGGAGAAGAGAATGGTAGGAAGAGTGAGTGAGTAGCTGGGGTTTGATCGACCATCTGAGACGAGAAGAGAGGGGAAGCTTACCGAGTCTCGACCATCCTCGTCCGGGGGCGATGGAGTAGGAGTCGCTGAAACGGAGGGACGTCCTCTTTTTTTCGTGTTGCTATCCTGGTCGATCTGGCTGGTGTTCTTGGACTTCGAGAGCTTGGTGGACTGAGGAGTGAAGGGATCGTCCGAGTCGACTTCGAGTTGCTGTCGAAGGAAGGAGAAAGGAATCGAGTGAGTCAGTTTCTCGAATCGGAGGAGAACAGAGGATGCTGGACTCACCTGGAAAAACTGATCGTCAGTCAAACCCTCGTTGTAGACCACCGGAGCTTTGACCCTCCAACCTCGACCTTCATCCTCGTCCTTCTCGGTGGAGGCGATCACGACGTCGCGTCTGTTCGAAAACAGCGAACAGATCAGTGAGAGGTTTGAAGGACGAGTCAACCAAACGAGAGAGAAAGCACTTACCGGTAGACTTCAGGAACCTCGGCGTCAGTCATGAGACGTTCGGGATGAGGTCCAGTTCCTCCCTGAGCTTTCCACTTGGCTTCGGCGTCCTCCTCTCGCTGAGCGTCCATGGCTTGGAAGATCGGAAGCTCCTGGTCTCCTCGAGCGAGCAACTCGTTGATCTCGTCGTCTCCCATCTCTCCGTTGTCGTCTTCGTCGCCTTCCTCTTGTTCGGCTTCGAGAAGAGATCGCTGAGGAGAAGAAAACAAAGAGGGGGGAAGGATAAGTCAGTTCAAGAGATCTTCAAACGAACTCGGAAGAGACGCGAGAAAATGGACGAACGAGGAAAGCTTCCTGTTCAGCAGCGGAGGACTGGAGAGAAAGGAAGTTGAGGTTGTATCAGTTTCGGAAATGACAAGAGAAGCCGACCGGAGTCGTGAGGAAGGAGGGAAGAGCTCACCTTCTCGTCGAACTTTCCCGCCTGAATCACCTTGCCATCGATCGCCAGCTTCCCCTGAGCGGTAGCGAGAATGTCCTCCTCGATCGACTTGTTCGTAACCAATCTGAAGATCTTCACAGTCCTCTTCTGACCGATTCGATGAGCACTGAGAAGAAAGAAAGAGAAAGCAACGCGACTCGTCAGCTCGTTCTCTTTCTCGAAAGGACCAGCGAGAGAAACGAAGAAGAGTAATTCACCGATCCTGAGCTTGAAGATCAGCGTGGGGGTTCCAATCCGAATCGTAACTGAGCGAAGAGGGAAGGAAGAAGAAAGGTCGACGCGTCAGTCTCTCGATTCTCCTCGAAGTCAATCGAACGCGAAATCCCTCCTTCGAGACTCACATGATGACCGTATCAGCACTCTGCAAGTTGAGTCCCAATCCTCCAGCTCTAGTCGAGAGGATGAAGATCTTGTAAGGCGAGTCGGGAGCGTTGAACTTGGTGATGAGATCCGTTCGGTCGTCGGCCTTGGTCGACCCGTCGAGTCGAAGAAGACAGTCTCCGTATCCTCGGTAGGTGAGGTAGTCTTCAAAGATGTGCATGATCTTGACCATCTGGAAGAAGAGGAGAACCTGCAGAAGGGAGGGAGAGGAGAGCAAAGTATCAGTCGCGGTTCAACGGGAACGAGAGAAGAAGTGAAGACGAAGGCTTACTCGATGATCGGTCGCGAAAAGTTTTGGGAGGATCCTATCGAGGAGTTCGAACTTTCCAGAGCTCCTCCAGAGGCTGTCGTTGCAGATCGAAGACGGGTTGACGGCGTTCTCGACCGAAACCAGAGCGAAGGGATGGTTGCAAATTTTCCTGAGCTGCATGACGGTGTTGTTGAGACCTTTGACGACGTTACTTTTTCTGAAGTAGGACATCGAGGAGAAGAAAGGAAGGAAGGAGGATCAGTGAACGAAAGGGAGACGAGTCGAGTCGCGTCGAGTGCTCGCTCACCCAGTCTTGTCGACTCCCTCCGATTGAAGGAATCCATGCTTCCGGTAGGTGGTGTAGATCCTCTGCTGGAGAGCGCTCATCTTGCATTTGATGACTTTCTCGACCTTGTCGGGCAGCTCGGACTCGACGTCCTTCTTGAGTCGACGAAGGAGGAAAGGTCGAAGCACCTTGTGAAGTCGCCTGATGATGAGAAGCTGCTCCTCCTCGGTGGCGACCATCTTGTCTGAAGCTCCCGAGTTGGCGAACGGAGCGTTGAACCAGTCGTCGAAGGATTGGGACGAGCTAAAGACCTTGGGAAGCACGAAGTTGAGGAGAGCCCAGAGCTCGGGAAGGTTGTTCTGGAAGGAGAGCGAGGAGAAAGGAGACGCGTCAGTTTGCGAGCACTCGAGCTAGGAGAGAAGGAGAAGAAAGCTCACCTGGAGAGGAGTTCCGGTCAGAATCAATCGGTATTTCGCTTGGTAGTAGAGCGTGAGAGTCTGCGAAAGCTTGCTCTCTGAGTTTTTGAGTCGATGTCCTTCGTCTGCGCGCGATGGGTGAGACGGCAGGTCAGCGACCTGCGTCGGTTTTGATCAGAACAGGAGAGACGAACAGACTTACCGATGATCATATGGATCCACTTGATCTTCCCGAGAAGAGACTTCTCTCGAATGATGTACTCGAAGGTGGTGATAACGACCTGGAAGTCGCGCTTCTGGATCCTGACCGACGCGTCTCGACGAGCTTGAGGAGTTCCTTTGAAGACGACCGTCGAGACCGAAGGAGCCCACTAAACTCGATCGAATCGAAGTGAAGAGGAAGAATGAACGGGGTCAGTTCGGGACGGAGAGAAAGGGAGGAGAGGAATCGACCGAAACCAACCTTCTCGAACTCCAGAGTCCAGTTGGTGATCGTCGACAGAGGAACGATGATGAGGTAGGGTCCGTGTTGCTTCTTCGTTTCGATGAGGAAGGTGATGAGGGAGAGGGTTTGAATCGTCTTTCCGAGACCCTGCGAGAGTCCAACAAGAACGAGAAAGCGAGTCAGCTTCGAGGACGAGAATCGAGCGAGGACGAGAACGATGATATGGCGGAAGTGGAGAAGTCGTACCATCTCTTCAGAGAAAAGAAGAGAGTAGAGAAACAGGTCAGCTTGGCTCGTTCAATAAGAAGAGAAGAAAGAGACGCGACGAAGAAGAGAACGAACCGTCGGCCAAGATCCCGTTCAGCCTGTTGTTGTACAAACTAACCATCCACTGCAATCCCTTCAACTGATAATCCTTCAACTTCCCACCCACCAGCAAGCTCGGCTGCTTCGTGACCTTCTCCGAGATCCGATGAGAGACGGCGTAGTACGAGATCTTGTTCGGATCCTCTCCCGGCTCAGGCTCCTCCTTCTTCGCTCCAAACCTCGTCTCGTCTGCATCCCCCTCCTCGCTCTCGAACGACGTGACTCGATGAAGATCCCCGACGTCCTCCTGCTGGGCGATGACGGCGTGAGCGAGAGAGTCGAGGTAGTTCGAGGTTTGGCGGATGAGGTGGGTGATTCGGTTGTCTTTAGCTTCGTCCAACAGCTTGAGGTAGAATTCCTCGTCGTCGTTCTTGAGAGCTCGTAGTCGTTCCTTGGCGATCCTCTCGACTCTCTTGAGCTCCTCTCGACTCGTCATCGAATGATAGCTGAGGACGTTCATCCCAAGTTTCCTCCGAGCCTCGGAATCCGACGCGCTGAACTTGAGCAGGTCCTTCCCATGTCGAAGGATCGACTGCAGGTACTCCTCGGCCTTCTGCTTCACTCTCGATTCTCTCATGAATCGTTGGTTCCTCTCGATGGCCTCCTCGTGTCGAGCGACTCGGATGGTGAGAGGTCGACGCGTTCGGAACTGATCTCGATCCGAGGGAATCGACAACGACGTGTTGACCGAGCGAGTGAGTTCCTCCCTGAGTTTCTTCTGCGTCTCGAGAAGTTTGAGGGATTTGAGCTCGATGAGGGAGTGGAGTTGGGAGGAGGGGTTGGAGGTGGAGTTGGAGCTGGGGTTCGACGCGTTCGACGTTCCTCCTCCTTCGACGCCATGCTCGAGTTCCTCGATCCTCCACTGGATCCTCGTTTCGACGAACTGGTTGTGTTGCTGGAGAAGAGGGTAGGGATCCATTCCGGTAGGGAGGAGGGAAGGGATGATGAGCTTCTGTCGTTTGGAGGTGGCGAAGGGGAGGGAGAGGTTGGAAGTGGGAGCTGGTCGTTTGAGGTGGGACAGAGGATGGGAGTAGGAGTTGTAAGGGTAGGTGCCGGACTGCTTATCGTACTCCATTCCATAGGGAAGGTTTGGTTCGTGCTCCTGCTGCTTCTGAGAGTGCTCGAGCGAGTCCATCGTCGCCGCCGCCGCCGCCGTCGAAGGTCCTCCTCCTCCCGATTCCGAAGGCGTCGCGTCTCCGCTCCATCTCGTCATCTCGACCTCTGCGGCTGGGAGCAACGAGTCCACTCCAAATTCAGGTCCACTCCTCTTCTTGAGTTCCGTCGACTCTCCTGCGAGTCTCAGCTGCAAGGGACCACCAAAGTTGCTCGTCGTCGCATCTCGATCCATCGTCGTTGTGGTCCTTGACTGATCTGGACGGTTTTGCTCCTGTCCGAGGATGTTGGCAGCAGCTTGAAGGTGAGGAGGGAGAGGGACTTGAGGGTTGAAGTAGTTCCACTGCTGGATCTGAACTCGAACGGCCTCGGCCTGGTCTGGAGCGAAGTAGGCGGGAGAGGAGGAGGCGTTGGAGGGAGGACGCGACGAGGACGAAGAGGAATGCTGGTTCGGGAGAGAGGAGGGAGTGGAGTAGGAGAGGTTGGGGAGGGGAGGAAGGACTGAGAGAGAGAATAGTGGTCAAAGATGAGTGATTGCGATCTCCGAAGGGGAGGGCAGGAAGGAAGGTGAAGAGAAGGTGGTGGAGAGGGGCTCACCTCCGTTCGATCTTCCCACCGGAGCCTGGCTCTGACTTGTTCCTCCTGCTTGCTGAGCGTTCGAGTGAGCTCTTCCTTTGCTAAAACGCAAAGGGAAGAAAGATGAAAGACGGTTTAAGAATCTGAAAAGAAGAAGGAAAGGAACAGCTTGACTCACGCCCACTCTTGGATCTGACCGTAGAGCTTGATAACGGTCATGAGCTGAGAGACCTCCGTTGAGTTGTTCTCGTTCAAGCCTTGAGATAGGAGAGATTGGAGTTTCTATAGGAACAGAGGAAGGATACGGGAAGACGAAGGAAAGAAAGAAGAGAAGGTCAGCTCTATCTTGCTCGTTTCTCTCCCTCCCTCTCTCCTCCACCCTCCCAAACCGAAAGAAAGAAACGAGTAGACTGACTCGAGCGATGGCCTGAAAGTTCTCCTTCGTCAGAGTCTTGACCATGTGAGGAGTGATCCCTGGAGGCAAGGAAGGAAAAGAGAGAGAAAGTGGATCTCCTCCGGCTCCTCCTCCTCCTCCGGTCGTGCTTTCACCTGCTCCTCCTGCTCCCGACTGCTGCTGAAGTTGCTGCGGATACTGAGGAGGGAAGATCGAGTAGGATTGAGGCTGAGATGGAGGTGGGGGTGGATGCGTGGAAGGGAGGAAGGAGAAGGGAGGAGGAGGAGGGAGGGGAAGCTGAACGTGAGGGGAGGAAACGGGAGTAAGAGGATCCATCCTTCGCGGCGAGCCTGTATGCTGGTACGCGAGAAGAGGGGAGGCGAGGAGGGAGGAGGGCAAGAGGAGGGAGGAGGGCAAGATAAGATGAGACTTCTGGCAGTCGAGAGGAAGGGTGGGTGGGAAGAAGAGAAGATCCGGTGGGGAGGGAGATGGAAGATGGAGGCCAACTTCGCAAGCAAGGGAGATGCGAGAGAGAGAGGGGCGAGGGAACGTCGGAGTTCGGCATCATTTCAAGAAGCTTGTAAATTTGCTAGGATGAGCTTCTCATCTTCTGCTGGCGGGCTAGTGGCAAAGCTGAGAAAGAGCGGTCGAGAAAAGAAGCAAATACGGAGGAAGGGGAAGAAAGAAAGAAAGTCGCGTCGCGGAGGTCAGCTCGACGTTTTTGGTCTCCTCCCTTCGTCCGGCCGTTTTACTGCAGATAGAGAGAGAGAGAGGGAACTCACGATGTAGTAGCCAAATGTGAGACAGGATGTCAACGAAGAGAGCTCGGAGATACGTCCTCTCCTAGAAACGCGCTCTCGAACTTCGACGCGAAGGTGTCATCAAATCTTCCTCTTCTTGGTTACCGAAGGACCTGCTAGGACGACGCAGTCACTATCCTCGCTGCTCTCGACGTCGACACTGGGGGAGCGACGAGCCTGGAGAACGAGGAAAACAAAAAAGAGGTCAGCTTCATCTCGTCGAGTTCTGAATCTCATCGAAGAACCTCGAGCTCACCTTCTCCTTCCCCTTCCCTGCCGACGAGGCCACGGACCTGAAAAGCGGAGGAGATGCGCGTGGTTCTCGCGCCGGAGGTGGTGGCGAAGCAGGTCTCGGTCTCGGAGGAGGAAGAACCACCGAGGTCCTGGAGGACCAGGCCCAGGAGCAGCTTGGACGACGGGCTGAGCTCGAAGGGGGAGAGGAGGTGGTCGAGCTGCTGCCGCTTGGACTGGATCGATATATATCTTGCTCTCCCTCATCTCCACCTCAATCTTGAAGGAACTCTCCAACGACACAGCCGTGTACTTGACTCTCCCGCCTCTATCAAAGCCTTCATCCTCTGTCTCCCAAAACGCATCCGCATGCTTCCCAGCTCCAGCCTTCCGTTCGTACGCTTCTCCAGCGTTGGCCAGCGCCAGAGTAGGGTACACGCCTTGGATGATGAACTTGACCTTGACGGGATGCCGAGCGTAGACTTCTTGGTAGCCGAAGAAGTTGGAAGAGACGACGACGAAGGTCGGGACGGAAGGAGGAAGGCGAGGCGGCATCGTCCGAAGGGGAGAGGAGGAGTTGATGGCCGTGCTGCAGTTGAGTATAGACGGGGACTGAAAGGGGCAGAGTTGGGAGATGGATAGGTGAGGGGTGGTGAAGAGAGCCTAGTACGTAGAGTTGAGCGGGAGGGAGGGAGGAGAGGGAAGGAGTTGGAGCGAACGGACGAAGGGTCGAGCTCAACTCCTTTGGGCCCTCCGTCGTTCTTGACGACCCGAATGACTTCTACTTCAATTTCGACTCTGTCTCACGACTAACAGGACTAGTGCCCAGCTGTAGAAAGTCCGTGTGAATTTCGGGATCATAGGGTTGTAATCGAAGCTCGAACTAGGGGGTCCTCCAGACTGGGCTTGACGACGGCAAGCCTGCTCTCGCAGCCAAGACTCGCCGAGGAAGAGGGAGGGGAAGGAGGATTGCGTAGCCCATACTATCATAGGAACTCGTGTTGTAGGGTTGTGGAATTTCTGGTGGCTACAGCAAGAAACTGAAAGAACGACGTGTCCGAGAAGAAAAGGTGAAAGGGTCCAGTGGAGAGAAGGAAGAACAGAAAAATGACGACGCTACGACTAGGACTAATGGAAAAGCGTTTGCAGCAGCGCTAGGAAGTGGGAAGTGGAGCTTCTCGCTCGCGAACAGAGAACGATTCCTTCGCGTCGAGGGGGGGTCGCTGCTGAAGACGATGGCGAGAATCGAACTGGCGAGGTAGGAGAGCAAGACCTGCTAGATACACGAGGGCGAAGATCTGAATAGCGAATGAGAGGAGTCAGCTCGTCTAGGGAAAAAAAGATAAACGGAAGAAAAGAGGGGAGAGCGCGTCGTCGACTCACTCCCAGCAGAACTCCCCACGCGATCTTCACACCTCTTGAGACAGCTTCCAGACCTGACCATTTCTCCCACTCATCAAACCCGAGCCAGCACGTTGCCCAACCGAGAGCCAGGATCGCGACTCCCAGAAGCGGATGGACCAGGTTCTGGATCGATTTCCCTTTCAGAACGTGCTTGGAGCGCCGCGAAGATGGGCTCCAGTGGATCTGAAGGGGCGGCGTGAGAGCCCGAAGAATTGTGAGCCAAATCGTCGGTGGGAAGCAAAGAGGGAAAGATGAAGGAACGAACGACTGAGCCGAAGATGACCTGTAGGAAGAGGAGGAGGAAGAGAACGAGACCCATCCTGCGATGATCCGAAAAGAAGTGCGATGCTTCAGCTCCGAAGGTGAGGTTGTCGACTGGCGAAAGAGAAGAAGGAGAGAAAACTTGTCAGCGAGAGGTAAATAAAGGGGTACTAAAGAGTGACGTCGCTCGAGATCAAAGAAGGGTGAACGAACGCGGATTCCCAGACCGAACGCGATGGTGATGAATGGAAGAGAGAGAGGACGATGTGAACGACCCAATGAGCGACGATCCAGCGAGGCCAGAACGTCCGAAGAAGTCGAGCGATGATCTGAGAGGAGAGGAGGAAACAAAGAAGGGATGGCGGTACCGGTCATTCTCGCGAGCTTGCTCTTCGCTCCTCTGAAACTTGCATCCGACTCACAACTCCGAGAGGGATCTACACGCGAGAAAACCATCAGGAGAGATCAGCTCGACATTTCGACGTAAAGGACATATTCTACCTCGAACTCACGACCACCATCGTTCCGAGACCACCGAATGTTGCGTGGGCGATCAAGAGCTTCTGAAGTTCCGTGTAGGGCTGAGAGATAGAGCCTTGAGCGACTTGAGAGGTAGCTGAAGGAACCTCCCATTCAGAGAAAATCCAGCACGTCTCCCTAACCCTAGACGCGTCGCGCGAGTCTAAACTCACGAGTCGCTGCTCCCGTCAAAGTCGACGTCGATGTGGAGCCGTCCAACGACTTGGTGAGATCCAACGACGACGTTACCGAATCTGGATGTTGAACCAGGTTCGCTGACGGAGAGGTTGAGCCAGGATTTGTTGTGCTCTGGTCGAGATTGGACGTGAAAAAACGAAGTAGATCAGTTAAATTCGTCGTCGTCCATTGGGAGAGAGAGAGGACGAGAAAGCATGGACTTGCGTACGCCCAAATCACAGGGACAACGGCCGCTGCAGAGGTGTCGTGGATCGAAAAGCTGATCGTCGAGTTCGAAGAAGAGACGAGGGATTGATCGGTGTTGAGAGTCGCGATGGAGGAGGGTGACGGGAGAACAGTTGGTTGAACGTGAGCAGTGGCCAGGCGGTCGGACAAGGTGATGGATCCGTCGGAATTGGGCCACTGAAGCGTAGAAAGGTAAGGAAAGGAAGAAAAAAAAGGGAAGAGGAGAGCAGAGGTTAAAGACGCGGCCTCTTCCTCGATTCTTGGCTTGTCGAGGTTCGAAGCAGCAAGGAAGGTGGTACGTACAGCGATGACCACTGGATAAAGGGATACGAAGTATTCTGATGTCAGCATTGAGAAGCTGAAGAGAAGAACGAGCTCGAAGGGGAAGTCGTTCGTCTTTCCTCTGGCCGGCGCGTCGAATCATTCGTTCCTTCTTCAAGCACGATCTCGCCTCTTTCCACTAGTCCAGCGTCTACATGTCGTGGTCCTGATGAAGTGGGAGCAATCTACTCACTAGGAGAGTTCACCATGCTCGTTCCAAACCTGCAGAGATCGAGAACCAGAAGCGACGAAAGATCAGCTTCGCCTCCTTAATTCGTTTCCTGCTCTTCTGGTTTCTACTACACCCTCGCTCCAAGAAGTCCAACTCACCCGATCGCAATCCATCCAAAGCCAGGATCAGATTGTTGGCTTGAAAGTGGTCTCGAGAGGGTGTCTAGATCAGTCGCGAAAGAAAAAAAACCCAGATCAGGCTTCGCTTCAGCTCGTCGCCCTCCCTCCTCTCTCTCCTCCTCCTCCCTCCCTCCTTCTCTCCTCTGGAACGAGAGAGTTGGAGAGAAAGAGGACATACAGGTAACTTTCGAGGAACTCTTGACGGCCGAAACGCAGACCATCTGTGCGAGTTGAAGGGCGAAAGAAGAGAAGAGAAAGGCGAGGTGGGCTGTGTGAATTCGGACGAGGACGAAGATCGAGGAGGTTGAGGTTGAGAAACTCACGGATGAACAGAAGGAGTCAGCGGTTTGAGCTGTTACTAGGGCCGATAAGGCCAAGAGAAAGGGCAAGACGAGGAGAAATCGCATCGGAGTGAGGCGAAGGCGAGGGCGAGGAGATGGTGGACGGTGGAGGGAAAGGAGGAGGAGCACGGAGGGGACCGGCCAACGAAAGTGACAGGAGCTGATTTGTGAGCCGCATTTGGGCACTCTTTTTCGGGTCGGCGCGAATCTACTTGAAATCAGCTGTAGACGAGAAGAAGGTGACGAAGGATGAGCGGCTCTCGGAAGCTTTGGGCCGAAGCAGGAGAGGAACGAGGAAAGGAAGGCGAGAAGAAGAGGAGGGAGAGGAGAAAGAATAACTCACGAAGCAGTTGAACCATCAAAACGTAGGTAGTGTAGGGAATACTCATTCCAATGTTCACCATGATAGTGAGGAGACTGAGGGAGCAGTCAGAGAAAGGGAAGGTCAGCAAAGGAAGAAAAGAGAGAGTAGTCGCGTCGTCGCGCGAAGACGGAGGACTCACATGTGCTCCTTCTCGTTGAAAGGTCCAGGGCTGAGGGTCGCGTTGTAGCCAAAGAGACGGAAAACCTTCCGGGGAAGAGCCCAAGCCATGAATACACCTAACGGGTAGGAGAGAAGTTGCACCTGTTCTGAGTGAGGAAGGGAGGGATAATTCAAGAACGCAAGAGGGGAAAGAGAGCGAAAGACTGCTGCAAATCTCGTTGGGCGAGAGTGTGAAAGCAGGTTGCCTGAGGGAGGGAGAAAAGAGGAAGCTTGCTTCAGTCAGGCAAAGGAAGAGGGCAGAAAGAAGAAGCCGAAGAGGACTTCAGCGTACCTATGAACGAGAGCAGAGAGGGCCTCACCGTTGGGAGCGCTTGCGGCTTCTGATAGACAGAGTTGATGCCTGTAGGAGTATAGAGGGGGCAATCAAGGACCATCGTAAACTACTCATATAGTATCAGAGCTGCCTGAGGCCTTGAGAGGAAGGGAAAGAAGGCGAAAGCTCACCTGAAAACCGAGCTCCTGCGTCCTCCTTCTCTCTCCCTCTTCCTCTCTTGGAAGAGCTGGAAGACTAAAAACCGATAGAAAGCATGGTCAAGAGAGCTTCAAGCTCCTCATCAGCTTCCCTCTCTAGAAAAAACAAAGACTGTTGTGGTTGGCTTCCCAACCTCGCTGCCCAGCTCGAAATCTCCTTCATCCTCTTGCCCATTCGCTCGCTCGATTCGTCCTGCAACGTCCATCACCTCACCCTCCTCCTTTTCCAAACTCAACTCGTGAGCTTCTTTCTCTCATCAACGGACTCTCAACTACATCCCCCAGTGGCTCATACTGAATCTACATCCCTCCTGTCGCTTTCCGAACGAGCAGCTCCTTCTCCTTTCACCATGGCTGGAACCACTAACATCCTCGTCAACCCCGTCACTCAGCACTCCATGAAGAACGTGAGTCCCTAGATCCCTTCCTTCTATGCATCCTCGCATATCCCTCCAGCAGGCTGACATCTATCTGCTCTGCTTTCCTGCAGGTTCGACTGGCTACCCTCGGCTTCGGAATTGGTGCGTCCTCCTTCTCCTCCTTCCTCCCTCTTTGTCCCCGTCCTTCGTTTGCCAGCTCCCCCCTTCGTCTCTCCTTGCTCGTCGGGGTTGTGGCCAGGAGTCGAACACGAGCTTTCCGCTAACTCCTTGCCCTGTCCGCTCCCCTCTTCTCCCCTCGCAGTGTTCGTTATCTCGTCTTACATCGGAGCCGCCGCTGAGGAGAAGAAGGTCAACATGACCCGACGAAAGTACGGCATGCCCGAGAAGAAGTACATGGATGGAAAGTTCAAGATCTTCTCTTGTGAGTACCGCGTCTCCCTCTCCCAATTCTCAAGTCCTGGAAGCTCGAATGGAAGGAGGGACGGAGGCATGAGACGGAAGGGAAGGACCGGAAATCGAGAGAGAGCTGACCTTTCTTCCTCCCCTTCTCTCTCTCTCTCTCTTCGCGTGGCTGCCTTTGTAGTTGGATCCAACTACTAAATGGTCGACAACGATGTGGGAGTGATTTAGTGAGGGGACGATGTACATGTGCTTTTCTCGATACAGCTGGGGAGGATGGGAGAGGAGGAGCGCTGAACGAAGGACGGAAGAAGGAAGGGATGACGGGACTCGTCTCCCCTCCCTCGCTCGACTGGAAGAGCTAGGCGGCTCCTCGGAGAGACTCTCGGCACCACCCAATCGTCGTAGGATCTTTCTCGTATAGCACCAGCTCAGAGCAGCCCGGCGAGAGTCGCCAACGTCTCTCTTTCATCGGGCAAGGGCGGATCGATCCGCGTCTTCCTGGTTCTTCTCCCTCTCTCTCTTTTCCCCTCCAGATTCAGGATCTATTCGAGAGATCATAAATCTTCAAATGAGCTCTATCTGAATGGGCGGTCTCGAAGGAGTTGATCGAGTCACTCTGAGCTCTGTGAGATGACTCGTGGGAGCTTCAGATCCTGCTTTCCTTCCCTAGCAACCAAACCAAATCTGAAAGCTCAACTCTCTGAAGGTGACTCGTTTTCCTTCCCTTCCCTCCAACTCCCAGCCCCACACGTCCTCGCCCACTATTCTGCGATCCCTCGTCAGGTCCTCGCCATCTCTCCGTCCATCTCGACTCTTTCAACCTCAAGCTTTCTTCGCCTCCCAGCTTCGAGCTTCCTTGCCCTCCCCTTCCTCCTTCACCTCTCGCAAAATGACTTCCTCTCCCAACCCTCTCGCTGCTCTTCCTGAGCTGCCAACAGTGGAAGGATCCAATCCCCAGAGGGCTGCTGTGGACTCTTTCAAGTGAGTCAAACTTATCTGTGGATAGGATCCACGAGAGAAGTAGGGATGAGAGAAAGATCGAAAGAGACGTCGAGCTGAGCTGACCCTCCTGCCCTTCTCTCTCGTTCGCCTTCTCAAAGAATCGCGGTTGCCGTTCAGGTCGCTGCTGTCATCGGAAAGGACGTTAAGGACGTCTACGCTGGAATCGATACAGGTACGTCCAGAGCTTCGTCGGAAGCTGCAAAGGAGATAAGAACAAAACGAACTCGAGCTGACCTTTCCCTCCCTCCCTCCCTCCGCCCCTTTCCCTTTGTCCTTCTGCTCTTTCAGGCAAGGTCAACCTCGGAAACAAGATCGATCTCTCCATCGCTGTCGCCCGATTCCGTCTGGGTGGAAAGCCTGCTGACTGGGCGGACAAGGTCGCTGCTGCTGTGAGTCGAGGCTCTTCTCCTTCCTCCGTCGAGCTCAACACCTTCTTCTTCTCCTTCCCTTCAACCACATCTTACTTCCACATATCTGACCTTCTTGTTCGTTTAGTTCGTCGCCAACGAGTACCTTGCCTCGGTTCACTCTGCCAACGGACTGCTGATGTTCCAAGTCCAGTGAGTGTAGAGCTTTCATCCTCGTCTCCTGCTTTTGCCTCGAACTCTCCGTCAACCGCTCGAGTATCCCTGCTACTACGAGTGAGCCAACTCTCGAGCTGACAAGATCACCCTTCTTGCATCGAATCGTCGTTCCCCAGCCACGCCAACTTCGCCAAAGCAGTCCTCGGACAGATCCACTCCTATCCTAGCCCAAGCTCTGAGATCCCCGGCTACGACAGCAACGCGTACGGATGCAACCCTGCCGTTGGTGCGGGAAAGAAGGTCATCGGTGAGTTATTCTTCTTCCCTCACACCTCTTCTATCTTACGTCAAAGAAGATAGCGCGGGGCGAGCTTCCGATTCCAGTTGAGCTCAAGCTCACCCTGCTTTCCTTCTTTCGCTCCTCCCAGTCGAGTTCTCCTCCCCCAACATCGCCAAACCCTTCCACGCCGGTCATCTCAGGTCTACCATCATCGGAGCTTTCACTGCCAACCTCTACGAGACCTTCGGATGGGAGGTCATCAGGATGAACTAGTTCGTTCGAATCTTTCCGTCCCCAACGCGTCGAGCTCGAGCTCACCTCCTCTTTCTTTGTTTGGGCTCATCTCCAGCCTTGGAGATTGGGGAAAGCAGTTCGGTCTTCTCGCTGTTGGATTCAAGAGGCATGGAACGGAGGAGGCGCTCAAGGCCGATGCTATCAAGCACTTGTTCGATGTGAGCTCGAGTTCCTTCTTCATCCGTTGGCTTACAGGCTTAAGAAGGAGAGCACTGACGGGTCTGCTCTGTTGTTTACTTCTCATCAGGTCTACGTCAAGGTCAACCAGGATATGGAGGCTGAGAAGCTCGCTGGATCTGAGGCGACTGAGGACGAGGCTCGTCTCTTTTTCAAGAACCTCGAGGAAGGTTCGTTCTGAGCTCTCTTCTCCTTCAACTCGATATCCAGAAGTCTTCTCGCTTCCCTCTTCGCTCGCTTCAACCTGACTTCCGAAGCAACATCTCAAACTGACGCGACCTCCGTTCTCCCTCTCTCTCTCTCCTTCCCAGGTGACACCACCGCCCACGCTCTCTGGTCGCGATTCCGAGATCTCTCGATCGAGAGGTACAAGGAGACTTACGCTCGACTCAACATCCACTACGACGTCTACTCTGGAGAATCCCAGGTCGCTACCCAGTCCATGACCGAGGCCATCACCACCCTTCAGGAGATGGGAGTTGTCGGAGAGAAGGACGGAGCGCTCATCGCCGATCTGACCAAGTACAAGCTTGAGAAGACCGTTGTCAGGAAGAAAGGTGAGTGATAAGACTGTGCTCGAGACGAAGGTGGAACAGCTCGGGGAGGAAGGAAGGAAGCAAGCAGGAAAAAAGGAGAGGAACACGGCGACGAAACTGACGCGCGTCTCTTTCTCTTTCTTTCGATTTCGTTTCTGCTCAGACGGAACCACCATCTACATCACTCGAGACATCGGAGCCGCCAAGGAGAGATACGCCAAGTACAAGTTCGACAAGATGATCTACGTCGTTGCCTCCCAGCAGAACCTCCATCTCGCTCAGTTCTTCAAGGTCCTCGAGCTCATGGGTTACGAGTGGGCCAAGGACGGTCGACTCGAGCACATCAACTTTGGAATGGGTGAGCATCCTTCTCTTCAGACGTTATCCGTGAACAAGAGAGCTCACCTCCTTTCTCTTTCCTTGCAGTCACGGGAATGTCAACCCGACGAGGAACCGTCAAGTTCTTGAACGATATCTTGGAGGCTGCTGCTGAGACGATGATGGATCAGATGAAGAGGAACGAGGCCAAGTTTGCGTTGATCGAGGATCCCGTTAGGTGTGCCGATGTGTTGGGAATGAGTGCAGTAAAGATCCAGGATATGGGAGCGAAGAGGTGAGTCGAGTCGAAGCTGCTCTTTCTTTTTCCATTCCTTCCACTCGTTCTTCTTCGTGCTCTTCTTCAATCGCTGACGCGATCTCCTCCGTGCCCTTTGCAGGCATCTCGACTACTCCTTCGACCTGAAGAAGATGACCGCTTTCGAGGGAGACACCGGGTCCGTTCTTCCTCTCGACGCGTTTTCTCCTTCCCGTCTTATTCGAGACGAGGCTCACTCTCCACCTCTCTTTTTCTTCCTCGATTTACTCAGTGTCTACCTTCAATACGCCCACGTCCGACTCGCCTCTGTTCAACGTAAAAACCCCAACATCGTCATGCCCGAGGACATCTCGCTCGTCAAGACGGAACTCCTCGTCGAGGACAAGGCCCACGACATCGTTTACCTTCTCTCCCTCTACCCTGAGGTCGTCTCGACAGCCTACAAGACCAACGAGCCTTCAGCTATCGTCACCTTTGCTTTCAAGCTCGCTCACGCGATCTCGAGTGCTTGGGATGGACGTGAGTGATCTTTCCTTCTCCCCTCGCCTTCTTCTCCGTTACTCCTGCTTCTCGCACGAAACTCACTCCACTCTTTTCCTTTGCTCCGATTTACCTTCGACAGTCCGTGTGCAGAACGTCGAGGTCGACCTGGCGACTGCTCGACTTTACCTCTTCATCTCGGCTCGAGACGTTCTCGCGACCGCTCTCAAGCTGTTGACTCTCGAGCCTCTGGATCGAATGTAGACATCGCGTTTTTTCATTGCTTTTTTTCGGATTATCTAATACCCATCTTCCAGGCCTGCTCCTCCACTTCCTGATAGAGCCCAAGTCAGGGCCCTCCGATTTTGGGCGACGCGATGGGAGAATCGAAAGAGGAAATGAAAGCGCGAAAGAGAAACACGGATCAAATCTGCTTTGACCACCAATCTTGACCAGAGCTTCTCCCTGCTCCCTTCGTCTTCCAACTCGTAAACTGGAAGAGCGAACGAACGCATCGAGGTTTGTTCTCGAGGCCTGTTCAAAAGCTTATCGAGCTCACCTTCCAGGCTTCCTCCTGGCTTCCCTCTCTCTCTCCAAACATCCATCCAGCTAGCTCCTTCTCTCCCTTTCTTCAACCTCCTTTCCCACCCTTTCGCCACGATGGAGGTCTCCCAAGCGCGCCTCCCTTTAGCCCTGCATATCGAGCACTCTGCTCTCCCGATGGTGATCATTCGAGTCTGTCTGTTCTCGCTCTGGGCTTTCCTCGTCACCTTCCTCGTCGATTTCAAAGTCGTGGACGCTTCGAGGCTTTCTCACCTTGGGACGGCTATGACGGGGATTTTGAGCATGGGTGAGTCGACTTGGTCTTCTCTTTGGATGGATCTGGGAGGCGAAGAAAGCAAGGAGGGGAAGGAAAAGAAGACCTTCAAGCTGATTCCATCTTCGATTTGGGTTTGCCGGCTGGGTTTCAGTCGTTGGATTGATGGTCAGCTTCAGGAGTGAATCTTCTACATCCAGATGGAAGGAAGGAAGGAACGTATGGGAATCCGTATCTTCCAGGACCAGGAATCTCATGAGAACGGTCAGTCTCTCCTTCTCGGGAGCCAAAGGAAGCGAGATCGAAGCTCACACTCGCTCGCCTTCCTTCCTTTCCCTTCTTTCGACCAGCTCACTCTCTCCCTCCCCATCAACGAGTATACGGATGAGCTCACCAAGGAGAGGATCGAAGATCTGCTCGGTCTCGTAGTCGCATTCCCTGTAGCTCTCAGGTCAGTCTTCGTTTCGTGAGCTCGCGCTTTTCTCAACGGATCGTGGTTGTTGATCTTTTCTTTCTCTTCCAGACACCATCTTCGAGGAGAACGAGGCATCTCTCAACCTGATCTAGATGGCTTGCTTCCCAGGGAATGTGAGCTTCCGATCCTTTTCATCTTCTTCCTAAGCTCAACGAGCTCACTCTCTCCTTCCTTTCGACAGACGTCCAATCCCTCCGACGAACTCCCTCCTCCGTCCGGTTCGCTCCTCACCCTTTCGTCGCCCAAATCCCCTCCCGCGACTCCTCCAACTCCCTCGTCGAAATGCTTCCCCTCCCACCAGGTCGTTCAGCCTCCATCTCCTCCCTCTCCTCGGGCGAAGTGTCCCCGTCCACGCCTCTCCTCCCAACCAGATCCTCACCTTCCTCCCCCACCGACGAGAAAACCAAACAGCAACAGATGCTTAACGTCTCTCCCCACACCAACTCCTCTCCCTTGTCGACGGCGGATGCGGACGACAAACCCATCTTCACCCAATCCTTCACTCCAGCAAGTCCAACGACACCTCGCTCTCCTTCTCCTACTCTTCGCGAGATACCACCGTTGCCTCCGCTGAGCCAGGTCAACATGGGGAGGAGGTTGAGTTCGGCTTTGTCGCCTTCGGCTCCTGCGAATCTGCCACTGTCGATCTTGAGGTTGATGCACGCGTATCTGGATGGGTTGGTGAGCACGGGGGTCATGAAGGACGGGATGAGGGAGAGATGTTTTGGGATGCTCGAAGGCTTGAGTGATGATTTGGGGAAGGCAGAATCTATCAGAGATAGTGAGTACAGCCAGAGCAGCATATCTTTTTGCATTCAGTAGCGTCTGTTTCGTTTCGTTTCGTTTCGTTTCGTTTCGCTGAGTTCGGTCTTCTGGCCTCCCTCGCGTCGCTTTTCCAGCTCCCATCCCTCTCCCGCTCTCGATCCACCTCCATCAGATGCTCTCGCTTTTCCTCCTCAGCATCCCACCCCAACTCGCTCCTACCCTGGGATCCTGGACCATCCCTGTGACGGGAATCGCAACCTTCTGTTTCCTGGGAGTCGATTCCATCGGAGAGAAGCTGAGCGAACCGTTTGGACCTCATGGTGAGCTCTCTCTTCCTCCTCTCTTCCCTTATCTGTTCTTCCATCTTCTCGCTAACCTCTCTCACCCGTCCCCTTTCGAATGCAGCTACCGCTCTTCCCCTCCACTCCTTCACCGAACAACTCCTTCAAGAATCCATGGAACTGGGAGGCGTCTTTGCGAGCTCGTATCTCTCCCGTCTCTCCAAGACACGTCGGCCAATCTCCTCCGGCGGAGAAGAAGGGTCAGGATCTAAAGCAGCAGTAGAAGAGACGAGGAGGGTAGAGGAGGAGCAGAAGGAGATCTTGAGGGTGACGGTGGCGGATTGGGAGAGGAGGACGGAACGGTGGATGCCTTACTTTGGAGGAAGGAGAGGAGATTGGAGGAAGGGGAGTCTTTCGTGAAGCACGGATACGGTAGTGAGTGTTGACACGTTTTTTTTTCTTCTCTCTCTATCTATACGGTTGGTTCTTACGATTTGGAAACGAGAGACGGGAAAGGAGGTGGAGGGAGAGAAGGAAGGAAGTCGCGTGGCGTGAAGCTTGAAGGAAGGACGTTCTCTTTCCTTAGATTCGGTCGGATCAGTCCCGCCGTCGCTCCGACCTATATCCATTGGAGAGAGCTAGCTCCCTCTCTCTCTCCCACCCTGCGCATCTGGTGACGAGCTGGGGAAAAAAGAAGGGAATGAACCATCGCCAAGGCTCTCTCCCTCCTTCCATTCTAAACCCGTTCCTTTCCTGCTCTCCTCCTTCCAACGGCCATCCTCTCTCTCTCTCCCTCTCATCTGAACGGACCTCCATCTCTTCGCCTTCCTTCAGCTTTCAAAAGGTCCTTCCTTCCCTCTCCTTCCCAACCTCCCACCTCAACTTCGCCAAGTACCAACGGCCACGATGCTTTCCACTTCCTCCCTCGCTCTTCTCGTTCTCCTCCCTGCCGCCTCGTTCGTCGGAGCTCAGGTCACGGCAGTCGGCGCGAACGGTGTCACGAACCCTCCTGTGAGTATCTTCCTTCATATACTTTGAGCTGAGATGGAGGAGGAGGAGAAGGGGAGAAGAACGGGAGGGAAGAAAGAGGAACGAGCTCGCTTCGACCTTCACTCCTCCGCTCTCATTCTTTCACTGACTTTGCCTCGTCCTTCTTCTTTTCACAGGCTCCCTTCCTCGCCGAAACCGGTGCAAAAGTCAACGAGACCTCGTTCAGTCGACTCGTCACAGTCAACAGCGTCGGTGAGTCCCTTCGAGTTCGAGCTCGCCGTTTCCCTCTTTCTTCCCTCCTTCCTCCCTCCTCACCCTCTGACCTTCCCTCCTCCCCCTCGCCTTCCTTTCCTACCAGACGACTTCTGCCTCTGGGGTCCTCCCGAATCTGGTTCGTTCTTTTCTATAACTCTCTCTCTCTCTTCGCCCTCTTTCTAAATTTTGCTTGGCGGTTGGAGATCGTACCCTTTCGCGCGCTGATCTCGACCCCCCTTTTGTTCCTCCTTCTTTACAGGACCCGACTCCTTGATCGGGAACGTCGAACCTATCGTAGTTGCCTACTGCACCAAGCACAGGAACGGAGCGAGGCTGATCCCTGACGGTACCATCCAGTCTGCTCACGGGAGTCTCACTTTCTCTTTTCCTATCTTCTCTTCTCCAACTTGCTCGAAACTGATGCTTCCTTCTTCCTTCTTTCTGGCAGTTCATCAAAACACCTACCTACGTCCAGATCCAAGGGTCCTTCGATGGAACCAAGATCAACATCCCCTACGGGTAAGCTTCAAATCCATTCCGCCGTCGACGCGTCTCCTGTTTTTCAAACTTGTCGCTGAGCTATTTTTTCTCTCCCCTTCGGGCCAACAGAGATGACGGAGGAGAGCTTGATCCTCACGGAGCGGAGAACCTCGGGAACCCTGTGAGTGAAGTTTGGGTTTCTTCGCGAGCCCAGAGAGGAGGAGGGGATCGAAAGACGCGACTGACTTTGCCCTTCTCTTCTTCTTCTCTCAACAGATCGGAGGGAACGTTACTTCCAACGTCAGCGGTCAAGACGTCTTCTATGAGGAGTGGATGTCATTTATGTCGTACTCTCGAAAGTCCCTCCCCTCCCTCTTCTTCATTCTGCTCGTTCGACGTTCGCTGACTTCTGTTCTCTTTCTCGTTTTTCAGAGTTCTGCATCGTGGGTCCGACAAAAAACTCTTTTCGCTCTCAACTCTCGCTGACCTGACTCTCCAATTCTCTCTCTCTCTTCCTCAGCGGATCTGTACCGCCGAGACTGCCGACGTCTCTGCTGCCTTGCAGTGCGAGCATGAGTTGGATATCATGGGCTGCCAGTTCGTCATGCCCGGAGACTACACGTGAGTTGTATCTTTTCAACCTCTCGGCCTTTCTCCGGTAGACTACGGTAACCCTTAGACTTCCTCGAGCTCGGTTCTGACGCGTCGTTCTCGTTTCCCCTCCAGCAACAACTCCTTCACCTCTTGCGACGGAGAGCCTGCTGCTCCCCCAGGTCTCTACCCTCTCCCCGGAGGAGGAACTTCGACCTTCCGACAAGCTTTTACCTACACACAGGGAAGTCAGATCATCACCCTTGGACAGACTGTGACGCCTGCTGCTCCTTTCTCGACTCCCGCGACTTCGAACTGCGTTTCTACTTCGACCATCGCTAGTGAGTCCTTCTTTCTCTCCCTCCTTTCATCACTCCGACTTCGTCACTCGAGCTGATGTCTATCCTTTCTTCTCTTCTTCAGACGGTTTCGCCGTCGCTACCACCTCCGCTGCTGCTGGCTCCTCGCGTTCCGTCGCCGCCTCATCGAGTGGAAGTCGGGGAGCTTCGGCTGGCAACTCCCAAGCCTCAGCCACTGGAGCAGCTCCTTCTGCGACTGGAGGATCGACCGGAGCGGGAGTCAAGGCCGTTGGAGCCTCCCAGGGAGGACTCGTCGGAGTTCTGCTCACTTTCGGAGTCGTCGTCGTTGGAGGGCTTGCCGTTCTTCTCTAGGCTCTGCTTGTCCCTCTGGTCCTTTTCTTCTCCTCCCTTTCATCTGCTTCTCCTTTAATGTTCTAGTTTGTTTGCCTTCTAGGAAGGTTCGCGTCGCGTCTTCTGCTCTCTCTTCTCCCTCTTTCTCTTTGCTAAGATACTGCTCACTCGTACCCTCATACACCCACATTCATTCCTACTACTACCTTCTTGCATAATACCTCTTCTAGGACGCTTAGCCTCTGTGGACATTTTCTTCTCTTTCCTCTTTGATCGATCGGTTCCGAACAAGACGCGTCGAGTAGATGTTTGCTCTGTTTTGTTTCTTTCTCAGATGAGTTTTCCTGCTCTAGGTTTTCTGGGGGACAGCAAAAGCGGGTTCTGGCTACGCCTCGGCCTGTCTTTGGTTTTAGCTCCCAGGCACGAAAGAGAGCGGAAGCTTGAGAAAGACGGAGGAAGGGCGTTTCGGATCGGACTCAGCCACTCCGAACTCGCTCTTCTCTCTTTCTACACCAACCCCAGAAAACCTTTCGTTTTCCCCTTAGACGTCGAAGGTGAGTGTGCACTGCAGATAAGCCAGGAGAGGATAGAGAAGAAGCGAGAGATCGTCCAATCCATCGAAGCTCAGAGCGAGCTGATCTCGTTCTCTTCCAGCTTCCCGATCTCAGACTTCCTCCCTCCAGATCCTCCTCCCTCCCTCGAGAATGAACTTCACTCAAAGGTTTATCCTTCTCATAGGACTCTCCCTTCTCCTCTCACAAACTTTTGCTCGAACGCAAGTGCAACGTCTCACAGTCAGTTCATCGTTCTTTCCCTTTTCCATCCTCCTCCTCGACCCTTGTTCCTCCCTCCTCCTCCTCCTTCCCCGTCGTTCATACCCTCCTTCCTTTAGAGATCATGGCGGTGACTTTGCTGATCCCTCTTTCTCTGCTCCTATCAGTATCCCAGAGCGGTGAGCGAAAAATAAACCCTCGCGGCGAACTCCTCGCGCCTGATCTGGAAGCTGATCCGTCCTTTCGAGCTTTTTTCTCCTTGCTCTTCCTCTTACAGTACGAAATCGCCTGTGCTCCCTACATTCAAACCCAGAAGACTCCTGCATGCTCCACGTTGTACAACCGTGTCGATGATGATTACAATTGTGAGCTCACCTTCCTTTCGTCTCTTTGCTCATTCACCTTCTCTTCGCTTACAACCCTCCCTTTCTCCTTTTTTTTCCTCACTTATCTAAAGGCGTCTGCCAGGGTGGGATCTCCATCACAGCAGAGAAGACGGTTCGTTGTTCGTTCCCCCTCCTTTTAAGTTTCAGCCCGATCTTACGTTTTCCTCTGGCTTTCGTCCGACAGTGTGCAGTCTGCGTCTTTCAATACTCCCCTCAAGATATCACCGTCGATAACGTCACCGTCTCTGCTACAGCATACAACCTTGCTACCTTTGAGTACTGGTGAGTCGCTTTGTTGACGAAGAAGAAGACGAGAGCTCATCTCCCTTTGCTCTCTCTTCCTATTCAAGCAGCTATCATCTCCCCCATCTCTATCTCCTCCGTTGCAGCCCTCTCAACAGCTTCCGCAGCCTCAGCGTCTCTCGCCTCCGTGGCCTCTCAAGAATCCCTCGCTCGACTTTCATCCTCCACCGCTACCCCAGCTCGAGCTTCCTCGTCTCCTTCATCATGAAAGTTATACGTTGTAGCGAAGAAGTCCAGCACTGGGCTAGTCCACGTCTCATTCGACCATCTGGACGTACATAGGAGAAAAGGAGAGCTGACTTTCATCACTTTCCCGTCGCGTCTTTTTTTCAGAGATATCGCCGGAGGAGGAGTCGTTGGATTGGCAGTTCTGGCTTTAGCTGGGGGGTTCTTCTTCCTCATCTCGAGGAGGAACAAGAAAAGGAGGGAGCAGGGGGCATCGGATACTGGGATGAGGGATGAAGGGAATGGGAAGGGGTCTGGGAATTCGAAAGAGAAGTGAGTCGCGTCGAGCTTGATTGTTTCACGTTTCAGCTGAACAGAATCTGACAGATCTCTTTCTTCCTTTCCGGAGATAGACCCGTAGAAGAAGGTATCCTCTCTGAACTCCCTCCTACTACGTCGCACGTCCAGCCCTACGTGGTGAGTCTTTTATTTCCCCAGCTCCGTCGCGACGACGCGTATCGATTCTCGATCCCTCTTTTTCACCTTGTCCCCTTTTTACGTCACCTCAGTACTCGAATCCTTCCACAGCCCCCTCCACCTCCGAACACGGAGGATACTCGGCCCTCGCCCTTCAATCTCCCATCAGCAGCGTCGGCGGCGCGTCCTCCTCCTCCATTAACCCTTATACTCTCCCAGCACTTCCTCCTTCAGCGAACAGCAACAGCGACACAGCATGGTCTCCACGACTCTGTGTGCTAAGGCTTTCGAAGCTCGGCGAGGATCACACTCGGCTTCTCCTCCTGAACCGAACGCTGCTGGCTCGGGAGGAGGGTCGCTCGCGGAGGAGGAGGATCGGAGGTCGATCAAGGAGGAGTTGAGCGAGCAGTCTATCATGAAGATGGAGGACCCGTGGTAGAGTTCCCGCCTGTTTACGGAGCTGGAGGTGGGAGGGTCTAATTTTTTTTTTCTTCTTCCTTTTTCGGCACTCGCGTCGCGATGGGCTCGTTTTCTGTTTCTTCGTTTCTGTATTTAACGCTTTCTCTCGTCGTAAGATACAAATTGGATCTTCTCCTACTGCTCAACACATAGACGTTTGAAGATTTTCTGAGAGCCTCGATGAAAAATTACAGAGCGAATTCCTGTCGAAGAATGACGACGCGGGAGGAAGGAAGAGGAGAAGAAAGGCGAGCTTGGCTGTTCCTTCCTTTCCTTTCCCTCCTCTCCCTCACCCTCACCTCTGAAAGGAAGGTTTTCCCCACCAGCGACGATGCCGGGTTCTACGATCTTCACTCCACCTCTCTCTACTCACACGATCATCACCGTCCCTCGGTCGTCCTCCCCTACGAAAGTGGTCATCAACTTCAAGGCCCTTCCTCCATCCTCCTCCTCCCTTCCTCTTCGAACCGATCTCCCTATCCCTCAGCTCTGGACCAACCTGGGATCAGCCTCTTCGGAATGGCGAGCTATCCCTTTCCTCCCCCTGGACGTTGATTCCTCTCCTCCTTCTCAAGACGCAGCCAACTGGCCGATCCTCTCGCTCTCCAACGAGTCCCCACCTCTCCTCCCTTCGCTCCGAGCTCGATTCGCTACCCTCTCCTTCGACGTCGACGAGTCCTTCTTAGGCAACGAGTACGGATACACGTATCGACTGCAGCATCCTGATCAGGGGATCGAGTGGTTAGGGAGTG
This sequence comes from Mrakia blollopis, assembly GCA_000950635.1. Lineage (NCBI taxonomy): Eukaryota > Fungi > Basidiomycota > Tremellomycetes > Cystofilobasidiales > Mrakiaceae > Mrakia > Mrakia blollopis. The sequence continues at coordinate 2,154,463 of BBPU01000058.1, read as the reverse complement.
ATGGGAGCAACGGGAGCTTCAAGTTTGAGCTCCAGGAAGGAGGAGGAGGAGATGGGGAAACGGTGGGGAGATGGAGGAAGGAGGGAGAACCTTCCGAGGAGGTCACAGAAGGAGGGAAGAGAAACAAGATTATCAGGTGGAATGGAGGGGAGGGAGAGGTTGGGATCAAGATCGGGGAAGGATGGGAAGGTTTTGGAGTGTCGTTCGATGAGAGGTGAGAGCGATCTCTTTTCCTTATCTCGTCTTGCTTCTGCTTCCCAACGTCACATCGGCCGTCCTTGCTCTTTCCACCTTACTGCCGAGGCTGACTCTTCGTATTCTCCTCCATCTGGCTAATTCTCTAAAGGAACATCCCATCAGCTCATCTCCTTTCGTCTCCCACTCCTCTCTCAACCATCCTCCTCCAACCCACTCCCTCCAACCCTCCCATCCACCACGTCGGTCTCCCTTCCACCCCAATCATCCTCTCAGCAGACCCGAGCTCCTACTTCCTCACCTCCGGATCAGCCATCAAGCTCAAGCACTCGGTCGATGGGTTCGCTCCCAAGGCAGCCTTCTACTCTCTCCCTTCCACCAACGCGTCGTCCATCTCTCCCTCCCTTCCCGCTGGGCTCGAATACCTCCCTTCCTCGGGAGAGACGACTGCTCTCCTCTCTTCCAAGACCAAGTCTATCTTCCTCCACTCCACCACGACGACCTCTCCCTTCCCCATCAGCATCGAGTTGAGCAAGGCGTCGTCCTCGTTCGCCGGAGGCAAGTCCGACTCTTCACTCGCAGTCTACTCGGAATCGGGAGGAGCGGTCGTTCAGCTCGACGAAGGTGTCGGAGGAGTCTTGGTTGACCGTCTCGATGGATCGCTCTCGACGCTCAAGATCGTCGAACTCAGTCGCGTCGCTGGATCGGATCTCTTCGTCGGAACCCTCAACCCTCCCTTCTCCTCTCACCCTCAGGTACAGGACATCCCCGTCACCAAACCTATCTCATCCGTCGTCGAGAACAACAGCGAGACGACCTCGGAACCTTCGGAGGAGGTCAACGGAGCGCACGAGGTGGAGGATCAGGAGGAGAGCAGCGAGGAGGAAAGAGGTCACGCTCGAGTTCTTGGTGGAGGAGCCGAAATCGAGCGGCGAGGAGGATTCGCTGCTTTTTTGAGGTGGTGGGCGACTCTGTGGCAGGCTGTGTTGAGCTTGTTTGGAGTGGCTCGAAAGGAGGCGAAGACGGTGAAGTTCGACGATGAGACCGAAGCCATCCCCACTGCTTCCGTACGTTCCATCTTCTCTACCTCTCACCTCAGCTACTTGCGAGTGCCACATACTGATGAACCCATTTTATCTCACTTCAGACCGAGACGACTCCCCTTCTCACCCACAACCACTCGCACACCTCCACGGCTCCCTCTGCAAGCTCAACCCTCTCCTCCCCTGCCAACACCACCTCCCCTCTCCCGCTCAATCCCACCCTCTTCGTCCCCTCCGGCCTTCAAGGAGGTCTCCTCATCTCCTCTCCCTCCTCCAGCGAGACTCCCAACCTCGTCCTCAAAGCTCGACTCGCTTCGTCGTCCAACGGAGGATGGACCGACCTGCAATGGAAAGGAGAGCTCGAGTCCGTTTCGAACTCGCAGGGCGGGAACTGGTTCAAGGGTGTTGTAGTTGGAGGAAAGGAGCTTTTGGGGAAGGGAGAGGAGGATTGGGCGCTTTGGGTTGGAGAGGGGAAGAAGGAGGACGGGAAGACCGTCGCTTGAGTGAAACTTCACGCGTCGCGCTTTCATCCTTTCTCACTTTCCAAACACATCTCTTACTCTAGATCTCTCGACCTCACCTCACTTCGTTCTTTCCCTGTCCCTATCCAGCTCACCTTCGCTTTCCTGCCTTTCTCCCTTGATCTTTGGTTTCCATTTCCTTCCGCTGCCAGTCTTTTCTCGTTCTCGTTCTCACTGTAGCTCGCTTTCCTACCTCAACGCCTTTTCAACGCCTGCTACTGCTACTCTCACCCATACGTAACCACGCTCTTTTCTTTTCTTTGCGTTTGCTGATGATGAATATACTTGCCCTTCTTCGAGCGGGTGTGGAAGATGGAAAGGAAGGACTCGACTCCAGGTCGAAAGAAACGAAACGGGAGGGCGGAAATGAAACCAGTGCGGACGAGGTTTTTGAGTCTCCATGGAAGAGTGCGTATGATTTGAATTCTGTTCAGAGAGTGTGGAAGTAGAAGATGGATGGAAAGAAGGAGAAGGAGAAAGAGGGGACGAAGGAGGAGGAGGAGGAGTGAGCTCGTCCTTTTTCTTTGAACGCCCATCTCCCGACGCCTTCCTTTTCCTACCATACTTCCCCCCCACACCCTCCGCCCATCTCTTTCCCCCTGTTTGCATCTTCGCTTCAGTATCACTCTCTGCAGCTTCTCGAGTGGTCTCGGTCTTCGCAGGGGAGGGAAAAAGGCGAAGCTCACCAGCTCCCTCCCTCCTTCCCCAACCACCCTGCCTCCACCTTCCTCTGGCTCCTGCTTTGGGGATCGTGAACCCTCATTGTAGCTCGGACCAATATCAATCTTGATTGACCTCGGTGCTTTCGTTCCAGTCCCTCCCGGAAGCTCCTGCTATCGACGCCCAGATCAGAAGTGACCGACGAGCCTCCTCCTGGAGCTCCTTCGCCTCCCTCGGATTCAGACCCATTCGCCAGTTAGATCAAGATGAGACCTCCCAAGGCTTCACCATCGGATCCACATCATGTTTGCTTCCTCCTGAGACCCGTACCGTCCAGCCTGTTTCAGCAAGCTATCGAGCGAGCTTCAAGTTCGACTTCTCCTCCCACAACGACGACCTCCTCTTCCTCCCCTCCTCTTCCGACGAGTGTGACGGCTGGACCTGATCAAAAACTCTCTCCCACCCACCTCTCATATCTCTTTGTCTCCTCACCTTCGGTCCACCGATGCTCCTCTCCACCTCAACGGCCAAACCTCCTTCCCTCTTCCTCCTTCTCCTCACTCTCTCGTCAACCACACTCGTTTCGACCCAGGCTGGTCCTATCCCCCCACCCACCTCATCCTCTTCTCCGGCAACGCATTCTCTCTTTCCCTTACCCAAACCAGCAGCGACGTCCTCCCTCCCACAGCTCGTCATCGCAACTTCAACGACGTCCCCACTTGCGTCGCCTTCCTCCTCGACGAGCGACTCCACCTTCCTTTCGGATCCGGGATTGATCTAGGTAGCTCGGTACGGAGGAGGTAGATCTGATGGGTCCGGGGGACCGGGTATACATAGAGGAATCCTCATCCATCACGACGGACATCGACAGGTTCGTTCCTTTCGCGCGGCGTGCTCTTCCCTTTCTCACGCTGGCATTTCTTTTTTACATCTTCCATGCATCCATCGATACAGAAACCCTTCTACCACTGGCAGCCTGCGATCATCCATCATCTACTCAGACCTTTCCCTACTCCAGCTCCGGTTCGTGTTCTCTTCTCTCTTCCTTTTTCGCGATCCTCCAAGCTCACCCTTTCGTTCCTCGTCTTTCACACATCCCGGCTACGTTCTCCAGACACTCAAAACCGTCACCTTCACCCTCCCAGCGATCAATCTCCCACCTGTAACGATCACGAAAGTCGAGAAGGCGTCTCTTACGATTACAGAAATCACAACGGTGACCTTCGTCCCTCCTCCTCCTCCACCCCCTCCCGAGGACCCAGTCGAACCCCCACCTCTGTTGGAGGAACCTGCACCGGAAGAGGAAGCACCTGCGCCTGATCCTAAACCAGAGCCTGATGAGGAGGAGTAGGAGAGGAGACGGGAGGGAGGGGAGCAGCTGGAGAGACGTGAGATCGGAGGGGTGTAGGTCGCGTTGTAAAGGCTCGTGAAGATGCATTTGGTTTTCTACGTTGACCGCAATACAATGGATCTTGAATCACGTGCGTCTTCTGATCGTGAGCTTGAAAAAGAAGCGAGTTCAGGGTTCTTCGACGCGTCGCCGTCTCGGTGCCTTCTTCCCTCTCCCTCTGATTCGTTCCGTCGTGTAATAGTGGTAGATCCGTGTATGAAATCTAAAAAGGTAATGATGGCGGGAAAAAGCTGTAGAACGAGATTATAAGAAGAGCTGAGAGGGAGAAGAGCAGCGAAGCAGCAGACGTAGAGTCACAAGAGATGGGCTGAATCTGAGAAAGTATATATATGTAAGTGTATGTTTTTAAGGTAGGGATATGATAGGAGTGCAATCAAGAGTTCTCTGGAAGAGAAAGATCGGGAAAGTGAAGCGCGCAGACGCGTCAGTTTCTGAAAACCAAACTTTGTTCCCTCTTCTCGGAGACCAGAGCATAAACTCACTTTGTATCAACTCCTCATCGAAAGGAAGATGTTTACATCCAATCTCCCTCCCCCCACGGTCGCTGGACTAAATCCATCTGAGGAGACTCGCCAATTTTTGAGGACCACGACGTTGCAGTTGATCTCCCTCCCTCGAAGTGACAGCTCTCCCAGGAGATCGGGATCGGGTAGGCGAACATAGTTTGGGGATGATATAAGGGTGGAGGATAGGTGGGGTAGTTGTGGGAAGGATGAGAGGGGGTGACGAAAGACGAAGACCACGAGGCGTCGGTGGAGTGGGAAAGGAGGGAGGATGATGAGGAACCGAAAGGTTCAACGTGGTGAAGGTAGATTTGTTCGGGGGAGGCTTCGAAGTAGGATTGGGAAGGTTGGTAGGAGGGGGAAAGCCGACGGTGAGATAGAGGAGAAGGAAGTGCGAGCTGCGATTTGACGTCGTTGTTGACCGAACCTCCCTCGTTCCCTTTCTTCGTCCGGCCAGATCTCCTACTACTTGGGGAACGACGAGATCCTGGAGTTGGTTTGGGGAGGCCTTTGGATGAAAGGAGCGGGAAGGGACGATGCTCGAGGACTTTGGTGGTCCAGCAGGAGGAGAGAGCAGTGGAAGTTGAAGCAGGCTGGCGTCGCTTTCTGTTGGCCGGTCGAGGTACTCGGATGTTGAGAGGGTAGATGCAGATAGTACCGGTCGATTGGCAGTGAACACAGAAAGACGTCCCATCGCACTGTGAAGAACGAAGAGAAGACATGCCGAAGTTAGTGAGACGCGTCGACGAAGAACACCGCTCATCTCGACTGAGCCCTTACTTACTCTCGCCTTGCGCGCTCGGCGGCTGTTACAAGCCTAATCGAAGATAGATCGGAAGGATACGGAATAATCAGCTCAATCTCCGACTCTGTGCTGGTAGTTCGTCTTTAGAAATGAGAAGGCCAACTCGAAAGCTCGATCGTACGAGACCTTGAGCTCACCCTTTGAGCCCTTCCTTCATCAAGAGATTCTGCGAGAGTCAACTTGATCTCGTTTGGAGCTTGCTTCTTCTTGACCTTCTTCTGCTTCCCTGATTTGGGACTCTCCATCAGGAAAGGGGAAGCCCACCCTCCTTCGTTCCAGCCGTTCGAAGAGTCGAGGCTTGAGGGTTGGGATTGAAGAGGAGAGTAGAGGTAGGAGGGGAGATTGTTTTGAGATGAAGAGGGGGGAGTGAAGTCGTAGAGGGGAAGAAAGGAAGATGAGGCGGCAGCGGTTCCGACGAGAGGGTCGAGTTGAAAGTTGTTGAGAAAGCGACCAAAGGACTCGTTTCGGAGCCGTAATTCGACGGAGTTTATAGTGGTAGTAGAAGGGTTGTGTTGATATGCTTGGAGAGGGAAAGAGGGCGGGAGTGCGAAGCAGAAGAAACCGTCCTCGGGCGAGCTCCAGTTCCGCGAGTCGCAGTTAGTTTGCTGAACATTTGATGAGGCTCCCATGAGTCGGCGAGTGAAGGACGATGGAGTGAAGCTTGGGCGAAGACGGGGGAAGGCGATGGGAGGGAAGACGATGGAGGGAGGAGGTGGCGGTTGGGCGATGAAACAGGAACGACGATGAAGTCCGAGTCGTTCGACCTTTTCCCCTTCCTCAAGAATGGAGCCGAGCAAGCACTGATGCCCAACCGCGGGCCTGGACCTCGCTATACCACCAAGGACAGGAAATGCGCGCCCGAGACAGGCCTTTCTTCGACGAAGAAGGGGAAAGACATGAAGAACCAAACACGTCGGCCCGAAAAGAAGCCAAAGTGGTCGCCTCACTTTCTTTGGCGGAGAGGACGATAGGTTGGAGGAGAAAGAAGCTGGAAATCAGCTCAGGATGTATACTGAATACACTGGCAGTATACTCTTCGACTGGTTAAGCGTACGAAAGCTCTTCTGTACGTACGTTCGAGAGAATGAGGCAAGGAAGAGAATCAAAGGGAACGTGGCCCGGCCTTGAAGCTTCTTCTTTTGAGAGCCGACATCCTTCTGTTCGACCGCACGAATCTGCCCACCTCATGGATCTTTAGAGAGCGAGCAAGAGGTTCTTCTAGATCGGAAGGTCGTGGATCATGAAGAAGAAAATCACCTGGCAAGCACGAAAGAGAGCGACGTCGCGCTGGCGCATTCTCGTCTTTCGTGCAGTAGCCGGCATCCTGAATTACCCCTTCCGCTGAAGACTGACGGAGCTTGACTGCCGTAAGAGGTGTTTCTTTGGAGAAGAGATGAGGAGCAGGGCTGAAAGAAGTTCTGGTCTCCGGACGCGCGCGTCGAGCACGAACGAATCTCTGATGTTCTCTTTCTCCGGTCAAGAGAGAGGCGCGAGAGGAATTGAAAGCTTTGGCAAGTATCATGGCGAGTCAGTGTAAGAAGAAGAGATACAAGAATAGCCAGAGCATAAACAAACCAGACGAGATTGAACGAGCGATGAAACTATGCGATTGGGAGAAAGAGAAGGTATGGATCGGCTATAGAAGAGAGTGAAGATTGTGTAGGAGATAAACTGATTATGCAGAGGGAGTGAGAAGACCAAGGTAGCAAGTCTGAGCCTGAGAGACGAAAAACGAAAATCACGACGCGTCAGTCCGAGAAGTTCTCCTCTTCGATGCTGAGAAGACTCACGACGGAAAGTTCACCCAGAATACCCCATCTGTGACCATTGATCCTCTTCTCCTCCCCAAACTGACTGATCAGGCGTCAGAATTCCAGGTCCTCCTCCGGCGTCCGACGCGTACGATGACGGCGCTCTCCCTTCTCTTCTGGAGCTCGGACGGTCCTGAGAGAGCGTTTCACGATGGTTGGTACCTTGAAGCTGGCCGAGGTGATGATGAGGATCTTGAGGGTATCGAGAGGAACGGAGGGACGGCGACGCGTTTGATTGCGGATAGAAAGTTTGGGTGTCGATGGAGGAAGGAGGATATTGGAGTAGGGGAGGGTTGTTCGAGTTGAAGGGGACTGCGACAAGGCAGTAACTGGATCCCTCAGCGGAAGAGGAGAAGGGATGGAAGGAAGAAGAGGGGGGGGGGAGGGAGGAAGAGGAAGGGGTATCGCCGAGAGTCGATTCTGGGTTTGGAGTAAAGGATAAGGCTGGAGTGTGGGGGGTGAGGAGTAGGATAGAGGTTCAGGTCGAGAGATTTGAGGGTGAGTGTAGGCGAGGGATGCGGAGCGAGAGGATCCGAAAGGAGTCGGAACGAGTGGTGAGGTCGGATATGGATCCGAGGAGAGGCGACGACGACGACGACGCTGTTCTCCATCTGAACTGAGCGAGGAGGATCTCACTCCTTCAGCTCCGTTGCTACTCCTGCCTTCCCCTCGAGCTCCCTCCTGCATCGAAGGCTCGGTTTCGACCTGACTTTTCCAGCCTCGAACGTCTCCTCTCCCCGTTCCTCCCCGGCTCTCCCTCCTTGAGGAAGGGTCTCCTCGGTCCGCTGTGGTTGTGAGAGGAGATGTCGCTGGAGATGAGTAGAGATGGAGGGAGTGGGTGGTAGTGGTGGTGGTGGACGAGAAGGTAGACGAGGAGGACGAGGATGATCGGGAGTGACCGCTTGCGACCGGTCGTTTTCCTCGAGGAACCGAAGGGACGTAGACGCAGGGGAGACCTTTACTCCTGCAACGGACGCAAGAGTCTTGGCCGTCGCACTGGGGGCAGAAGAAGAGGTAGAGAGAGGGAGAAACGAAGAAAGATGGAAATGATCAGCCCTCCAGCTTTTAAGCTCCTCAATCCGCCGAGACCAAGTTCGACGCGTCCTTCAAATTAACGGATGACGCTTTCCTCTCCCTTTCGCGGCCTCTGTAAGCCTCTCAGCATCTTCGGAGAATGAAACTCACCTTAGTTTTCCTAACGCGACATGCTTGACAGGCCTGTTTGGAACGAGATCATTCAGTTTTCCTTCAATTTCTTCCGGAGCGAAGTAAGAGGAGACCAGGGGAAACGTCAAGAGACTAAAGGACTTCAATCGAGTTCGAATGGGAAAGGAAAAAAAAGGTGCTCACGTTTGCTGTACGGGTCTCTTCGGCGGACTTGATCAGCAGAAATTCCACCGGGGACGTCCTTCTTGTCGGATCCTTCCTTGAATCCTCCTCGGACTCTTCGAGGAACGGATTCGAACTTGTCCATGCGCCTGAGCTCCAGCCGATGGGTAGGAGAAGAGATTGGGAGGGGAAGGGAGATTGAAAAGATGTCGAGGACGGGATGAAGGAGGAAGGCTGGGAAGGTGAATGAGGAGCGAGGGACGTGGGATGGCGCTCTCGGATTTTGCTGCTGAAGTCAGATTCTCCTTCCGGTGGACGACTCGAGGAGCTCCTACGACTTTCGTCGGCGGTGGTCGCTAGTTCGAGTTCGAAGGGACGTTGAAGCTGAAGCTGCTCCTTCTCGGATGGCGATCATGAGCCGGTTTCGACGACGACGACGCGATTCCTGCTTGATGGAAACGGCGAGTGGGCTGCTGAGCTGAACCGACGAAGATTGGAGCCGCCTAGGGGAGGCTGAGAAGAACCATGCTGCTCGTTCCGAGAATCAAGTGTGTTGGGTAGGAGGGAAGAGGGGAGGGAAGAGGCGGTGGGAGCCGAAGGAGTGGAGGGAGAGGCTGCGAAGGATTGAGGGTTGCGAGAGGAGAACATCAGACCAGGGATGAAGAAGGGTGGTCGAAATGGAGGGGGACGATGTAGTAGTGAGAGGAGAGTGGGAGGAGATGACGGTTGAAGGTCTGCCAGTTTTCTGGGGTGATTTGGAAGCCGAACAGGCCAGAGAAGGAAGGAAACAGGACCGGTCCTAAAGGAAACCTTGAGCTGCGAAAGGGAAGTCCCCCAGAACCAAGCTGATTCTTTCCTCCGATACGAAAAAAGACAGTCAGAACCTTTTCTCCGAACGTGGAGAAGGAAGCGGGCGAGACCAAAGGAAAGGACGGACCAAAGAAGCGACGGCCTGCCAGCGATAATGAACGAGAGACCAGAGATGATGAATGAGCAATCAACTGTCAAACAGGGGTGGGCGGGTACAGACGTACAGACAGTGAAGTGGGAAAGAGGGCCACACGAGTCCCTTTCAGCTCGAAACAAACATTCCTGAAGCTTTGGACAGATCTCCCCAGCTTTGGTCGTCTCTCCTCACTCTCTCAAGTTCAGGTTCGCTTGGGATCGGAGCGAAAAAGCGGAAGAACTCTCACATGCAGGGAGGAACGAATCAGGTAGGCGCCCTTCGGAGGCCGAAGAATACTGAGCCTGCAAAGAAGGAAGGTCGAAGGGGTGAGCTCAAAGAGAAAATAAGGAGAGAAAAGGACGAAAAGAGTTCTGATGAAAGCTCTCACCTGAGCATCGACTCATTCTCGCAATTTGAGCCGATGAAGCGCACGTGTAGATACCAGAAAATGGAGATAGCGCTCGTCAGCAGGCATCAATCAAAGAAGATGGTCGTCGTCCTCGTTCTGCGTTCGTTTGATCTTCTTCTTCCCGTCCCTTCTCGCACGCGAGCAGAAGCTTCCACTGAGACCAAACTGCTAAGCTTTGGTCTCAGAGTGACGAATGATACATAGAACATTCTGTGCAAGCTGGTCAACCCCCAGGAATTCGAGGCTAGAAGCAAAGAAGCAAAGAAGGAGGTCATCATCATCGAGACGCGTCGATCTCGTCGCAGCTCGAACTTCTTGTCCGTCTGGCGAGTCTACGGCCGGGAACTACTCACTAGCTTGACACCAAAATGTTTATGTAAGCTCTGAATGAGCACTGGAGAAGATCCGACAGAATTTGGAGGAAAAAAAATATGAAAGAAGAAGGGAGAGAAGGGACTCAGCGATTGTCAGCCTTCCAGACGAGAGTTTGGTTGAGGAAGGACTTATCGAGACGACGAGAGAAGCAGCTGGTGTATTCAAAGACGGCTCGTGAAGCTTCTAGCATATCTTCCACCCAAATGAAAGCAGACGATGACCGCCTGCTTTTGCAGATGCGAGGGAGGGATTGTGGGAGAGGAGACGGGTGAGGAGTCGGAATCTTCGACTGATTGAGAGAGAGATCCCCCTACTCGGTCCCGTAGGACCAGCGAGATTGCTGCTACTTCTGAAATTATTCCAGATCTGCGGAAACCGAGATAGAGGAGTGATGAGGAGGAGGAGAAGAGAGGCGAAGAGAAGGGAGGAAATCTGGGTTGAGCTTCAACTCACTCACGGCAGATCCCTTTTCTCCCCCCGCCCCTAGAGCTCCGATTGGCTGGATCCACGAGGAGGCCAAGTGAAACGGTTTCCTCTGAAAATGAAGTACTCGAAGAGCCATGGCCTGGCAGGAGAGGAGGATGGCTTTCGAGAGCGACGGAAGGAAGGAGGAGGATGGGGAGGTCGTCGCCGTTGGCAAGGGGATGAGAGGTCGACGGGTCGAATCTGTCGTGCTCGTTCCTTTTGACGAGAGAGGGCGTAGATTATACAGACGAGCGCGAGTGCATTTCTGAAAGTGAGGCTGCTGAGACGGTGGACGGTTGGGGGCGAAAGCGAAAGAGTTGAGCTCTTCGCTGTTTCGTTTTCGTTTGTTGGACTTCAACTGCATCCTTCCCTTCTCTCTTTCTTCCTCGCTTCTTTTCGAATCAGGGTTATCAACATGGGCATCCTAGATTGGTTCAGGAAGGTGTATATTTCCCCCTCTTTTCTTCTCTCTCGTTTCGCTCCTTAAAGCCGTCCTCTTAGCTCAACATCTCCTTCTCCTTCCCTTCCCCTCCTCATCCTCCTTCGCTCGCTCCCCATAGAAACCCGAGGTCGACTTCGAATCCCTCCTCCAACAACTCTCTACCGCTATCCAGGACAAGCAGCAGCGACTCTCTGAAATCAAGCTCAGGGAACGAAGGACGAGCCTCCTCTTCACCGTCTACGCCTTCGGTTCATGGCTCATCTACGCCGTTCTGTGGTGGTTGAACGTCCTCCCTCTTGGGCTCATCGGACTCGGAGGATCTAAGGAGGATGGAGAGGAATCTTCCTGGGAGGATGGCTTGGGAGGAGTCGTCGTTCTTGCTCTGCCAGCCGTCGTGGGACCCTTCGGGTGCGTCGACTCTGGAGCTCAACATCGAACCGAGTGGCATCTCAAGCTCATCCTTTTGGTTCTTGCAGGATCATGTTCATCAGGAGGATGGTCAAGATGTGGTACACTCGGCAGGAGACCTATGAAGGTGAGTCTTTGCGTTTCAGGAGGCAGGGGAAGAAGCGAAGGAGGAGGGATGAGAAGGAGGAGGAGGAGGAGGAGGAGGAGGAAGGAGGAGGAGTCGAGGAGTCGAGGACCAGCAGCCTCTCGAGCTTTCACCGCTGGTCCGCTCAGCAGGATACAGCGCGAGAAGCTTGAGAGGTTGATGTGGGTGGGCACCTGGTGCTAGGACGCAGCTCGTCCGTTGGTTCAGACGGTGAGATCCAGCGGGAGGCAGAGGGAACGAGCTGGAGCTCGACTCTCCTGTTCTCCCTTCCCCTTTCTAGGAGCACTTTGCTCTACAATGTCTCAATGCCGTCTATCTCAGCCTACTCGAAATCTCCCTACGACTGACGTCTTTCCTTTTTCTTCTCACTCTTCGTCCGCTCTCAGAGAAGCAGCTTCGCGACCTTCGAATCAAACAACGGACCACCATCGAGGACATCAAGAAGAAGACCAACTACTACACGACCAAGAACCTTCTCGAGAAATATGATGATGGGCCTGGAGCTGGAAAGGTTCGTTTATCCCTCCTCTTTCTCCCCAAAAAAGTCCAGGGAGATGGACTCGCTCTTCCTTCGACGCGATCTCCCAAATTGACTTTATGTTCCGCTGCTCTTTTTCTCTCACTTCCGCAGGGACCTCAACAAGCACCTGGCTCAGTAAACTCTCAGGATCCCTCTTCCCTTCGACGACGAGGCTTCCCAGTCCCACCTGACGTTCGACAACGAGCCATCTCGACTCCCTCCTCGCCAGCAGGCTCTCCCTCTCCAGCACCTCGCAACCCAAGCAATCCTTCCTCTCCTCTCGTTCCTGGGCCTCTCGGCAGTGGAACTCCTCATCCTCCAGGCTCGATGGTTCAGCAGCACGATCCATCAACTCCTTTCAACGCTCGTGAGCCCCTCGTCTCCTCTCTTCGCCCTTCTTGTTCATCGCGTCGAGAAACTAACCCGCCGTCTTCTTTCTTTTCTTACTCCGTCTCTGGTGCTCCATTAGAACAACATCAGTTCTCTTCCTCTCCGTTCGCACCTCAACCCATCGCTCCTCCGACTCCTCCCGTCAAACAGTGGTACGATCGTCTCGCCGACGCCGTTCTCGGGGAGGATCCCTCGACTTCCAGAGTAGGAGGCAACTTCAGCAAGTTTGCGCTGGTGTGCGAGAAGTGCTTTGCTTGGAACGGGCTGGTTGAGGAGAAGCAGTGGAGTGACATGCGTGAGTCTTCTTCTTCGCTTTCATCTTCGAACTCGCTCTCAGTCCGTCGACTTCCTTCGATCTGACCTCTGAGAACTTCCACTTCTCATCTTTCTACAGAGTACATCTGCCCCAAATGCTCTCACTTCAACCCTTCTCCCAATTCTCGTCTCCACCCCAAACCTTCCCTCAACTCCCTTCCAGCATCCACCTCATCCTCCTCGTCGCTCACTCGAACTCCTCATCATCTCGCCCAGTCGACGACTTCGACGGACGTAGGAGAGGAGGAGACGCCTGTGAAGGGGAAGAAAGCTGCTTCGAAGAAGGGTGGGAATGGGAAGAAGAAGGTGGTGGTTGAGAAGGAGAAGGAGACTGATGAGTTCGCGGAGGGAGAGGAAGGAATGGATGTAGATGAGGAAGGGAAGCAGTGAGCTCGGGGCAGCTTCGGTATCGCTTGACTTTAGCTCGTAAGTTCTATATGTTCTCATCGAACGATATTAACTTCTTTGAACCTAGGGGCGAAAGGGAGAGACATGGAAGGAAGGAACCAAGCTTCCCGACCTGAAACGCGTCGCTCGAAGAACCTTTTCTTCCTTCAGCGATCTCGCTGACTGAACCTCTTACATAACATCTCAGTTTAGCCTCCGCTTCATCATCGTGGGCTCGATTTCTCGGGCAGCTCGGGTGCTTCGCCAAAGCTAATCGGAAGAAAGGCATCAATTCTGGTGAAACCTTCCGGATGGTCTCAGAAACGGGAACGAAGGATTGCCTTGTCTTTCTTCTTTCTTTCTCCCCCCTCCTCTTCCTCTTTCAACCACCACAACCACCCTTCAACATGGACCTAATACCACATCGTTTGCCCAGGTCTCTCCTTCCATTCCTCAGCCGCCTCAATCTTACTCGAGCAGAGTGTACGAGCTGGCTCCCATCGAGATCGGGGCATCTGTCGACAACATTCTTGCTGGTGTGCTGATGGCTATGGCGTGGTCGTACTTGTAAGCTCAATTTGCATCGTTCATCGGCGTGCGTGAAAGATTGAGAGAGTCGAGCTGACCCTCGGCCTGCGTCGCACTTCCTCCTTGTTTCTCTTTCTAGCACAACCTTCAAGAACGATCGTTGCATTATCAGGATTCTAGTAATAGCTATGCTAGTCCTCAACGTGTGAGCCTCTTCTTCATCGACCGCGATCTTCGACGGAGATTTCTAGGACCTGAACTCCAACTCGCCTTTCGTGCAGAGGCCAAATCGCTACAGCTATCGCCTACAACGTCGACACCCTCGTTAGCTACGTGGCCTGCAAGGTCAACATCAGCTATGTGAGTTGTTTTCCCTCGATAGACGAGAGAACGGTCCCGCTGACGCTTCTTAATCCCTTCTGATCTTTCTAACCGCGACGGCAGATGATCACCATCCAAACCTTCGAAACCCTCGTCACGGCCCTGGCACAGCTTTTCTTCCTCCATCGGGTCTACGAGCTCTCAAAGTCTATCGTCCTCGTCGCGCTGTCGTTCGTTTTCGTCGTCGCTGGCTTCGCGCTCGGAACGGTTGCTATCGTGTTAACAGCTCTGATCGTGAGTGTCGAGTTTCGCTGATAGAGAAGAGAATGTTCCTACTGATACCTACTTTTACTCTTCCTGGTGGTGATAGCCAAAAACCACCGAGGTGCGCGGATTGCTCTCTTCGTCGTCTCGAGGATTCGAACGCGTCGCGCTGATGTTTTTTTCCTCGTTCACCTTATCACACACGCAGATTCAGTTCCACCGCTCTCGAACCGGCGGGCGAAGAACCGAGACTATCATCTCCTCGCTCATCCTCTTCATCTGCGAAGCCCAACTCCTCCCTTTGCTGGCTTCCTTGTTTTTCCTTGTGGCCTACGTAAGTAACACTTTCCTCTATCTCCACCTCCCCATTCTTAACGCTTTCAACTAAGAAAAAGCGAATTTTGACAGGCTCAAGACCAAGGGAGCACTGTCTTCATGATCGGCGCCTTTGCAGAGCCCAAGGTCGCAGCCATTTCAGTTCTACACGTTTTGAATTGGTGAGTGAAACCTTTCTTTCCCTAGAGCGTCTTGTATATCTACGATTCAAGCTGATCGTTTCTCTAAACCCTTCGTCTGTTTGTTTTTCCAGCCGAGCTCGGATCAGACGCGACCTCGACCGGCTCGATGATGCTGCTCCTTCGCTTTCGCTGGAGAAGAACGGAGCTTCGCCTGCCCCACCCTATCCCTACGGTACTCAAACTTTGGATCGTACTCAGAGTGGATCCGTCGACGTTCGGTCGGAGCCCAGCGATGTGGGTTCCTCTCTCTCTTCCTCTCCAAACGAAGTCCCTTTTCCTCTTCTCATCCCGCTGATCCTGCTTCGTTTCCTACTTTCCCCTTCCTTTTCCCAGACCTCCGCATCCTCCCACACTCCTCCTGAAGTTCATTCAAGCGCCGAATCTCTCCCTTATCGCGGCAGGTCGCGAACCAGAGGAAAGAGGAACGCTGAAACGCTCGACGATCTCTTCGACGATGGGGACGACGTCACGAGGAAGAGGAGGAGGAGAAGATCACTTTCAGTGCAGCTTAGCGGTGGATAGGGTAGTTGTATCTGTAGTAGTATCATTAGTGTAAATGATAGGGTCTATTGGATTACTTGTATTTAATGTCGTCGTCTTTCGACATACGAAGGGCAAAAGAAACAGGAGGTCAGGGTCCGCGACCTCTCTCCTTTCGTCTCTCCCTTCTCTCCATTCGAGACGCACGAAAGCAGAAGACAACAACCCCGTAGTAAATAAATAGAAAAAAAGACAAGCAAGACGCCACATACTCTAACCCCTTTCCTCCTTCTCTAGACTATCTTTCCAACCCCCCAACGAACCTCATCCAATTCTCCTCCCTCCACCCACCCACCTTCCCCTGCCCCTTCGCCTTCCCCGTCCCGGTTCCAGGCTCATGCCAATCCCACCCCCTCTTCAGAACCTCCAGAACCTCTCGACGTAGATTCCAGTGCGTCCCCATCTCGACTCCTTCGGCGGTTCCGCTTCGGAGGAGTTTGATAGTTTCGAGGGAGGAGAGGGCGTGCGGTTGGGAGAGGGTGTAGCCGAAGGAGGAATCGGTGGATGGAGTGAGGTAGGGGATGGAGAGAGAGAGAGAGAGGGGAAGGGAGAGAGGGAGGTGGGTGTTGGCTGCGAAGAAGAAGGGAAGGGAACGTGAAGTCAGCGGAATGAGAAGAGGGAGAAGACGCGTGTCGAATCTCGTGAACTCACCAGCACCAACCCCTCCACCAGACCCAACCGAAATCAAAATATCCAACTCGTCCATCGTCTTCCAGAATTGCTCCTCGACTCCACTGCCCTCTCCGTCTTTCACCTCCCAGTCCCAGTGCACGTCGACGACCTCCTTCAGTCGCTTCGGAACGACGGGTCTGGGAGGCAGCTTCGAAGACGATCCAGCGGTCCAAGGAACGATGGAAGAAGGAGGGAGGATGATATGAAGAAGGAACTGCGATTTTCGAATCTTGGAAGAAGAAGAAGTGTCGGCGAGGAAGGGAGGGAGTTCGTGGTGTTCGTCGGCGAGGAGGGAGGGAAGGTAGCCGAAAGTTGTCGGTGAGACTGTTTGGAACGTACAAATACACAAACGCGAGAAATATATGTTTAGCTGGCGTGAAAGAAAACGCGAAGAGACGAGAGGAAAGGGTGGTTCACGGTCGACTCACCATTCAATTCCGTCTCCAGCCTCTTGAACAAAGCCTCGTATCCTTGCCCACTCCCATCATCCACCACTCCAACATCCATGAGCGCAAACTCACCCTCCCTCTTCACCACCTGCTTCCTACCGAGCTTCTTGGGTCCTCTCCACGCGGCGCGTTTGAAGGTCGAGGGAAGAGGGAGGGAAGGGACGAAAGAGGTGAAAGGGATGTGTTCATAGCCGTAGAAGGAGAGGGAGGGTTGAGCGAGGGAGAGACGAGCGAAGTGGTTAGAGAGGAGAGGGAGAGATCTGTTTCGACGAAAAGAAGGAGGGAGGAAGGTTAGGTTTCGTTCGAGACGCGTCTTTGCTTGCCCAGGGTATGAAAGGGGAAAGAAGCTCACGAAGGAGGTTGAGCGACGAGGATGGTAATGGAGCCTAATTGGGACCATGGTCCGAGGATGGTTGGAGAAGTCCAGTCGGATTTGGAAGCGGCGGTGGTGGTAGGCGAGGAGAGGAAGGCTTCGGGATTGGAGAGGAAGCAAACGATGGGAAAGCGGAGGGTTGTAGGGAGGAGGGAGTGGAGTTTGAGGAGAGAAGGGGTTAGGATAGGAAGACTAGTAGGTGGAGAAGTGGACGAGGTCATCGAAAGTCAGCTTGAGCTCGTAGCAGCTCTGATCTTGAGCTCGAAAGGGAAGGAAGGAAAGGGCTCGACGCGAACTCACTCGAGCTCACACGATCCCAGCACGACTCCTCCCACGCCTCCCTTCGAGTCTCCCAGCCTCGTCCCAACCTCGACCTTCTGCTTACCCGTCTCCAACTCGTCCTTCACCTGCTCTATCCACGTTATCAACCCCTCTACCGAATGGCTTGCCTTGTCCTTCTCGTCGACGCTCTCCTTCGGGACCCAACTCTTGACGCTCCCGGAGTTGATCCCGGGAAGGAGCAACCCTCCGTGCTCCTCCAGGCCATCCTTCACCGATATCAGACCCAGGAGATGCTTGCTCGAGTGAGTAGCGAGTACGAGGGTGTTCCCCTTGAGAGCGACCGGTCCTGTTCCTCCTCCTCCTTCGGCGTCGCTGTGGAAGGGAGTTTGAGGTCGATCAACCTTCTTTCTGTTGCCATGATCCGAGGAAGAGTCCTTCCTGGCTTGATCGAGAACCTTGCCGAGATACTGCTGAAGGTCTTCAGGCTCTTCACGATGGGGAGTTTGGGGGTAGGGCGATGCAGGGGTGAAGGAAGGGGAGGAGGAAGGGAGGAGGTCAAGGAGATGGAGAGCTCCGACAGTGAGGACGAGGAGGATACCAAGTCGGATCGGACGAGATCGGGGGAGGTAAGAGACGAGACCCATCTCTACGAGCGAGGCGAGGGAGGACGGAAAGGTGGGAAGATGGTTGTAGAGGGAGGAATGCAGTCGGGAGCTGGGAGAGGTAAGGTTTCAGGAGAGAGAGTTGGTTGAGCTCACCAAATTCGCAGCCTGTTTGAACAACCTCCCTCTCGACAAACCAGCAACAGCAAACGTACACCTCAAATTTATTGAGAGGTCTCATTAAGACGCTCTGCTACTGTGTGTGCCTGTCTTCAAAAACGAAGAATCGCTGGGCAGAGCCGCCGGAAAGGGAACCTCGCCCTTCTCCCCCTTTCATCCAAAACCAGCTCACTGAGCTGAGAGGAACGTAGATAGACATGATGATACCCGCTAAGCTTCGATGAGTTTTGACATGTGTAGGAAAAAAAACTTTCATTCAACGAGAATGAGCGTGATCTTCTTCTTCGTCTCTTCACGACTCGACGCGACTCCTTTACCTCTTCGCTGACCTTCGCGTCCCCTTCTGAGACTACGTATTTAGCCTCTTAAATAGCACGGCCAGATTCGGAATGAGTGCTCCATATACGATTGTCGTTTTAATTCAGCTGCTGCTTCGTGAGTTCCCACTCACTTGCCTTTCTTCTCAATATCGTTCCTGCTTCTTTCCGGCTTGATCAGACCCTTCGATTTATTTCTCCTTCTGAATCACGCCGGTTCCTCCCTTCTCTCGTCGTCCCCCTCCTCTCTCTCCATCTCTCTCCTCTCATATCTACCAAAAACATCCTCATGGCTCCCTTACTTCCCTCCTCTCCTTCAGAGCTCTCACCAGCAATCGCTCTTCAACCCATCGTCGTCGTCCTCTCCCTTTCCTCTCTCCCTTTCGTCTGAAAGACTTCTTCGGACTGCCGAGCATCATCATCTTCGATTCAAGCTAGAAAACTGATTTTAGATCCAAAGATCGGCGGGCGAAGCGAGACTATGGAGAGGAATGCAAGCGTGTGGGTCGGTCCCGATTCGACCGAGGCAGGCTCCCTCTTGATTTTGAGGTTCGTTTTCTTTCGCCAACCAACCACGACCTCCTCCTTCTCCACCCCAGCGATGATCCGCACCTTCTCAAGCAACGCCCTCCCGTCTTCCTCACCACTCTGCTCCTCGTTCAACCTCACCCACCATCGAAGAAGCGAGCTTGAGCTCACCCTGAGCTCGCTTCGCCCTCTTCCTCCCCTTCCACCTTCGACCCTCTCCTGCAGCGTCCTTGTCGCGAACCGGAGCTTCTCCAACCTCTCGATCCCAGGCCATCTCTCCGAGTTTCTGCCTCGGTCAGGTTCATCAGCAAGCAGTAGCGTGGAAGGGTCCCTGAAGGATCAGGGAGATTTGAGGACGAAGCGAGAGGTGAGCCGTCTCGTTTCCTTTGTCGATTTCGCCTCGATTTCGAGTGGTTGGGACTGGAGGGAGTGCTCGTGAGGTCTGTAGAGCTGGTCCTTCAGAGGTACCTCTGGCGAGGTAGAGGAGAAAGATGGAGGGAAGCTGGAAAAGTGAAAGAGGCCGAACCCGCACTGAGTAGTCAGGCCTCAAGGGAAGGAGAGGGAGGGGAGCTCGAGTTCGAGCTCAACCTACTTGGCTTGAGATCCCTTCACTCGCTCGACGGTTGAAGACTTCAGCTACTCTGCTATGGATAGTCTGACGACGATCCAGGAATTAGGAGGACGTTGTTGCAGGTGTCAGCGGGAAGAAACGCGACGGAGGGAAGGAAGAGTCGACGAGCTCACCTTCGTTTCGTCGAAGCCAGCGCGAGTTATCCTCTTCAGCCAGATTCGAAAGTATGGCTGCTCATCGCAGACGATGAGAAGACTGCTTCTATCCGTTTGGGTGGGCGACGGAGGTGGGCATGGTGGTGTGGGAGGGAGGAGAAGCTCTCTGCGAGTCCGCTCTGCGCACTTAGGTCCCTTCTCCGACGTCCTACCCTGATATTTTCCCTCAGACGAGCTCAGAACTGGTCTATGTAGACGAGCCGAAAGCTGACTTGGAGCCTGTCTGGTATCTTCTCACAGACTCAGCTCGAATGACCCGATCCCTTCACCATCTCCTTCCAGCTCGACCTCTTCCCTCCCGACTTCCTTCCTTCCTCCTCGCCCTTCAACCTCCACACCATTCTCTTTGGACCTCTTCAACATTCGTAATCTCCCCATGCTCAGGACTTCTCTATCGTGGTCTCTCGTGGTCCTTCGAAGCAGCGTCCAACGCGAGACTCCTTTCCAAACTCTCTTCCCATACGACACCACGCCCTCTTCTCGCGACTCCATGCGATTCCACCTCTTACAGCTGTAACCAATACAACATCTCAAGCCTGGGAGTGCTGTATCTTGCTCTTCATCTGTATCTCGACGCGTCCCCACGCTGGCCCGCGCCTCGAAGTCGAAGCACGCTGAGCCTCCCATCTCCTACCAATCTTCGTCTCATGCGAGATCAACAGGTTCCGAGCACCCATACCGATTTCCCCTAATCCTTCTGTACTGGCGCCTTCCTTCCCTCTTGTGCAGGCAGGTCGAAGGAGAAGAGAGGGCCCTAGCGACGCTCCATCGTTCCCTCTGCACGCTCAGGACGACTCGAGAGCTGGGACTCGTCGGATGAAGCTCTGGGCGTGCCTTTCCAGCTCCTCTGGAGTCGCGTCGTACTCATGGCTATCGTTATCTCCCGTCTAGTCTATTTTGGTGCGGGCCCGGGCCTCTTGGAGACACGCGAGTCCATCTTTGTCTCTCCCCCCTTCTTCCAATTGATATCTTGCAACCCATGCGGATCTCTCTCGAGGGGACTCGGATGGGTCGACTTGAGATCGCGAGGTGGAGAGTACTTGAGGTCCTTCTCAAGTCGCGTGCTGAAGCTCCCTTTGCCTCTCGAGCTTCCTTCCTTCCCTCCAACACCCACTTCTTCTGCTCTCCTCAGCAAAGATGTCCGAATACAAGAAGGAAGACTCGGTGGTCAACGTTCTCTCTCTCACCAACTCCCAGACGCAGCACGAGTACCCTATCGACGACGAGAAGAAGGAACACTTCGGCGAACCTCGATCTGTTCGTTTCTTCTTTTCTTCATAGAAGACTTCTCTGACTCTAAGCCCTTTCTTCATTCGTCCCTATAGGGAGAGGTTCATCAGTATGCTATCGAGTCTGGTGAGTAGGAGAGAGAGCGAAACTGGGAGCGACGTTGAACAGCCTGTTCAACGTGGCTGGCGCTAATCGTCGTTCCTTTCCGTTTCTTCTTCCTTCAGATCTCGTCGTTCTCTCTCACGACGTTGACGCTGGTGAGCTCAGATGCTCTCGTTTCATCTAACCTTCGATTCGAAAAGCTCACACCGTCTCTTTCTTTCTTTTCTGGGGCAGTCTACGACCGAGCCATGTGCGTGATTCGAACTTTCTTCCCTCCGACGCCTTCCTTCCTTCGAAGCTCACCTTCCTTCGAAGCTCACCTTCCTTCCTTCTTCCTTTTTTCTCTCCCTTGAAGTGCTCTATCCACCGAAGAGGTCATCGATATCCTGGAGCATGCCTGGGCCGAGCACTACGATGGTGAGCATCTATCCTCTTTTTCCTTCCTCTCGGTTTGGACGCGCTTTGACCTTCCCTCCCTTCGACGTCCAGATCCCAACTTCCCCGCCGCCGTCCGAACCAAGATAGAGTACTTCCTCAGCGGAGATGCGTCGACTCTCGAGAACTACAACCTGCTGCTCGAGGAGATGAAGATTGGTGAGTTTGAGAAAGCGATCTCTCCCGACCAGCCTTCGCTAATCTTTCCCTTTCGCTCTTCTCTCCTCTTCAGAGGCTGCCTTGATCCGATTTTCCTCTCCCTACCCTGAGGTTAGAGCTGTGGTCAACTGGTGAGCTTCTCGTTTTCATCTTTGATCTTGAACCGAGACGGATCTGACCTTTTCTCTCCGTTTCCCTCCAGCGTCGACGACTACGATCTGCCTGCTTCAACCTTCCGAGTCTGGGTTATGGGAACATTCTGGTGTGGTCTTGGAACTTTCATCAACCAGTTCTTCTCTATCCGTCAGCCTGCTTTCACTCTCTCGCCCAACGAGGTTTGTTTCACTTCTGCCTTCGTTCCTTCTCTCCTTTCGTTCTGACCTCTTTCTTCGTTCCTCAAACCAGGTTCAACTTCTCTCCTACCCGTTGGGTGTATTCATGGCTTGGGCTCTTCCCAGGAAGGTTTTCCGTCTCTTCGGCTACAACGCGACCCTAAACCCTGGACCTTTCAACGAGAAGGAGCACATGTGAGTCCTCCGTCTTCGCGCGACGACGCGACTACTCTCTCTTTCATTCCTTTGCTGACCTTCCCTTTCTCCGACTACTCATTCAGGCTCCTCACTATAATGGTCAACGTTGGAATGAGTACTCCCTACACTATGTACGTTTTGATGGTTCAACTGCTTCGTGAGTTCTTCTTTCTCCTCTCCCTCCTCTTCTTCTCGCCTTCCTTTCCTCGTTTCTCTCCTCCTTCTGCCAAAACCTTCGATTTCATCCCATCTGACTCTTTCTCCCTTCAACTCTCTCTCTCAGCCATCTTCTTCGACCAGTCCTGGGCCGGAAAGGCTGGATACCAAATGATCATGTCCCTCTCCGTTCAGGTTCGTCACTTCTCTTCTGCGACGCTTTCCTCGCAACGAGAGCCTCCGCTCATCTTTCGTCGTCTTCTTGTCTACAGCTCATCGGAATGGGATTTGCGGGAATGTGTCGACGATTCATCGTCTACCCTGAGCGTGAGTCGCGTGCGGAGAGGGACGAAAGAGAAAGGCTGAGCAGCGAGCTGACCTTCCCGTCCTCTCTTCCTTACCCACCTTCGTACGATCCCCTTCCAACCTGTATTCCCTTTTGCCACACTGAGACTGCATCTGGCTCTTCAACCTCGCCACCATCGCTCTCAACAAATCGTTCCACGACAAGACCAACGTCGGTGAGTTTGGCTACTCTCTCTCCTTCCCAAACTTTCTTAAGCTGATGCATCATTATTCTCGCTCTTCAGTCGCCAACGGATGGAAGATCTCTCGAATGAAGGTTCGTCGGGGGTCCTTCGCGTTCAGCAACATCATTCTCTCGACGCAGAGCTGATCGCTTTTTTCTGTCTCCTCCTCATCAGTTCTTCCTCATCGCTTTCTCCGCGATGTTCGTCTACTTCTGGCTTCCCGGAGAGCTCTTCCAGGCTCTCTCGTATTTCAACTGGATCGACTGGTGAGCCCTTCTCCTTCCGACCTCTCTCGTCGCGTCCCTTCGCTGACCTCTTCGCCTCTCCCTTCTCAGGATCAACCCTACCTCGATCGGTGTGATGGCCGTCTTTGGGTCCATTTCAGGTATCGGATTCAACCCTCTCCCCACCTTCGATTGGAACATCTTCGGAGGAACGAATGCCATGATCTTCCCTGCTTTTACCACCATCAACGCCTTTTTTGGAACCCTGGTCAGTCGCGTCGCCGCTTCAGCCCTGCGCTCAGAAAGGATCCTGACCACCAGTCTTTCTTGCTCTGTTACAGATCACTGGACCTATCATCTTGGCGGTCTACTTCACCAACACGTATGACACTGCTTGTGAGTCCAAGAAAAAAGGAAAAAAAAAACACGCCCGACCCCTCTGATACTTTACTTCCAAGATTTCCCTATGATGAGCAACAGGATCTTCGCCAACACCGGAAAAAGATACGCTGTCGGCAACATTCTGGACGCCGAGAAGAAGCTCGATCACGCGAAGTACGAGGCCTACTCCAAGCCTTACATGGCTGCTTCAAACTTGGGTACATCCGGAAAGAGAATGTTGAGGAGGAGAACGCGCGCTGACCTTTCCCTCTCTTTCCCCAGTCCTCTACGGATGCTTCTTCGCCATTTACACCGCTACTATCACCCACACCATTCTCTACCACAGGAAGGAGATCGCGAACGGTTTCAAGGTGGCCTACAAGTCCTTGAGGGCTGGGGAGAAGGGGTGAGTTCTAGAGCGAAGACGAGGAGGACGCGACGACATCGACTGACTTTTTTTCTCTCGCTCTCTCTCCCTTCCGCCTAACAACAGCAATTCCGGATTCAAGGATTATCATAACGTCGCGATGTCCAAGTACAAGGAGGTTCCTGAGGTATGTTTGCCGCGACTCTCGAGCCGAGCAGCAGGAAGACGCCTCCACTCACCCGCTCTCCTTTCTCTCCTTTTCAGTGGGCTTACCTCGCCCTCACCGTCTTCGCCATCATTCTTGGAGTTATCGGGCTCACCGTATACCCTACCAACGCTTCTGTCTCGGCCATCTTCTTCGGAAGTGAGTAGTTTCTCGGTTGGAAGAGAGACGGGAGGCGCGTTGGCTCTTGACGGCTCACTGGCGCGTTTTCCCCTTTCCTTCCCTTCTGTCTCCAGTCTTGCTTTGCATCGTCCTCGTCATCCCCATCGGTCTGATCACAAGTATCACAGGAGTCCAGGTCACTCTCAATGTCTTCGCCGAGTTCATTGGTGAGTTTGGAAGACGACTCGTCGACGAGAAGCTCGAAGCTGACTCTCTCCCCCTCTCCTTCTCAGGTGGTCTCATCTACCCCGAGAATGCTCTCGCCATGAACTACTTCAAGACCTACGGAGTCATGACCACGTGAGTAGAGTTATCCATTCCTGACCAAGTCGGAGGAGACCTCGGCTGACATCGATCTTCCCTCCTTTCCTTTTCCAGCATGAACGCCATCGCTTTCGCTCAGGACCTCAAGCTCGCTCACTACATGAAGATCGGACAAAGATACGCTTTCGGTGAGCTCGACGAGCATCCTTGAGACTCTGTTCTTCGAATCTCCCTTGCTGATCGACACGTCTCCTCTCGTCTGCTTCTCAGCCGTCCAGATTTGGGGAGCTCTCATCGCCGCTGTCGTCGCCACTTCAATCCTCAACTACCAAACGACGATCGAGGACGTTTGTACTACGACTCAGAAAGATCACTTCATCTGTAACGGAGACAACACCTTCTTCACGTGAGTCAAGCTCTTCATCTCGCGGGCGTGAACAGAGCTGAACTCGTCTTCCTTTCCTGCCAGTGCTTCCGTCTTCTGGGGATCTCTCGGACCCAAGCGAGTCTTCGGAGTGGGAGGAATCTACACTGGTCTTCTCTACGGATTCTTGGTCGGAGGTGAGTTCCAGCGAAAGCTTTTTTCGAGTCGAAATCAAAGCTGACCTCGACTTGCTTCCTCCTCTTTCTCCAGCCGTTCTTCCCATCCCCTTCTACTTCGCCGCTAAGAGGTGGCCTACCAGCATCGTCTCCAAGATTCACATTCCCGTCTTGATCTCTGGAGCTCTCATCTGGGGTCCTTACTCGACCATGGTGAGTCTAGTAGAGGAAGAGGGAAGGAGCCTGCTCTCTCGTCGCTGACTCGCTTTCGTTCTTCGCTCAGGCCAACGTTTGGCCCGGAGTCATCGTTGCCTACGTGTTCCAAGTCTATATCAAGAAGAAGTACCTCGCCTGGTGGTCCAAGTACAATTATATTCTCGCTACTGCATTTGGGTGTGCTATCCCTCTCTGTGGTATCGCCATCTTCGTGAGTGGAAGCTCTCCGTCCCCTCAGAGCCGCGACGCGACTCGAAGCTGACTTTCCCTCTTCTTCCTTCGCTCAGGTCATCGTCGACAACAACAGTCTTACGCCTGAGTGGTGGGGAAACTCGATTTCGTATGCAGGTAAGCTTAAAATGCTGGTTTACGAGTAGATCGCAGCTGATGGGGCCTGAGACAAAGGAGGGACGACGCGTCGAACCGAACCGAATCAGTGACGATCTTCTTTCTTCCCAAACTTTCTTCCCTTTATTTTATCAGGATGTGATGGTCTCGCTTGCAGAGTAAGTACTACGCTACACTATCCACCTCAAGCCCAGCAAAAACAAACCCAAAGCTGACCTTTCTCCCCTCTCCTTCTCCCTCTCCTTCCCTCTTCGTCTTGGATATCTTTTTTCAGCTCAAGGAGATCCCCGATATCGGTTACATCGGAGAAGCTCCCGGTACCGGAGCTTGGCACTAGATCTTCTCCTTTCTGCCCTCTCTCTCTCTCGAGACTTTCTTCTTCTGTTTCTGCTCTTTTTCCTTCTTCTCGTTGTATCTCAGATCTTAGGTTCTCTCTATAGGGTTTTGGGTTTCCGTTTCAGGGTGGTATGATGGGTATCTTCACGCAGCGTCTTTATCTCTCTCTCTCTCTTTCCATACAGTAATTGATGACCTTCTTTCTCTCTCACGTCCCCTTGATCCGTCGCGTCCCCGTTTTTCTCTCATTTACTTCTCGATGAGACTTCGCCTGGTCTTCGAGCAAAACATACGGTTTATATTCACGTCGGGGTGAGAGTTTTGGAGGAGAAACAGAGGGGAGAAGAGTGGGCGAGGGAGGGAGAGAGAAAGGGAGGAACGAAGGAACGTATACGAGCTACAAGCAAGGGAGGACGAAACGGGGAACGACGACGAGGGAGCGGAGAGCGACGCAAGATAGGGAGAGAGAGATATTAATGATGGTAGTGGTACAGTCTAGGAGCGGGAAGAGAGAAGGAAGACACCGAAAGAGAGAAGGCATCGCGTCCAACTGACCGATCGCGAAACGAAAGCGAAGTGAAAGAAAGAAGAAAGCTACATCTCGACGAATCTCGAGCTACACCTGGCATCCAGAAACCATCGACTCAACCTCCGCCCAATCCCCGAACAAAACGTGCTCTCCTCCACCTCCAACAATCATCAAGTCTCTCATCCCTCCTCCTCCCAGCAGGACTGACAACCCCTTCTCCTCCTCCTTCATCTCCACCGTAGGCGTATCCACATGTCCCCACGTCACCGTCTCAACCGTCAACATATCCTTCTTCACGTCGTCGCTCAAAGAAATCTGCACCGAGGTTGCCAGCGAGAGGGGAGGGGAGGGTGCGATTGAGATCTTCTTTGGCGACGGAGAAGAAGTTGAGGTTGAGATTGAGGTTTGCGAGGCGTGAGAGTTTTGTCTAGAGAAGGGTTTCGGAGCGAGAGGGACGACGAGGAGACGGGGTGAGGTGGTGGGTGAGTTGAGGGTGGTGTGGTAGAGGGCGATCGTTGGAGGAGGATGAAGGGGTGGTGTAGGGAGGGAGGAGGTCGAGAGATGAGTGTTGTTGTTCGGTCGATCCGCGACGGGAGGTGAAGCCGGAGGAAGAAGGTTGGGTTTCCGTCTCTCTTCACGCTGGCTCCCAGTCTCTGCATAATCTCCATCTTCCCTGCGGTCCAGCGTAAGTAGCTCGTTCTCTCTCCTCCCAGAACCAGCGTCCGCCGAAGACGACTCCCCTCCTCCTCGCCTTGCTCCGCTGGCTCTTCCAAGCGAGCTTCTCCTTTCCTTCAACGACGTTCCGGACTCTTCGTTCCCGTTTTCAGTCGTATCAGTGTTGGTTTGGGCTCCTTCGAAGGTTGGGAGAGCCTTGAGACGAGGAGGGACGGGAGCCTTGCGTCGAAGGGATCCGACGAGGTGAGACGAGAGACCGAGTCGAGGAGTCTGTGGAGGGCTAGTTTCAGGGGGAAAGGGAAGACAGAAAGGTTAGAAAGATGAGAGGGATCTTAGGGGTCCAAGAAGGGCAGGGACGTACTAGGTTCGTCGTCTTTGGGAGGCAAAGATGAGAGGAGGAGAAGATCAGATCGAGCTCGGACTGCTGGACGACGAGGAGTTAAACTCACGATATCATAGCGATGGAATTGAGCATGTGTATCCTCAAGGAAAAGCGATCAGGGTGAGCGTCGGAGGGGACGCATGGAAAGAAGGGGGATCGAAGGAGGAGGAGCAGATTCAGTTCAGCTCGTGTTCCTGAACTAACGAGCGAAACCAGGATCCGCCTTCCAGGATTCCGGCTGTATGTTCGCAGCCGAGAGCGTCATAGGCGGCGGAAGAGCAATCCTAGAGAGAGCGAGAGAGGAATGTTTTGGCGGATGTGTTGGTGGTTGGGAGAAGAAGAAGAAGGAGGAAGGGAGGAGGAGTTCAGCTTTCGACGTTTTGCCTCCGTTCTCTTGACTGACTCTTCGCCAGCTTCAGTTTCGAGCCCGACCTCTTTCTCCTCCCAACCACGACGCAGAGGCCATTCGGATCTATCCTCAGAAATCATCCAAACGTCGACTCTCCTCTTCGGCTGGTCCTTTTATTCCCCCATCAACGGTCTGGCCCGAAGTTCGCTTCTTTCCCCCACCTCAGCTCCTTCCTTCTCTGCCCTCCTCTCACCCTGACTTCTTCTGGCTCTTTTCTCCTTGGATGTGATAACAGCAGCCAGCTCTTCTTCACCTCTCCCCTTCTCTCCTCTCGCCACTCAGCCCACTCGTTCAACCATGATGGAATCTCTGGCAGCGAAGCTCAAGCTTCGAAACGAGTGAGCTCACCTCCCTCCCTCCTCTCCTCTCCTTCCCCTCCCTATGCCTCTTCCTCTTCCCTTCTTGACTTCTCTCGCGTCTCTATCTTCCGAGGAAACTCAAACTTACCCAGCTTCCTTTTCCCCTTCCTCCCCGTTGCCTCCTTCCTCTTCCGCTGGCTCCGTCCTTCCCCTCTCGCTAGAACCGTCTACCTCCCTCTCGATGTCCAGCGAGCCATCCTTCTCTGCACCATGGAGAGAGAAACCTTCCTCTGTCCAAAGGATAACGGGAAGAAGTATGTTTTCTCTCCCTTCTCTTCCTTCTTTCCTTGTCTCCCAACGTACAGCTTGCTGGTGGAGATCGTCACTGATCATTGTATCCGTCTTGCTCTCTTTCCTCCCAGCATGCGAAACCGAGCTCAACTCCTCTCCGAACTCTCTCTCGTCTGCAAAGAATGGAAGGTGAAGCTTTCTTCTCTGTCTCTCTCTCTTCTCCCTAAAAGGAGAGGTCACGCCGAAAGTCAAGCTGATTTTGATCTTCATCTTCATGGCCTCCCCTTCTTTTCTTCTCCTTCCTCTTCCTTCTTTCACGATTCAACAGGAGATGGCAGACCCTCTTCTCTACGCGAACGTCTCCCTTCCAACCCTCACCCATCTCGAAAGGTTCATCAGAACGCTCGCTGTCCATCCTGAATACGGGCTGTGGACTCGGTGAGTCTCGCGCGTCGTTCCTTCCCTCCGTCACACCCACTCACTCAGCTCTCTTTTTGTCTCGTCGCAGCTACTTCCATTACTTCGGTCCAACTTTCCCTCTCCACTTCCTCCCCACCTGCTTCTACCTCCTACCCAACCTTGAACACTTTCTCACTCAGGCCGACGCGACGACGATTCCGGACAGAGACATCGATCCGACCAAGCCCAAGCCGAGGTTGTCGACGCTCGAGATCGATCCCGGTGTGCACGACTTGCATGGGAGGTACAGGGAGGCTGGAGTGGATAGGTGGTGTGATTTGGGGTCGCTCAGGTCAGTTCCTCTGGAGGAGAACGAGAACGAGGATGAGGAAGAGGAAGAGGTTTGGGCTGTTGGAGTTGTTGGAAGAGCTCGGGCGTTGATAGAGCACCTCAGTGGGAGTGCAAATACGTTCATAACGGCTCTAGCTTGTCCGTTCAAGTGGGCTTGAGATGAGGGTTGGGCGGCAAGCTAGAACTCGACGTGGCGAGCCAGCTCAACGGTCGCGTTCGCACTTCGATTCCGTCCGTTCCCTTACTCACCATCTCCTACATCTCCTTCCCTTTCCTATCCAAACAGATCTCTCGCTCTCGTCGGACTCGAAGCCATCAACAACGTTCTTCCTACCCATACCTCGTTCCCTCATCTCGTCGAGGTTCGTCCTCCACTCTTTTTCTCCGGTTCCCTTCCCCTCTCTTCGCATCTTCCTATCCTCCTCTTTCCTACATCTCCCAGCTGATATCCTTTTTTTTCTTTCCTCCTTCGGCGCCTATCAGCTCCACCTCATGCACCAAGAAGACGATCTCGACGACGACCCAGACGACTGCCACCTCCTCATCTCCATCCTTCGACACGTTGGACCTCAGCTCCATCTTCTCAGGATCGACGAGTTCTCGGATGATATCATACCTGCTCCTACAGGTACGTGTCTCGTCTTCTCGCTGTCTGGACTGGAGAGCAAAGACGCGTTGGCTGATGACCTTCCCTTTTTTCATTTCTCCTCCTGTCCGTATCCTCAGAAATCTTCACCTGTTGCCCCAACCTCGTTACCCTCAGCATCAGTGGTCTCGATCTCACACCTCTCGTCGAGCAAGGTCATCTCAACTTGAGGAACTGGCTCCTGGGAGGTGAGCGTTTCGATTCGTTTTCCTTTTGCCACTGACCTTCTTCATCCTTCTCGACCTCTTTCCTTCTCCTGCTCACTCGTCTCATTTTTCTCTCTTCTCCTCCCATTTGTTCTTTCCTAGATCCCTGGAACTACCACAACGAACACGCCGAAACCAACGCGCAAATCGAGTCCTCCGAGGGATTCTCGTCGACGTCCTCTGGTTGGGCTTGTGCAGCAGAGAGAGTCAAGCATCGAATCACCGAAGAAGACCGCGCTGCTGCTCAGGAGGTCCTTTCCGCGGAGAAGGTTCGTCTCTTAATCTCTCTCTCTCTCTCTCTCTCTCTCTCCTTTCCACTTCCTCTCCTTTTCTCAACTCCCTCCTCCCCTTCCCTCCCGTTGCCTCTCCCTTTCCCTTTCCTTCCCCATCAACTCGACTTCGCACTTCCCACCTCGCAGGAAAAGTTCCCTTCCCTCTCAGTCATCCTTCTCTGGAACGTCTCCTTCAAGGAGGAAGAAAACCGTCGCGACGCGTCCATCAAGCAGCTGTGCGACGCGTTCGCGGAGAGGACGGGCTGGAAGGTCGGGGATCGATACGCTGTTGGAAGGGACCCGTCTTGGGAGGTCGAAGAAGGGAATCCGGATGTTGGGTGGGTCGAGATGGAGGAGTGAGAGGAGCTGGCTTGGGCAGAGGGAAAGGCGGGAGGTGTTCGCGTTCGTGTTTCGTTTGGTTTTTTTCTTCTTTTTTTTTGCCTTAGTCTAGTGTTGTGTAGTTCTTTGGGTTTTTGGTTCTCTCTCTCTCTCTCTCTCTCTCTCTCTCTCTTCCCTCAGGGGAATGAACCACAGAAAGGTCGTTTTCAGCGCGGTTTCTTTCTACTCG
Organism: Mrakia blollopis; assembly: GCA_000950635.1. Lineage (NCBI taxonomy): Eukaryota > Fungi > Basidiomycota > Tremellomycetes > Cystofilobasidiales > Mrakiaceae > Mrakia > Mrakia blollopis. The sequence continues at coordinate 2,123,793 of BBPU01000058.1, read as the reverse complement.
GCCTTTGATCCTTCCTATTCGGCTTCCATGGCTTCCGATAGCTTAGAGAGACCGCGTGAGGTTCTTCTCTGGGGGTTGCGCTGGAGGCGTGGGAAAAGAACGCCCGAAGGAGGAGGAGTTCCTTGGAGAACCGCGTCGGGAGCACTTCCCTCTTTCTGAACTCTGCTTTCGCTCGAGTACGAGACCGAATCTCACAGCTCGCGTAGGAAAGGAGTGCTAAATAGTAGTGTCAGACCTTCTCTCTCACCATGTCTGGACTCTGCGGTCTCAGCTTTTTCGGAGAGAAGGAGACCCGCCCAGAGGACGAGAACCCCATCTTCGCGGAGTTGAACATTTTCCTGTTCCTTTTCCTTCGCCCCCTGTTCGCTCTACACCAGAGCTTACAGGGGCGGGAGTAGCGTGGGAAGTGGGTACAGAAGAAGCTCGAGAGCAGGACGCAGAAGATGAACTGAGCTGCAGCCTTCTTTCTTTCTCTTCAACGTTGTTTGCTTCCCTGGGTCCTGAGACTGAGTGGTCTTGTCTTTGCTTCCGAGAGAAAGGAAAGCCGGGAAGGGGGAAGGAAGTGATCGAGAAATCGTCTTGAGAGACCGTTCTTTCAATCCGAAGGAAAGAGTGTTCGACGGGCCCGTAAATCCCCGAGCGCCTTCGTTCCATGAGAGTATCTCGTGTGGCCAAACCTTCGTACAGGGTGCTTCAATGAGCTCTGTTATTCGAGTTGTCAACAGGTGAGGTCATGAATCTCAGCACCTTCAGTGCTTCAGCAGAAAGGGGAAAGACGATGGGATAAAGAAGAGAGGAGGAGAGGAGAGAAAAGAACAAGGTCAAGGAACAGAGTACGGGGAAGAACATACAAACAGAGGCAAACGAAAGCCCAGCCCCGTTCAAGGGCTTTTACCGGGAATCGGCAACGTGCTGGCGCAGTCTGTTCCCTTCCCGAGGAGGCAATTAGGAACTACTTGTTCCCCTTCAAACGACGACCTCTCCTCCCACTCCTCGTCGCTGTTTTCTTCCCCCCTCCTCGCCTCTCGCTCTCAACTCTTGGAGAAGCAGACCAACTCGTTCAAGGATTCGACTTCGCGCTACCTTCAAACAAACTCCCTTCCCTTCCGTACCAACCAATACGAGGAAGAAACAGGGATGCTTGAGGGAGAAGACGAAGAACGAGGTGTTGGAGGCCACTCTCCAGATAGACTCCCAAGGTATGTCCTCTTCTCCTTCCTCCTTGCCTCCTTACTACAGTATACCAGGAGATGTCGAAGGTAGCCTCGAGCTGAGGGAGGAGCTCTCTCAAGAAGGAGGAAGGGGAGGAATGCGAGCTCTTTTGAAGGGCCCCCTTCATCTAGGAACTGACGCCGTCTGTTTCTCCTTCGTTTTTTTTTGGGCCTTCTCTCCTTGCTCGTCTCTAGAGCTCGAACTCTCATGACTCCCACCCAGTTGGAAGGTCTCCAGACTCTATGGGAAGAGGTATGCCTCTTCGTCTCTTCTGTTTATCCCTCTTGTCGATTCGCCGCGTTCAACGACTCATCCAATCCTTCCCCTCCCCTCCCCTTCCCCCTCCCCGACCCGCTTATAGACTCGTTTCCCGTCTACGGTCGCTCGGGAAAGATTGGGAGAACGTATATCTCTCACCTCGAGAAAAGTGCAGGTGAGTCGGTTCAAGCCTTCCCTTGATATCTTGAGGGCTCGAGGAAGAGAGAAGAAGTCGGAGCGGGACCGAGAGATCGGCCTTTTGCTTCCTCGTTTTTCAATACCGGGCGCTCCTTTTTCGCCTTTGATCAGAGCTGATACGACCTGCTCGCCCCGTCTTTCAATCTTCCCACTAGGTATGGTTCCAAAATCAACGCTCGAAGCACAGAAGAATGGGTGAGTCTCGATGCGAAGGGGAGCGAGCAACCTGTTCTCTCTTTCTTTCTCTTTCCTTGTTTATCTCTTCTCGGGCCGAGACTGATTGCTTGCACGTTTTTTGCTATGATTGTTTCCTTCATGCGCGCGCATCGTCTCAGAATCGGAACGACTCAATCCTATACAACCCAGCTTTTCTCAACATAACCATCTCAGCATTCCTTCCTCCTCGTTCAATACCGCGTACGACGCGCGAGCTCAACAACCTCCTCCGCCTTCTTCTGTTCTCTCCTCTTCTCAACCTCCCTCGACTCGTGACCGGACCTCAAAGCCCTCCCCTCCCACAACCTCCCCTTCATCTTTCTACCCTCAACATGCACCCACCTACCTTCTCCCTCTTCCTCCATCTTACGGCCCTCCTGCCTCTTCCCTCTCCCAATCCTCTCCTGCGTTCTTCCCTCCCAGCACTTGGGAAGACCCAGCTTCTCGCCAGCCCTACGCCCCTCCCCTCTTCCCATCCCGGAACGACCAGGAGCATCGTCGGCCAACCTACAGCGGAGGAGCAGGCATGTCGCAAGGGAGCTCTTGGGGAGAAGACGAAGCGTCGAGACCGACGTCTTCGGGAGGCGGAGCAGTTTGGATCGACCGAGTCCGAGGGCCGGAGGGAGCGTCGAGGTCGTGGGACGCTGAAGAGCAGAGGAGATCGCCAGACTCACGAACAGGGACATCGAGCAGCTCGTCAGGACAATGGATTCCCAACTCGTATCAATCCCTCGAGGGAGGACAGTTCGGACGCGACGCATCGAGGCAGTTTCATCACGAACGACCCACAACCCCTCTTCCACCACCTCTCCTCCCTCGATCATCGGCCGGAGGCGACTTCCCTGGACCTCCTTCGTCTTCTGGATCTCATCAGACCACCTCCTCTTCCCCTATCTTCCAACGAGACCCCTCATCGGACGTCTCCCTCCCTTCGTTCCGCGACTTCCTTCTCGCTTCAGCTCCCTTTCACGCCGACGACCCAGCATCCTCACCAAACTATCCTCGTCCAGCAACCCACCCTTCTCATACCATCCCTTCAACCCACTACGACGCTCCTTCACCTCCGAGCCTGAAAAGGAAACATCCATCGTCGACTGCGACGAGCGAACTTCCTCAACCTTTCTACCCCCTTCGACCAACTTCAGGACTCCTCCTTCCTCCTCCTCCTCCTCCTCGTCCTCCTCCATCAGCCTCTCCAAACATCTCACCACCCACCAACTTTCCTCAAACTTTCCCTCCGGCCTCCTACTCCAATCGATACCCCTCCAGCTTTCGATCCTCCCTCCCTCCTCCTCCGCACACCCACACCCATCACCATCACGCTCCTTCCCCGTCTCTCACCTCCTCGCACTCTTCCTTCTCGCGCGGAGATACCCAACCTCCAGCGGGGGCGACTCTAGGACGGACTCCCTCTCCCTTGGAGGAAGAAACTAGGTCGAGCGAACCGAGGATCGTACGACCGAGAGGAGGGATGGGTTCGAACGGGAGTCGCGACGACGAGGACGAGGAAAAAGAGGAACGAACGATGAGTGGGGAGAGCGTTGGAAGTGTTGAAAAGGAAAAGGCTGTTGTCAAGAGGGTGTGGGAGGGCATTGGGATGAACGGGCTCGAGGTGGAGCAAAGCTGAGGGGAGGGAGGGAGGGATCGGAGAGAGAGAGAGAGACGCGTCCGAGACAGGAGGGTCCGATACCTTCCTTGTTTCTTTTTTTCACAACTTGCATAGCCATTTTTAGTAGTCCACATATTACTCGCACGAACACACATTTTTTTTTTTTCTGAAGGAGCGACGGACGGAGACTCGTCGAAGCGAAGATCGATGTCAGCTCGACTGGTTCCGACGTTCTCTCTCGTCAACGCAGCAAACAACGAAAGCGTCCATCAATCGTAACCCATCATAGACCTCCGTAACCAACCTACTCCCTCCCTGATCCAAAAAAAAATAGGACTTCGACTAAACCCCTGATCCTCCTCCTCTTCCCAGCAAGTTCCCACCCCCTTCCTCGTTCCCCGACCCTCGCATCACTGCCTCCCCCTTCCTCTCTTCCTCCGAAGCAGCCACGTTCTCGGCCTGTTCAGCAGCGAACCGATAGCCTGTTTCTTTGACGACCCAGGTGTGTTCTTTCCCTGCACCATCAACGGAAACGAAGGAAGGATGGGACGGAGAGAAGGAAATCACCAATGAGCGAGGAAAGAACGAAGAGGAGTGTTTGATAGTTGCGGGAGAGCGTACCTTGAAGGACTCGGAAGAGGATGAAGGCGGACTCATCCAAGTTAAAAAAACGAAAGGTCAGCGACGCGTCTCAGCTTCGCGGAGAGGAAGAATGGAGATGAGCTCACCGAGAGAGCGACGAAGATGATCTGGAGGAAGAAGCCCGATAGATCGTAGAGGGAACCGAAGGAGGGTGCGGAGGGTGCTGTGGCTCTGATGGCGGGCTGTCGGAAAGGAGAGAAGAGGGACGAAGGTGAGCGAGGAGAGAAGGAGAGAGGAGAGAGAGAGTTGGACGAACCATGGAGAAGAGAGCTGAAGGATGATTTCGAGAGAGGAAGGAGAATTAGTGGAAGCCGGGTGAGTGTAGGAGAAGATATTAGAGCTCACCAGTCGTGGGGACGACGACCTGATGAGATCGAACGAGAAGAAAGAGACGCGTCGATGTCAGCTCGACTGGTTTCGACGTTCTCTCTCGCACATTGTGAGCTCGCTCGAGTGAGCATGAAGGAAGAAGGTAGCTCACCAAGGTCTCAGCGAACTCCGTCCTCCAGATGAGCGAAAGGAAAGCCTGCCAGACGACAACGAGGGCGATGCTACGAAGGAAAGAAAAACGAGTTGATCAGCTCTCGTGCTCTCCAGCCCCTCCCCTCCTTCTCACGCTTTGATTGCTATTCCATCCCCCTCGATCTCCCTACAATCCCTTATCTCTCCCCTACGATCCTCCTCCACTCACCTCCAGTTCGCCAAAAAGATCAATGCAGCAAACGCCTTCGCCGCTCCCGTCCTCTGCACCTTGAGGATGAATTGACGATTGTTTGGAGGCGCGTTGGGTTTAGAAGAGATGGGAGCAAAGTTTTCTTGTTCGGTGATCCAGTTGGTGACCGTTCCTCCGAGAGAAGTGAAAAGAGGGAAGGTTTCGTTGGTGTCTTGACGGACGAGGCAGAAGAGGCTGACCTGTTCGAAAGGGAAGGCCGGAGGTGGGAGGTATGAGGAAGAGGAAGGGAGAGAGGGACGTTAGGAACGGTGAAAGATGTTCTTGGAAGAGAGAGAGTGGCTGGGGTACGAGGGAGCCGAGGGGATGGAGAAGGAGAAGAGGAGGAGGAGAAAAGGGAAGGAAATCACTCACAGTTTGATATCTAGGGAGAGCAAAGGAAAGACCCGGTCAGGCTGAGTCAAGAAGGAAAGTTGAGAAGATATCGGGGCTCACTTGTCGAAAGGGTATACAAGATCTGATCGTCAAGGCACGAACGAATCCAAGTCAGCACGAACCTCTCGACGACGAGATCGAAAGGGCGAGCGTACCATTCGAGCTTCTACTGAAGAGAAGAGCGTCTAGGTTGAAGGGCAGATCTGTCGAGAAGCTCTGCTGGAAGCCCAGTCTTCAACGGGCGATATCGGAAAGCGGGATGATCAGCGAGACGTCGACGGGAGGAGAAAACGGAACGAGAGCTCACCCAGATTCTGAGCTCTTTTCGGGATTGGTATAGTCGGTGTACGCGAGAGGGTCGTAGCCAAAGTTCCTGATCTGAAAGAGAGGGGAGAAGAGAAGAGGGAGGTGGTGAGCTTGTGGCGAGGGCAGGACGACGACGCGTCTAGTTCGAACAGAGAAGACGGAAGTGAACGAACCTTGGGGTTGTACCCAGTGATGGTTCCATTCGAAGTATGATCTTGAGCTGCAGCTGTACAATTCTCGTTCATGTAGACGTCTGAAGGCGCAAGCGAGGACGAGGGAAGGGAGGGAAGGCGAATTGATCAGCGTCGACTCCCTCTCTCTTTTCTCTTCCCTTCTCCCTCTTCTCTCTTCTTCCACTCACCAATCGGGTAAGCTGGATACCCAGCCCAGAGGCCACCCTCTGCCACCGTTCCAGGCAAGAACAGACTCGAGTTTGGATTCCCAGAGTAGGCGAAGATGGACCAGACGACGGTGATCTTCGCTCCTGGCACGTCGACGGACTGGACTCGTCCGTAGAGTTCAAGAAGGTCCTCGACGTCGTCCGAGAAGCAAGAGGTTGAGCTGCGTTGCTTGAGAGTCTGGGAAGAGGAAAGAGCGGGTTCAGCGGCAGAGAGCAGCGTGAGAGAGAGGAGGAGAGGGAGAAGGGGAGTAAAGACAAAGGCCACCGAAGACGAGTACGAGAATACGGCTCCGAGGATGATCGCTACGACTGCGACGAGGATGAAGAGAAGGAGGAGGGGAGTGAAGAGTCTGCTTCGTCTGTATCTTCGGAAGTGGAAGAATCTATCCAGCTTGAGCTTTCGTTTCTTCTTGCCGTCGACGGGGTCGGAGGAGGAGGAGCGATCTGGAGAGGGAGAGCGCGAGGTTGGAAGCATGTCGAGACGAACGAGATTCGAGTTGGAGTTCATGGTCCAGAGTCGCTAGATGGTGGCGGTTGGAAGAGAAGGGAATCAGAGTGGGTCTAGAAGATGAGAGGGGGGAGAGGGAGGGGACAGCATGATGAACGAAAGTGAGGAACGGAAGGACCGGCTGAGTCTGGGCATGGTGGGAGTCGAATAACAAGATAAGATTTCCAGTCGCTCCAAGATCGAGCTGCTTTCGGGAAGGCTGGAATCCAGCGTGGAGAGAGATGAAGGGCGAGAAAGAAGAGGTTGTGAGCGTGAGAGGAAAAGGGGAAAGGTGAGCTCGACGTTCTCCTCCCCCAAACCGCTTCAAGCCGATCTTCCACCCCGAGAAACTTTACCCCGGCTTCCCAAGCTCTGATATTACGGCAGAGTGTCTCCTCCGGACTCTTCCTGCGGATAGGTGAGAAAACCTTCCTTCACCGAATTCATCGAAACGCTTCGCCAACACGGTCGCCCTTCCTCCTCCCTTGCTTCTCTTGCTCGATCCTGCTGGGAGAGGGGAAGGTGGCTCGCTGATACAGAAACTTGATTCTTCTGAAGCATGCTCGCTCGGTATATCTCTTTCCCTTTCTATCCAGCGCATACGATGCGAAGAGCGTCGAGGCTCACTGAGCTCGCGAGATGGAGCTCAACATCGAGAGCAGGGTGAGTTCTGCTTTCCCTCCTACTCCCAGCCCTCGTGTCTATACATCCTCGATTCTGGTCTGACCTTTCGTATTTCCCTCGCCTCTAGACTGCTTTTTCTGCATGAAACCAACCTGACGGCCTGAGGAAGCAGTGCCTTGGAACGAGCTCGCTCCTCTCCTCCTCCTCCCCTCTCTCCTCTTTCCCTTACGACTACGTCTTCTTCCTCCCTTCAACACCCACCTGGCTCGCCCATACCTTCAGCTTCTCTCTCTCAGTAGCATACACAGGATGGCCTTCTCCTCCGACCTCCCTGGCTCTTCAACCTCCACTCAAACCGCTCAGCGCTACGATCCGCCCTCGTCCGACTCCAAACCCTCCCCGTTCCGACGCTTCTTCCACCTCCGAAGATATCGAAGAAGTCGATGGTTCACTCCAGTCCTCCTCTTTATGATCCTCATCTGTATCGTGGCTATCATCCTCGCTGCTGTCTTCTCCTACGCTTCTTCGGTGAGTCCTTTCGTCCTTTGCCACCTTTCCATCTCTCGCTCACAGCAGCGACCGAGGCTGGCCTTTTCTTTGAACCTTCCATTGACTTCTTTGCTTCTTCTCGGACGAACCTCCTTCTTCCTTGCAGACCGCCAAACCAAGAGGTAGCTCGGGAGACTTCACAGGAGATGCTGTCGACGTGAGCTCATCTCTTTCATCCTCTTCACTCTCCCTCCCTTTCCTCCCTTCATCTCCTTCTTCGTTCCCATCTTCCTTCACGCTCCGACTTCTAAAATCACCTCCTCCCTCTCTCGCCTCGTCTCAGATGATCCTCCTCTACGGCAGAGTCACTTCCGTCGACCTCCCAGGCCAAAAAGTCAGCATGAGCTGGTCTGTCTACGGCGGAACTGCTTCAACCGGCAACTCCTCTCTCTTCACCGCTGGGAAGTACGACCTCGCTGAAGATGGGACATATTATGGATATCCTGATGTGCCTGTTGGTGAGTTCGTCTCTCTGCTCCTCCGGGCCTTGCAGCTTGCTCGAGTCCAGTCAACGAAGGCAATGGAAGCTGATTCACCTCCCTTCAACGACGTTGTCGATTTTCCTTGTTTTCAGACGTTTACATGAACGAGAACTGTACCGCGTCTGCTCAGGATCATACTACGAACGGGACCATCACAGGCTACAACCCCAAAGTGAGCTCTCTCTCCTTCTGCGCTCGCTCATCTTCCACCTCGCGACCACTCCGTTCCTGAGTCAACGAACCCCTCTTCCTCCCTTTTTTTTCCTTCCCCAACCTCCGAAACTTTGGCTACGATCCTCTCGCCTACACCGACTACAGCAATTCCGGGACCGGAGCAGTTGGGTGAGCTCGCTTCGACTCTCTCTCTCTTTGCTCGTCGACTCTTTGCTGATCTGGCTTTTTTTTCGCTTTCCTTCGCAGACTCGGCTTCCAGCAAACCTTCTCGTTTGACTTCCCCTTCGATCTAGACTCTCAGATCTTCTCGAGGAGAGCCAACGGTACGTGCCCTCTACATCTCGAGCTCGAAAGCCGCGGATCTGACCCTTTTCGACGCGTCGCAGATCTCGCGTACCCTTTCGACAAGTGAGCATGCTCTCCCCTTCCCTACCAACCTATATATCCAAGCTGACCCTTCAAAAATCTCTACTTTCTTCCTTCCAGGTATCTCATCGTCCGTTCCCTCCCTTATCTCTCTCATCCTTCTTCTCATCCTTCTTCCTCTCTTCCCAACCTCACCCTCGCGTCCCCTTCTTCTTCTTCTTCCTCTTTTGTGGTGAACTCTGCAGGCCGCTCAATTCTGCGCCGTCCGATCCGACACGAACCAGACGTTCCCGCTTACCATGAGCTTGGGTGGGATCGTTACGAACTGGGTGAGTCGTTTGTTGACGATCAGGGAGGGGGGAGGAAAAAGACGGAGCCTGATTCTGCTTCTTTTCGCAGGTCGTCACTCCCGAGGATTTCGAGCCCAAGACTCAGCGTTTGGTTCCTGTTAATAACAGACAGTTCTTGGTGAGCCCTTGGTTTGGTTTGAAGAGAGAAGGGCTGGACGGAGGAGGGGAGGGAGGGAAGAAGGAGATTTGCAAGGAGAAGGGCTGACGGCTTTTTTGTACTTTTCGATAGATGAGCGTGGAAAGAACTGGAGCGACGATTGCTTTCGCGTGCTTGATATTCCTGGCCAACTGGGTGAGTTTTCGTCTGCTTTTCTTTCCGATACAAAGCAGGGAGAGGCAGAGCTGACTTTCGTTCTTCTTTCGCGCAGACGATCGCTCTCGTCGTGATCTGGCAGGCCTGTCTGGTGATCATCTGGAAGAAAGAATTCGCTGAGGGTCTAGTCGTTGTTCCCATGACTGCTTTGTTCTAGATGGTGAGTCTGTTCGAGAGTAGGCGGACAGGACGAAGAGACTACGCGTCGGGACTTACACGCTTCTTGCCTTCTCCTTCTCCTCACAGCCTGCTATCAGGAACGTCGCGCCAGGAAGTCCGAGCTTCGGCTCCATCTACGATCTTGCAGGTGAGTTTTGTAGGAGCGTAAACCTGACTTCAGACGAGCTGATCGACTTCTCTATCCAATTCTTCTCAGGATTCTTCCTTCAAATCGTCTTCGTCGCTCTTTGTGTGAGTTCGGATCTCTTCCTATTTTTTCGAGTGAATTCTTGCTATACTGAACCTATCCTTCGCTTTTTTATCAGTCCGCTTTCATCCTCTTCGTTGTCCTGCAAGGGTTCGTTCTTTCTCCTCTCCTCTTCTCTTCTCCCCATTCCTTCCTTCTCTCGCTCACGATCGCATCTACCCCCCTAAATCCTTCACAGCCGAGAGCACACCTGGGTGCCAAAGACGGACGGATATCGATTCGCTGCCGAAGGAGGAGGAGGAGGAGGAGAGCGTGGCGATGGACAGGCGTCGAGATCTTCCTCGTCCATCGAGCAGAAGAGAGCTGTATCTCCATCTCAAGCTCAACCTGGAACGGCAGCAGTCTCTTATCAGCTTCAGCATACCACTCCTACCCACCAGTAGAAAACTCCTCTCTCTCTCTCTCTCTCTCTCTTGCATAGCCTTTTCTTTCTTCGGGTCCTGCACAAAGCTCACGTCGTTCTCCCTCTTCGCTCCTTTTCCAACCCTCCCTCGTTTTACCCTCGTCTCTCAGCATAGTCTCTCTCCTACCAAAAACGTCTTTCAAGTTGTATACATCCTTTTTCCCTTCCTCTCCCCCTTTCTTTCTTCTTCTGGGAGTCGGACGCGTGGTTCACGCCAGGATCGCCGTCCAACTCGTTCTCGACAGAGTCCTCTCGAAGACTGGCATCCAGCAGCCTTACCACGAGAAGGTCAGTCAATGCTAGAATAATTTCCTCTTCCGAGCAACTCCCTCGCTGACTCGCTCTCCTTTCTTTCCTTCAGCAGACTTGTGCGATCTTCAGAAGTTCAGAGCTGAGCTCGCGAACGAGCGAAACGCGATGGGCAATCTCGGAAGCTATCTGTGTAGAGAGAGGGCCGTATGATCCAGGGGGAACTTCTCGAGTCTGGCCTTGTGGCCAGGAGATGGTACAGGAGAGGCGGGAGGGACAGTTTTGCGAGCTTACTTGAAACGAGGGACTAGTACTTCGACGTGAGTTTCTCCTTCATCGTCTTTCCTCCCTTCCCCCAAGAGCGCAGCAACTTCCACAAACGACAAGAAGACTTCGAACTCGATATACCTGTTCATATGCAAGCTGACTGATCTCCAAATAACTTCTTTACAGGGTTCAAGAGCGCTTCCAAACAGCGGCACGTCCCTCTTCCCTCCTGTATTTTCCCTGAAAGGGCAGGGGCTACACAACTCGTTGTTTGTAGAACTCAAGACCTCCTGTGCCCCTTGTGTGACCTGTATGAATCCTTCCTCGCTTTCCTTCCTTCGACTTTGCCTGCTTCAGCTTCGCTCACTCTCCCAACGCTCATCACGTCCTCTTTCTTCCCCATGTTCTTCCGTCTCCTGGTCCTAACAGCTGTCTTTCTCTTATCGCCTGGTGAGCTAGACCATTCCTATTTTTCACTCTTCGACCTTGCTGTTGAAACTGATTTAACCTTCCTTCCTCTCCGTCCCCGCTCCTCTTTTCCGTTCTTTTGCTTATCTACACCAGTCTCCTGCCAGAAGCAGCGGATAGCTTTGGACATTCGAGCTATTTCGTCCACTGGACCAGTAACATGGATTTCTCCGAATCCTCAGACTGCTATCGGTCAATGGTGCGTTTCAGCACTTTCCTTCTCTCTTCCGTTGTCCTCCGCTTCGACTTTTCCCTTTCCCTCCCTGTAGCTGAGCTCCTTCCAACTCTTACTCTTCATTATCAGCTATCCGGTGAGTTTCACCTTCAGTGGCTTTCTGGCCGAAAAGTTGCGAAAAGCTGACCTTCCTCTTCGATTCATCTCTCAGCTCTCGTTTCAGTTCAGGACGACCGAGAAACCGACGAATCTTCAGGTGATCACCTACAATGCGACCTCGCAGATCGTGAGTCTCTGCTGCCTTGGTGGGATCCAGCTTTGAGCGGAGCTGACGTTCCATTCCCTGACCTCAGAGAACGACGATCAAGAGCTTCTCCGACGCATCGACGGATCCGACTTGGGTTGATTCCACGACTCTTATGAGCTTCACTATGCCCTGGTGTGAGCTTCAGACCTCCTCTTCTCCCCTGATATATTTCTCGCTGAAGTTTCTGCTTTCTTCGCAGTTCCCTACACCGCAGGAGTGAGTCCGACGGAGGATTCTGGATTCGAGTGATCTCGACGTCAAAAGTTTTTTTTTTTTTTCTCTCAAAAAGACACTGGTATACTTCCTCATCAGAGATACGACGGGAGGAGCTTCGCTGTTACAGGGGACTGGGTGTGAGTGGTCTCCACTTTTTTTCTTTCGACGCGCCGACACTCACACGCGCCTTTTTTTTTTTTTTTTCAGTTACGGTCCAGCGCAGCGACATATCCGGATGCTTAAATTCGAACTCCGGTGGTCTCAGCTCTTTCGCCACGATGACGGGCCAAGGCCTGTTTACGACCTTTGGTTCTTCAGGCCAGTCGTCCGCTGTCGCAACGTCCCCGACCTCTCCCTCCGTCGCTCCAACCTCCGCTACTTCCGCTACTTCTCTCTTATCGGATACAATCATCACTACAGCCGGAAGTACGACCAATTTCGGAGGAGGAGGAATTACCGTCACTTCCACCTCCCGCTCCATCTCTCCCTCGGCTTCAGGATCGAACTCGTCCATCGCCAACTCGTCTTCCACTGCTCCAACGGAGAAGAAGAGCTACGCCGGAGCCATAGGGGGAGCCGTCACTGGAGGTTTCGTCGTCGCTGTGGCCCTCGGACTTGGGTTCTTCTGGTGGAGAAGGAACGAAAAGAGGAGAAGTGCTCTCGGAAGGCTGAGCCTCGTTGGTTCGGACGAAAAGCTTCCTGAGTCAGGAGTTTCCCCTCACCCCCCTCCTGAGCCGTGGACCTACACAGGTGCGTTGTTTAATTTCTCGGTGGCGATGCTCTCGCTCATGGGCTGATTTCTCCTCCTTCAGCCGTCGCGTCGCCTTCAGCCACAGCTATACCGATGCTCCCTCTCGACAATGGCGTCCGAGTCGAGCGAGATGGAGGACCCCAGAACAAGGACTTGATGGATGAAGAGATCGATGTTCTTCCTCCTATCTACTCTGTGAGTCTTTTACTCTCCCTCCTCGTCGGCCTCGAGACAGATCTTTGAATTGACGTCGATCCCCTTCCTCTTCCAAGGACGCAACATCTTCGAGAATCACACCAAACTCCTCCTCCTCCTACGCTACCTCTTCAGCGCCCGCTGCAGCTCAAACCAAGTCTTTCCAGGGATAGGTCTCCTCGAATTCTCCACGCTTCGCATCTCGTTGGGTTTCGTTTTGATAGTTTTCGAGGGAGAGGAGACTGAAGGGAGGACTCGATTTCCGCGATGGGATGAGTGATGTTAAAATCAACGGGGTGCCAAGAAGTCGTATCCTGAGCGGGAGAAGACGAGAGAGTCAAGCTGACGGACGACGGCGGGAAGACGGGAGGAGGGAGTCGAGCTCACCATCTCTCGTCAGTAGCGGGTGGAGAGTAGCTTTCCTTTCCTTCTCAGCTCAGAATCGAAGACTTCTAGGTTACTACTGGGTCGCAAACAGCTCGAACATCGCTCAAAATGTATCTTCAGCTAGGGAACGTCGTTGCTAAGGCGAACCCGAAAGGTCGAGCTCACCCATCGAAGCGCCTTCTTTCTCCCCTCAACGTTCCCGATCCCTCCCTTTCGACTTCGACGTATACGTATTCAGTACCCTCGGTCCTTAAGCCCCGCCTGAATATATCTGCCAGGTGAGTTCTCCAGATGAGTTTGGCGGAGGGTCGACGAAAAAGTACTGCCGAGCTGACCTTTTCCTCCCTTGCCTTTCTTCGATCTAGGCTGACTGTCTCTCTCAGGACACCACTGACCTCTCTAGACGCTGTGCGTATGTGCTGCTCTACTCTTTGAGATCGCTGTACTCGAACCGGAGGGAAAGGGGGTTGGAAGAAAGGGAGAGAAGGAAGGAGGAGAGGTCGAGCTCAACCTCCTTCTCCTCCTCCTTCTCTCAGCTCTCTCCCATGCCCACCTCTCTCACATTGTACTCCTTTTACGCCAACCATGTCTTCTAGGAATATTAATTATCCCATGACGAGCTGCCATACGCGCACCCTTCTACGTCGAAGCTCGCTGCTTAATCCAGAGCTTGAAGAGCTTCGAGCTCGTTCGACGCTGGACTCCTTCTTCTCTTTCAGTGCGTATTCATTTCGAGAGCCGACGAGCTGGAGAGCTGTAGCTTGCGCATGTGCTGACTCTATCTCTTCTGATACTTCGTCCTGTCTCTTGACTCAGGTTGTGGTCTGCAGGCTGGATCCCGTCAAAGTTCGACATCCTCGACCTTCGGCCTTAGCTCGTTATCTACAGCTCTGGAGTGGACCTTGTAAGTTGTCATCTCTACCAGTGCTTCATTCCTCGCCATAGACGTCCATGCGAGCAAGGACGACTTTCTAGACCTCTTTGGTACAGTTTGACGCAAGATCCCTACTATGGCGCGACTCGACGTACAGGACGGTGCTCTCGCGACATCGTTCGTCAAAAGATTCCTCTTCTTTCGACTCCCTCTCTTCTCCCAACACCCATCATCCCTACATCACCCGTTTCGCTTCGAGCATTTCATGCCCTCCTCCCCATCTTTTGTGAGTCAACAGAACTCCTTCCGTCTCCGTTCCGTTTTTGAGTGGGGGAAACCGTCTAGTGCGATTCAGGTCTGACTCGTCGTTTTTTTTTTCCTTTTCTTTCCACCCTCTCCAGTCCTTCGTCTCTTCTTCCTCATCAACTCCCACCCACTCAAGTCCACGTTCTACCTCCAGCTTCCTTCGCAAACTCGTCCTCAAGAAGCACACCATGCCGACTTCTTCTCCTCCCCAGGCCTCGTCGTCGTTCCTCTCCCTTTCCCAGTTCGAGCGCGTTCGAAAGGTCTATCGACCAGCAGCTCCTTCTCTTGGACCTCTCCCTCGACCTCACTCCGACTGGCGAGCCGAGAGTCCTGGACAGGATGAATTCCGAGGGAGAACTGGCTTCAAGAAGGCCTTGAGGTTCGATCTGGTGAGTCGTCCCTTTTCGCCATTTCGACGGTTCGTCGCGCCTCCAGACCCATCTGATCCCCTTTCATTCCTTTCCCTTCCCTTCTTGATCGCTCCTTTCAGCCCACTCCTTCCACACCCGTCCCAATCCCCACCTCCTCAGCTCCCAACTCTTCCTCCTCGTCCCGCGTCCATCCCGCCGACGTCTCCGCGTCCCAACATTCCGCAACCTCCTCCACCTCTCCTTCGCCTACTTCCTACTACCACCTCCTGCATCACCCTATCCAAGTCAGAGTTGAACTCGCCCGCTCCTCCTCAACCTCCCGTTCAGGACCAGAATCAGGCGGCAGCAGCGCGTTCTACGACGGAGAGGACGACGAGGACTTCGACTCTGGTGCTTCGACGAGCTCGGCGTTCTCGTTCATCGAAGGAGAAGGGATGGAAGGGTTGGATGGCGTGGTTGTCAGAAGATCGTCGGAGGATTCGCAGAACAGTGAAGTGGAGGGAACTTTTGGTGAGCGTTTCCTTCCTCTTCTTGCTTCCTTCCCTCGTCCGCCTTCGGAAAGATCAGCTCGCTGACTCTTTCTTCCGTTTTTCTTTCTTCTTTCTTCCCTCCTTACAGACCGTCATCTGGTCTTCGCCCGCAAACCCTCCCTCATCTCAATCAACAAGTCCCAGGCCTTCTCCCTCCCCGACGTCGCTCTCTCCTCTCTCTCGTACTTCAACGGAAACGACGACGACGATGAACTCTCCTTCCTCTCGCGACATGACCAGTTGAAACGGAAGAGGATCGGAGCAGCGAAGGATGTAGGCTTTTGGCAGTCGAGGTCGCTCGCTAGTTCTCTGTAGCTCGATTTCTCTTCTCCCTTGCTCACGCCTTTGTTTTCTTTGTCTTCGTTCTCGCTTTCCCCCTTTGCTTTGATTTTGCTTATGACCTGAACGACCTACTTCCACTACCGATCTTTACCTATTCACGTCAAATTTGTTATAGCGTGATCCCGTCCCATCTTAAAAGACCTTTCGCGCAAAAAGAAAGAAGAGGGATGGAGCGCCCCGCGACGCGTCCCTCCCTTCCGTCTTCGTTGAAGACCTCGCACGCCAGCAGCCAACAGCGTAACGACGAGCTACTGTTGCTAGAGGCCTGAAGATAGTTCTTGCTTCCTTTCCAGGACGGGCGTTCCTCTCCGATGATGTGAACCCTGTGATACATGCATGTGAACTTGTGAAGAGACTGGGAAAGAAAGCTGGTATAGCGTAGACTAGTCGGAGTGATAGAGAGGTGGCGTATTCGTGAAGCGGAGGAGTCGTAAGTTTAGATGAGAACCGCAGAAGATAAGAGATACGTAAAGAAAAGGAGGAGATGCTCCCTTTGGAAGAGGTGAAGAGGAAGAGAGAAAGCTGTTTAAACCTCCTCGTGGTGCTCCTTGTGCTCCTTGTGCTCGGACTCGATGGGCTTCTCGGTAGAAACATCTCCATCTCGGTGGGCGAAGTTCTCGTCTCGGTCGAGCATCTCTTGCCTGGGAAGAGAGAAGAAAGGGAGCAGAGGAGTGAGCGAGGGTTCTTCGATCAGAGAGAGAGAGAGTAGGAGGAGGGGAGGGGAAATCTGCTCACCTGTACTTGTTGGATCCGATGATGGAAGACTCTCGGTAGAGGAGATCGACTGGGAGGTGAAAAAGAAAGGCGGAGAAGGTCAGCTTTGAACGCTAAGAGAAGAGCAGGTGAAGAACGGACCTTGCTCGAGGGAAAGACCCTTAGTCTCGGGGACGAGGAAGTAGGTGAAGACGATACAGAGGCAGCAGGTAGCTCCCCAAAGGAAGAAGACTTTGACTCCGAGGTTGGCGGTCTGAAAGGAGGGAGGAAAGGCAGAAAAGGAGGTTGAAGTCAGTTTAACGCGTCTTCTTCTCTTCTCTCTCTCCCTACTAGAAGACTTCGCGGACCGATAACCACTCACCTTGGTCCCGTTTACTCCGGTGGTGCTAGGGTTGACGAGATAAGGAGTGGCATATCCGATTCCGAAGTTCCAAAGCCAGTTCGATGCGACGGACATCGACATCGCCTTCCCTCGGATGGCGAGAGGGAAGATCTCCCCGGTGACGACCCAGGCGACAGGACCCCAAGTAGAAGCGAAGGCCGCGATGTAAATGCAGACCTGCATATGAACAGGTAGAGAGGAAGGAGTTCAGCGACGCGTCGAACGACGAGGAGGAAGAGAAAGAACCAAGACTCACGAAGGC
The DNA here is from genome assembly GCA_000950635.1 of Mrakia blollopis. NCBI lineage: Eukaryota > Fungi > Basidiomycota > Tremellomycetes > Cystofilobasidiales > Mrakiaceae > Mrakia > Mrakia blollopis. The sequence goes on along the minus strand of BBPU01000058.1, from coordinate 2,106,876 downwards.
GATGAGGACTCGCTGAGCGGGGAGGTTGACGGACCCATCAGCTTGGGCATCTCCAACGGTGACTCCAATGATAGCGACGAGCAATTCGCAGATTGTCATAGCTGAGGCAGAAAGAGCCAAAGAGTCAGTTCTGGGTTCTTGAAGAAGGGAAAGAAAAAAGGAGGAGTCGAGAAGACGACGAATCACTCACCAACAGCTCCCCAGAAAAGAAGAGGTCGTCGACCAGCTCGATCGATGAGCAAGATACCGGCTGGAAGACGGAGGAGGAAACCGAAGGAGGTCAGTTTAGGCTCGACGCGTCGACTTCTTTTTTATTCGGTCATTCTCGACGGAGATGTTCTAGACTCGATATAGGAACTCACGAATTGTTGAAGCAACATTGACTACGGCAGTGATGATTGAGATGGTCTGATATCAAAGAAAGAAGATGAGAACGGTGCCGATGGGAGGAACGCGGAGGGTTGAGTTATGAACTCACGAAAGCGTTCGAGATACCGGATCGCTGGAAGAAGGTGACTCCGTAGTAGAAGATGAAGTTGATACCGGTAAGCTGTTGCATTCCCTGGATCATGATTCCTGTGAAACGTCAGAAGAAAGTTAGTGAAAGTTCGTAGCGCGTCGAAAGCAGTCTTTCGGGAACTCAAAAGAAAGACTACGTACCGGTCCAGGTCCTGAGACCATTTCGAGCCTCTCCTCCACGGAAGCAGTCGAGGTATGAAGTCTTTCCCAACGCCATTTCAGCTTCTAGAGCCTGAGAGAATGGGAGAGAAAAGGGAAGGAGTTAGCTCTGACAGAACGAGGTGGAGCTTCCTTCGAGCGGGGAGAAAAACTGCTCACGAGAGAGATAGAGAGACACTCCTCGTCGACCTCAGGGCTATCCGGCTGTTGTCTAGTGAGTCGTCCCATAGCGACTCGTGCTTCGGCGTCTCGCCCTTTCAAAAGGAGGAACCGAGGACTCTCTGGTAGAGACAGCATACCAGCACACAAGATGAAAGCCCACGCGAACTGGATGCAGATTGGGGTCCTCCTGCGAAAAGAAGAAGAGGAGCGGATCAGTTTTGAGCAAAAGAGGGACGCGTCGAGGTGAAGAGAGTCAGAGAGAAGAACGAACCAAGCAGAGTGGCTGGTCTGGTCCTTGGTGCTGTTGTTGACGATATTAGCAAGCAGAAGTCCGACGGTGATGGCGAACTGATAGAGACCGACGACAAAGCCTCGAACTGAAGAGAGGAAGGGAGAAGGAAGGTCAAAAAGAGCGACGCGCCGACGAGGGAGGAAAGAGGTCGCTCAAATCACTCACCAGACTTGGGAGCGCATTCAGATTGATACCTGAATTATAAACGAAAAGGAGGTTCGAAGTCAGTTGGGAAGGGCGGAAGGTAAGTCGCGTCGACGAAAGAAAGCGAAGGTTCTAGACTTGCATTGGAACGAGGCAAGAAACGATCCCAACACCAAGACCAGCGATGACTCTGCCAACCACGAAGGTCGAGAATTTGGTATCCAGTTGGAGTCCGACTCCGAGGGAGAAGACGGCAGTGGCGGCGACGAGACCGAGCTTTCGTCCTAGTCTATCTCCGATGGGCTAGGAAGAGAAAGAGGGAAGAAGGTTGAGTTTATGAAGGTTAAAAGTAGATTGTAAGTAGAGAGAAAAGCACTCACGTATCCAAGAAGAGCGCCGACGAACGTTCCAGCCGAAAGGATCGAGACGACGAGGGACGAATCGCCAGTTTCGAGGTAGTAGTCTTTGGGGCAAGATGCAGCTCCAGGGGTGACGCAGGCAGGAAGCTCTCCGTAGGTACCGAAGGTCCTTTGTGAGAGAGGGAAAATAGGGAGAAGAGCGGTCAGTTTTGCGAAGTCGACGTCGCGCGACGGAGAACAACAAAGCGAGAGACGACTCACTGGAGCCAATCAGGCATGGCGATGATTCCGGATATTGACCCGGTATCAAAACCAAAGACTTTTCGCCGGCGTAGAAAACGTAGGACGACGGTCAGGTGGAAGCCAAGGAAGAGTGGGAGGGAGAGAGAGAGAGAGAGGGAAGAGAAAATGAACTGGATTCTCACGGATTCCCCCGAAAGCAGCGAACGCTAGAAGGACAGATAGGACGGGAGGAAGAAAGGGAAGGTCAGCGCGTGGGGAGGGGGTGGAGGGGAAGCTGGATGAAACGGGAAGGAAGAAGATGTAAAGCGAACCTGAGATCAAGATGGCCATCGTCACGGAACCGCCTTGGATTCCGCCTCCAGTTCCAGAAGGTCCTCCTGCCTAGAAGGGAGAGAAGGAAATGCGGGAGGGAAAGAGGTCAGTTCGCGAAACGAAGAAGGAAAAGAGGAGAGAACGAGGTCGCGAATGCGCTTTCGAGCTCAAAGCTTGGAAGAATTGGAAGAGACTCACCATTGATTAGTTTAGGGGAGTGGGTAGGGTGGTGTGATTGGGTGAGTTGAGAGTTGGGGTCTTGATCGACGAGGGAGAGGAGAAGGGGTTGTTGGGGTTGGTGGAGAAAGAGAGAGGTCCTCGAGTTTTTAGATGGTTTTTCGCTGAAGAAAGCGGGTCCCTACCCGGCGGCTCCATAGCCGTGCGGGAGACCGAACGAGGAAGAGAAGGAGAACTGGAGAAGGGAGGAGAAGGGGTGAGGAGAAGGGAGGAGAAGGGGGAGGAGGGGGAGAGGCCTCGACCGCTGAGCCTACGCGTCCCAACCGAAAATGCAGCTGGAGTGAAAAACGAAAGGGTCTAAGGATCGGGAGACGCGTCTTGGGATCATCAGCTGAATGAAGAGAATCCACACCTTTTGCTGATGGGGCTGCAGGAGAAAGATATAGCTAAAGAGAGTGTTTTGGAAGGGGTAAGGGCTCACGGTCCGAGGAGTGTCCGAGGGGAAAGTTCCAGCGAAGTTGTAAACAACTGCAAATCAGCATGCGCTCTGCAAATCAGCAGGTGGCTACCGCACGTTCCGGAAATATCTTCCTTCCCTGGTCTTCCCTGGCTGAGCGAAGCCTGCGGTTGAACGGCAAAGAACAAAGGGAAAGACCGGAGATTTCAGAAGGAGCCGCTTCAACTCCTGTTTGCCCTGGAGCCGAGAGAAAATATTTGTAGTAGACGTACCTTCCTTGACCTGTTCCGTCGTTCCGGCGGTATCCAGCGCTTTCTGTAGTGAGAGCGAGATGGTTGATGAAGCGGACCTCCATTCAGCCCTCGCCAGGGAAGGTCGAGCTCAACCTCCTCCTTCCTTTCCTTCCGCGACTTGAACCTCGGAAGGAGTAGGAAGGACCGACCTCGGCCTCGTATCCTACCCATCTCAGCCTCCACCCTCGCTGCAATCTTCTACTGCGATGTCTTCTACAGGAGGTCCCAATCGAGAGGACGTTACCGAGTTTCCGTCGAAGTCGATCAAGGAGCGAATCGTCAGAGGCCGTGCTGCAGGTGAGTCCCAGAGTTCAGATCGGCGGTAGAAAGGTGTCTTGGAGCAAAAGCGAGTTGGAAGTGTGGCAGCGAAGGTTGTCGAAGTGGGTTGGAGGCGAGGGGGAATGGAAGGAGAGGAGGAAGGAAGGAAGGTCGAGCTCAACGGAGGGGCAGAAGCCCTTTGGCTTGAGACCTTCAGCGAGGAGGGCAAAGGAGGGGAAGAAAGAATAAAGTCAGCTGATGATATGAAGTTTCGAGTTTCGAGATGTATACACGAGTTCGAAGAAGTTCTGCAAGCTAGGGAGAATGCCAGCTCGATTGCGAACGAAAGGAAGAAGGAGTTGAGCTGAACCTTGATCCTTTCTCCCCTCCTCCCTTCTGTTTTCTCACCTCAACCCCCCCTACCCAGCTCTTGAAGCACATCCCCGCTGATATAACACTCCTCCAACTGCATATATATCTGTGCTGTATCTCGATGCGACTCGAAGCTGGCAGTAACGTACCTTGGGTCGGCGGGCGACGCTGCTTCAACCTCGCGACGTGATCTGGAAGGATCCGATCCCGGCGAGAACCAGAGGAGCGAGAAGAGAGAGGAGGGATAGGAGAAGTAGTAGCATTGTCAGGAGAGAGAGAGGGCGGACGAGGAGGAGAGGAGAAGAGGCGGGAAGGAGGAGATGATGGTTGGAAGGGAGGTGAAAGCACGGAGGGTCAAGGGCCTTCGTTCCTGGGGGCTGAAAGAGTGTCGTTCGACCCGTGCAAACGCTCTAGGCCTGGGGAGGAAAATTAGGTAAGAGCAGCATACTCTAGGAGCAGAAAGCGGGGAAGAGCAGACTGATGCAGAAGCAGGAGAAGGAGCGAAAGTCGAGCAAGCTCATTTTCGTTCGCTTGTTGCTCGTAACGATCACCCTCGACATCCTTCTTTCCTTCCGATATACACTCGCCTTCGACCCTCGAAACCTCATACCCGCAGCACTCACAACTATCTCCTAAATCATACCAGATGTCGGACGAAGAGGACAACCAGGCTTCAGGAAGTCGAGGAGGAGGAGGAGGAGGAGGAGCTGCCGAGGATGGCCTTCCCAAAGCAACGATAGCGAAGCTCATCAACGGTGAGCTTTACTCGTTCACGAACATAGTTCTAAGATAGCTCAGATGCTAATCTTTCATCCCTGGCCACCTTCGAATCCCCCAGATCTGATGCCTGACGACATTCAGTGTGCGAAGGACTCGAGAGAGGTCATCACCGCCTGCTGCATCGGTTCGTTCCCTTTCTCTCTTCCTCCCATCCTTTCTCTACATCGCCCTTTCGATATCTGGAGGACAAAGTACCTCTTGTAGCTTCACCCTGAGCTTTGATCTTTGAACTGGCTGCCGGGAAGAAACCAAAGCTGACCTTTCAGTCTCCTTCCCTCTCGCCTCCTCCTTCCCTTCCTCTCTCACTCGCCTCTCGCTTTCCTCCGACCTCCTTCCTTCCAGAATTCATCCACCTCATCTCCTCAGAAGCCAACGACGCCTGCGAGAAGGATCAGAAGAAGACCATCGCTCCGGAACATGTCGTCTCAGCTCTCAAAGCGCTAGGATTCGACACCTACATCGAGGAGGTCGAGGGAGTCTTGGACGAACACAAGGAGCACGTCAAGGTCAGTTCTCTGTTGAAGATCTCACGTTATTCCGACCTAGCTCGCGCGTATCGGACCCCGACGAGGTCTCATGAAAGCCTGGACCTGTCTCCAGAGCGGTCCATCCCTCTACGAAGATCGCTCCAGGAAGGAACGTCAAAGCTGACCTCGATCTTCTCCTTCCTTTCCCTCTCCTCCCTCTCCCTCCTCGTCTCCCCATCCACCCTTCCTCCCCCTCTCCCTCACTCCAACCTCTCATGCCGCACAGGTCCGAATATCCAAACAATCCACCGCCTCCAACAAGAACAACGGCATGTCGAACGAAGAACTCCTCGCCCAACAGGAACTCCTCTTCGCCAAATCGAGAGCCAAGTACGCAGAGACAGGCGGAGCAGTGCCTCCTCCTCCAGCAGCAGAGGGAGCAGAGCAGTAGATTATGCACAGCTTTTGGGAGGAGCGGTGTGGTGGAGTTGAGTTCGGTTTGGAGAAGCTGGCAGACGAAGGAGACCTCCCTCCCTCCCTCAAGTTGGACGCGTCTCCCTGTCTCTCGTTCCCTCTGTTTTCCACCTTCTATGTCCTCTATCGGTTCCCTTAACGTACTTTTAACCCGTCCAGCACGTCGTTTCTTCAGCTCGCTCTCTTATACTTCTCCCCTGTATCTTTGTAGAACAATCTCCCTTCGCCTCCCTTTCTCCTCACCTCATCATATCCGCTCGCTCGCCGCTCTCTCTACTTACTCACGAGCCCCTATATCTCCTTTTTCTTACGCAGTTCTCCTAGCATGCCTTTCCGTCCCTTTTTCATCCCCTTGCCGCTCGCTGGAGACTCGAACAAAGATGAGAAAGAGAAGGCGTCGTAGCTGACAGCTTCTTTCTCTCCCAGAGGACGGTGGGTTCTGAACGAGCAAGGCAATCAATCATATAATTGCGAGAACGACGACGACGTGCAAAAAGAGAAGGTGAAGGAAAGAAGAGAAAGAGACCCAAAGCCAGAGCGCCACGAGGGAGAGAGAAGAGAGATAGGTGGGTGAAAAGTGTACTTGTGTAGGTGAGGCGAGGAGGAAGCCCAAAGACGGACGGAGCGACGAAGCGAAGCGCGATAGAAAGAGGAGAAAGAAAGGCAAAGTAGGGAGGTGGTACAGCAAGGAACGAGCGGGGAGAGGGAAGACGAGACGCCAGACCGTGAGCGGGTTGTTGCTTATTTGGTTTTGCCTGAGCTCTTTTTGCTCCGAGGTGGCGTTACTGGTCGACCGACTGATAGGAACAGAGGAAGAGAGAGAAGGCGAGAGGGAAGGTTGGGTCAGAGTGGGATGAGGAGGGAGAGGAGAGAAAGAGAAGGGGACGAACTGCTTCCGTACGCGTCTGAGAGAGTGGAGAGGGAGAGGGTAGGAGAGAAAGTGGAAGGTCAGCAAGACAAATAAAGTAAGTAGGAGGGCGGAAGGGTGAAAGACATAAACGCACACTTCGCCTTTTTCTGTTGGAGTCGAAAGAGGAGCAGGAGAGGGAGAGATCAGCCAGGCTTCGTTCAATTCTCCTCGACGTAAAAGAAAGTAGGAGGGAACGCACCTCCGCCGGCTTCAAGATCTGGAAAGAACACAGCATCGTCTCGTCTACACTCATCATCGCACCAGCGTTGTCGAACTCTCCACAGCTGAGAACGAAAGTGAAGGATCGAAGTCAGTTTCGACGTAGGGATTCCTCGGTCAAAGTCGAGAGCTGGGGCTACTGACTAGTTTGGCGCAGAGAAAAGAGTGACCAAATGCCTCCTGGCAAAGAACTCGTAACCATCCTGGAGAAAGAGGAGGCGAGGGAGGGGAAAAAGGTCAGCGAGAGGCTGATGAAGGGAGAGGAAGGAGGTCGCGTCGCGAGTTGAAGGTAAGCTTACCTCGACGACTTGATGAGCACGACTGGAGTGGTGAAGACAATAGGGGAAAGGGTAACTCGTTAGCGTTTCGAGCGATGCAGAGAGATGAGATGAGAAGATGAAAGAAAGAAAGACGCGTCGAACGAACCAAATCAGATCCTGGAAATCGGACGAAGTGAAGTTTAGAGTCAGCCATCTCTTCATCGAGGGTACGAAAACATAGGGAAAGGATGAGCTTACCATATCATGTCGCTGGAGGAAACGAGCAACCACGTCTGGACCGAATGTGAACGAAACACCTCGATCGTTCTCCGACCATCCAGTGATGTCCTTGTCCGGGTCCGACCACAGCAGATCGCACAGGAGCCCTGTAGATCGACGAGAGAGAATAAAGAGAGTAGAGGAAGAGTAAGCTTTGAACGAAGGATTACGAAGGAGGCGCGAGCGTCTCAACGAAAGAAAAAGGAGGGACGAGAGCTCGAAACGTACCGGTATCAGGCACATCCGTGGGTCGCATCACTCGACGAATCTGATCCATCGATTGCAGATCCGGTGACAGTCCTCCGTGCACTGCAGGCGAGAGCGAGAACCGAAAGAGGGTTCAGTGAGTGTTCCTCGAGTCGAGATGAGCTCGCGACGGAGAGAAGTTGCAGAGGAGAGTCGACTCACTGCAGAAGATCCTCTCGTCGATGATGGCAGCGATAGGAAGGCAGTTGAAACAGTCGGTGAAGGTCTTCCACAGCTTGATGTTGTATCGCCGTTTGCCTGGAGGGAAGAAGGACGGGTAGGAAGGAAAGATCAGTTCGACGTCCCGTATCGCGTTCTCGTTCTCCGTTGTTCAGCTCCCTTCGGCTCGAGCCACCAGCAGGCTTCCTCTGTCATCTCTCCCAGCCCCTCCTAGTCCCTGGTGAGCTCTCCTCCTGCTCCGGCCGCTCAACTCGAGCTACACCTCTCGTTCCTCCTCCTCCAAAGCCCGCTCTTCCCTTCGGCCCACCTTCATCTCCTCAAACTCACATTCGTCGTAGAACCCGTAAATCCTATTGATACTGGCACATTCGTGGTTTCCTCGGAGGATGAAGAAGTTTTCCGGGTACTTGATCTTGTAGGCCAACAAGAGGCAGATGGTCTCGAGCGACTGTTTCCCTCGATCGACGTAGTCTCCGAGGAAGAGGTAGTTGGCTTCAGGAGGCTGTGGGTTGGAGGTAGAGCGAGGGTCGGAGTGAGGACGGTTGAGAGAGGTGGGCGAGAGTGTTGGAGCAAGGTGTCAGACAGGAAGAGAAGGTTTCGACGGGCTTGGAGAGGAAAGGAAGGGAAAGGGACGACTCACGAAACCTCCGTACTCGAACAACCTCAGGAGATCGTAGTACTGTCCGTGGATATCTCCGCACACCTTTATGGGTGCTTCCAGCTCGAGAAGGATCGGTTGAGAGATGAAGACTGAAGAGAGACCCAGGGCGGCAGAAAAGGTTTGGTCGGTCAGCTTCTCGAGCTCATCAAACATCCGACCACATCTCCGTTTGGAGGTCGTGCTACTGACCTTCTCTCGCCTTTGTACACAACCACCTGATCTCGTGCTCCTCCAAGCTGACGAGCTTGCCAGGTCTGTTTCCACGAACTAGAAGAGGGAGCCAGGAGGAGGAGGAGGAGGCAAGTCATTAGGAGCCAGAAGCAAGCGAAGGTCCGGCTCGATCTCGCGTGAGCCTGACAGGTCGCCTTTCCTTGCGACCGGTTGATAGAAAGAGCTGTGAGGGTGGAGAAGTGGAGGAAGAGAGATGGGCTTACCTTCTAAGAGTCTATCGATGATGGAGTCGAGATCCACGTCAGGCTCGGCCATGGTTGAAGTGGAGGAGGGAGGAGGAGGGGAAGGGAAGGAAAGGTGAGGAGGTGAAGGCCTGTGGGAGAAGGGACGAGAGTCAGCTACAGAGTTGCGATAAAGAGGAGAGTTGATGCTGGAGGGGAAGGCATTCGTCGTGGCAGGCTTGATGGAGGAGTATAGGAGGAGCTCGTGCGGGAAGTCAAGCTGAACTCGTTTGGTCGAGGTCATCACATCCCTGATATCCGCTGACGTCCTCTTCTCCTCCCTGCTTCCGGAGCGGGATTTCTTTCAAAGCGAACACCCCCCACGCATTGGCCTGTGAGCATAGAACGAGGACAGAGAGACAGCACTCACTCGAAAGGTGGGCGGAGGAGAGGGGAGGAAAGCTACGCGCGTCCAAGATGTGTGGTGCGGGAGGCTGGGAGAGGGAAGCTGCGAGGAGGTAGGAGTCGGCCCAAAGATATGAGAGATGGAAGGGAAGGGTTCGCGTGGAAAGGAGGGTCCCGGCGGAGGTTGAGGCGAGAGGGGGCAGAGGGGAGGAAGGGAGCGAAGGAAGGAGAGTTGGGTGTTTGGAGGTCGACGACATTGATGGGAAGAACCGAGCGACGTTGGAGAGAGAGCGAGTGTCGGGGATATAATAGGGGAAGATAGGATGGGTAGTGGAGGAGAGCAAGGATGTAAGTACCGAGGCTGATCTATACCAGCAACCGAGAGAAGCAGCTGTTCGTGCCTCCTCCCATCGTGCGAGCTGACCCGGCGATCCTCCTTCTCTGCCTCCCTCTCGTCCTCCTGCAAGATGCTACTCCTCTCGGCATCCACCTAACTCGTGTCCACCATAGTAGAGAATGTACTTACGGGAAGGATGGATTGACGGGAAAGGAAGGAGAGGGAGGGATGCAGTTGGGAGGGCCTTCGAAGGTTGAGCAGGATGAGCCGATCGAGTTCTCCGTTTTTTTTTATTTAAGCTTCGCTCGAGAACAAAACAGGGAAATTATGCTTCTCAGCAGAGCAGAGTGACCTGGGATCGCAGGTTATACCTTAGAGCTCCCTGGGATCCCCAAAGAGAAGTTTGGCGATCGACGGTGGTGGGAAAAGCAAGATGAGAGGACGCGTCGACCTTTGGGCTCAAATCGACGTGCCCTCTCGTTCGACCTGATCCCTTTCTCCTTCTTCTCCCCAAACCACATCGTCCCTCTACACGTCAACCCTCTCAACCTCCAGAGCTTGCTCTCCAAACCCCGCCACGAGACTTCAGCTCTACGCTCGGCCCTCTCAGGACGCTCTAAAAACCGCAACAGCAAACCGGTCGTCGGCGGAGGGATTTTCTCTTTCCTTCTCCTTCCCTCTACTCGTCCTCTTCGCGTCCTCGAAGGATAACAATCTCGAAGCCTCTATGAAGGATACTAAGCTCCGCTTCTTCTCTACTGATCAGTTTGGCTGAAAGGTGAGCTCGACGTCCTTTTCCGCCGTCCGTTCTCTTCTTCCCTCGACTTCCTCTCGCTGATCGTTTTCTCGCTCCCTCTGAAGCTACAAACCAGGCACCCTTGGAAAGGGTCCTTATCAGACTTTCTACTCAAGCGATCTTACTCTGCGGTACGGTCTTCTCTACTTTCATTTCTCCTCTGCTGTTCGTGAGCTCGAGCAGCTCACACTTATCTCTCTTCGTCCCTCCCTTCCCCTCTGCTCCGCCTGGAACTTCCACGTCTCGAAACTGTCCTCCTTTTTTTCTCCAAAGTATGTTCATACGCGTGGTATCAAGTCGCAGGACTGGACTCGACGGGAGTTGTGTTGGTTGGGAACGTCCGGAGTTTCAACGCGTCGAACGAAGCGACCATTATAGTACTCCGAATACTACGACGAACGCGACTTCGGCCGCTTCAGCGATTGGAGCTTCTCTCGACTTCTGGGAGGAGGGGCAGCTCGACGACGAGTGGAGGAGTTGAGAGATGGGGAGTGAGTGGGAGTGAGTTCGAATTGGCTGCTGCCGGAGATAGGGATGTGATGGTAATCTCGACGACTGATCCCACAGCTCCAGACTGAAAGATTCGTACCCAAAAATCCTGGTCTAGAAGCAGAGAAGAAAAAGCACAGAAAGAAGGAAAACAAAGAAAAAAAAAGCAGGCGCGAGCCTGCGCGACGGAGAGATTGCGAGCTCGGACCTTCCTTCTTCTTTCGCTTCTATACCCTTTACCCTTCACCCTCTCTTCAGCTGACTCCATCCTCTGTTGATCAGCTCACCTCTGAAGGTATACCGCAGGCTTTGATAGCAACAACTTCAGCAAAGTTGAAGAAGGAACCGGCGGAGTGAAGGCCGTCCTCCCCCTGTCTCCTCCCCCCTCTCCTTGCTCCCTCCCCCTTCAAACTGCCTTGAAACCTCTAGCTCTTCTTTTTCCTTCTTAACGCCTACAACCCCCCACCTTTTCCTTTTCCTCTCCCTTCTCTCTCTTCTCCTCCAAGGATGTCTAGCGCTGGCCGACGACCGACCGGAACCTCCTCTTCGTACTACCTCACGACCTCCCTTCCCGGCGATCCTTCCCTCCTCAACCCTTCCCAAACCTCTCTCACTTCCACCAGCCAGCAGTCTCACTCCCACTCTCAGCACATGGACAGGAAAGGATCTGCCTCGTCGCATTCTCAAGGGAGAAAAGGAGGAGCAAGACTCGCTTCCACAGCTCACGGTGGCGAGAACACTCCTTCCTCCCCTCCCGTCTCTTCTTCCTCTTCTCCAGCGGCAGCGAGAGCGGATTCGGTCAAGAAGAAGCAGAGCTGGAAGGATCTCAGGAAGAAGGTGAGCTTTATTACCCTTCTCAAGTAGCTGTGTATAGATCCTGTGGATATACAGAGCAACCAACACACTCAAGCTCACCCTCCCTGCTTTCCCCTCTTTGTTTCGTTCGTTTCCTTCAGCCCTCCCTCTCTCAGAAAGAGCCTCCCACGCCTACCTACATCCATCACCCACCCGTCTCCCACCTCTCTCCAGCTCCTCCCCTTCCAACCAAGTACACCTCCCTCCCTCTCAGAACCGGTCCTCCTCTCGCTTCGCTCTACCTCGTACGACGTCTTCCAACCTCCCTCCCTCCCTCGGCCCTCCTTCACCCTTTCTCCTCTCGCTGATCTTTTTGTCTTTGCGCTTTTCGTTTCGGGGGTCTTGGTCCTTGCTGAAACAGGTCGCTGGTCTTCCGAAGCAGACTCACACGTGGACCGTCGCTGATGCTTCGTCGATTCAAGGAGTTCAACATCGGCCTGGAGCGGTGGGAGGATGGTGGAGAGCGGAGGTAAGATCCCGTCTCTTCTCCTTCTCCTTCGAGCTCGAGGAAGCTTCGGATCTCGTATACTGATCGGTTATGTCTTTCTGTTGAATAGGTTCTCGGATCCAACACGGCTCCGGTCGCAAACGGCACTCCAGGAGGAGGGAACGAGGAGGGAGAGGATTGGAGTGCGAGGCTGAGTTCGAAGGCTTTGAAGGTGAGCTTATTTTTCTCGGACCCACAGACCCTCCGAAGCTAAAGGTCTGGAAAGTAGACTCCTTGACTGACTCGCTCTTCTCAACAAACGACTTGCAGTACTCCTTCACCCGAGAGATCGAAATCATCAGCTCGACTCTTCAACCTCCCTCGACCGTTCACTCCTTCTCTTTCGACCTCGCTACTCCCGACTCAGGTTCGAAGGGCATCTCGAGAGAGTCAGATCATATCCACCGATCTTCCACTTCGTCGACCAAGGATGGACTGCACGTACCGTCGAGCTTTTCGTTTCTCCTCCTCGTCTTCCATCCTTCTCGTCACTGACCCTCGTCTCTTTCCTCCCAACAGCACTACCTACCACGGAGTCACCCTCACCGTCTTCTCCCACGCCGATCCAATCAAGACCGCAGCTATCCGAAAAGCTCTCGAAGCAGCAGCAACAGCTCATCCTCCTCGGACTTCGACGAGCTCGCAGTTCGGATCGACGAACTCAGGAGTCGTCCCCAGTCGAAGTGGGGCGTTTGGGATCTTTAGCAGTGGAGGAGACGCGAGGACTAGAACTGGGAGTCTTGCAGGAGGTGGAGAGTACTGGCTTCCTTACGCTGTGAGTCTTTCATTCGAGCGAGGGGAAGTAGAGAGAGATACGACTTCGCGCGAGCTGACTCGCCCTTTGTTATGCGTTTCTTTCCTCAGCTCACCCTCGTCTCGAAGTTCCCGATCTACTCGATCATGTCCGACTACCTCAAGATCTCCTGGGCCAAGTTCTCCAAAGACGTCGCGAACCACAGCAGGCAGATGACGAGGATCATTCAAACTCCCAGTCCTCGAGCTGGAGATCTCATCCGTCTTCGAATCTCTTCTCCATCCGCTGGGGACGAGGAGGGAGAATCGGATCTCGACGCGCTCGAACTCGTCGCTCCTCTTCCTGGACAGCTCGACATGAACTCGGGGATGATTGGGATCGGGTGGGAGCAGTGGCCTTTCTTCAAACTTCTCTCGCTCGATGTGAGTTCAGCGACCTCATCGTTTGGAGAGACGCAGGAACGAGAGGACCGCAAGCTGACCTTCATTCTCTTTCTCTCTCTTCAGAACGTCATTACTGTCGTCGAGGTTAGATCCTCTCACAAATTTGCTCCCTCACGAGCTTGAGCTGATTGCTGACTCTCTTTTTCTCTTCCAACAGACCGCTCTCTCGCCGAACGGACGCGTCGTCTTCCATTCTCGACACCCAGCTCTTCTCGGAGTTGCTGTGATGGTGCGTGCATCGCTCTCTTTGCACGATCTTTTCTCCTCGTCAGTTCTAACCTTTCTCCTCGATTTCTGCAGACCCTCAAGTACATCTGCGAGCTTCGAGGGTGGGAAGGGATCTGCCATCCTATCGTTCACGCCAGGGACGTTCAGCTCTTCATCGAGGATTCGGGCCCTTATATCCTTGGACTCGGTGCGAATATTTCCTCTTTCTTGAGCTCTCACAGCTCAGCAGAAGCTGATCTTCAAATCCTCTCTCTCCCTGCAGACACCGAATGCAAGTACATCAGCAAGATCGCGCCAGATATCTGCGTCGTCGACCTCGACATCGTTCGTCTATTCTCTACTTCGCCTTTCCCTTTTCCTCGCAAGAGAGCGCTCGAACTCATCTCACCCTTCGTTCCCAACAGAACTTCGTCAACATCCCCGCTCCCGCTCTCGGAGTCCTCTCGACCAACCAAACGCGAGACAAGATCAAGTCTCGACTCGTCACAGCCTTCGGAGACGGTAAGGGTTTCTTCACCGAGCATACCGTTCCCGCTGAGTTTATGGTTCGTCTTCCTTCGGCTCCTCACTTTCGCGTCGAAAGCCCAGACTGACGACCCGTCTCCTCCTTCCTCCTACTCTCTTCTGCTTTCGCAGGAAGCGTACCCTGGAGGACGACTTCGACCTCTCTGTGAGACGAGATCCGCTTCGGGAGAGCCAGATGCTTTGTCGGCTGAGAGGATCGAGGCTCCTCTGTGGTGGGATCACGGTCGAGTTATGCTCGCATTCGATCAACTCCTCGCGTACAAGGTGAGTCCTCTCTTCTCTCCTTTCTTCGTGCCTCGCATCTCGAAACTGACACTCTCTCCACCTTCTTTCAGTCCAAGAAGCCTGGATTCTTCAAGAGACTCGGTGGAGCAGACAAGACTAAGTCGAAGGAGCTTTCGATGGGAGAGAAGGTGAGTTCGACGCCAGCGAGACTCCGCGACGAGTTGAAACGCACGCGACTGATCTCGCGCTTCTCCTTCCTTTTGTCTCACAGATCGCTCGATCCAACATGAGGAAGAGAGCCAACCAGTTCGTCGACGCTCGAGACGAGATGGAAGCGAAATTGGGCCGTATCTCCCGTCGCCTGGCATTCCTCGTTCACGAAACCGACGTCTGGAAGGAGAGGTTCACCCAGTTTGAGGAGCTGACGGAGAAGCTCGGAACGGAAGCGAGCGACCTCAAGGCTCGAATCGAGAAGGAGAAGCGGGAGTCGAAGAGGCTTTCTTCGGTCGTCGGAGAGAAGGAGAAGGAGAAGGAGAACCTTCGAGCTAGTGAGTCTTTGTCTCGAAACACTAGAGTCTTCTGGACGCTAATTCGCTGTCGTTTCTTCTTTTGCATCGATTTCGCTAGAACTTCGAGAGACCGAGGAAGCTCGATATGCTGCTCTCGGGAAGATGGCGGAGATGCAGACTGCGATGAGGGTGAGTTCAGTTCATTCGAACGCGTACCTCTTCATCGCGTCGAGAGCTGACCTTCCGTTTCCTCTTCTCTATCTGTAGACGATCGAGCGAGAACGGGACGAAATGATGGCCTCCATCAACGACCAACTCGAGAACGCTCTGGGAACCATCAGCGTCGTCGAGAACGGAACGTCCGTCGCCTCCGAAGCTTCTCGACCCAGCAGCCAGAGCTCCTCTCATCGACCCGACTCTCGAGGTGCGGGAGGAAAGCCAACGGATGCTCTTCAGAAGCTCGGATCCAACGGAACTGGAGTCTCTGGTCTCAAAATCGTCGAGGCTCTCAACCCTGTCGCGGAGGAATCAACGACTACGACCATCACGAAGAAGAAGAGGTTCTCGGCGATGGGAGGAAGAGCAGGGAAGGCGGATCCGCTCGACGAGATCGATGATAAGATCACGGCATCTTCCATCTCAGTTCAGGATAAGGTGTCGGCGATTCAGCTCAAGGTGAGTTCTTTCTTTCGATACGTTGAAGAGAGATATCCCACGTTGACCTCTTCATCTTGGCCCCTTTCCTCAGCTCGACCTCGCTCTCAAGAGCATCACCGCTCACAACGCTCGACAATCCATGGATGGTGCACGAGGGTCCTTCGATGTCGACGCGAGAGACTACGCCGGTTCTCCTTCATCTCCCAACGTCGACGATCTGGATCTCGACGCTCCCACCTCTCCGACCACTCCCATCCCCGCTCCCGCGAAGCAGACCGGAACCGGACAAGTCCTCTCCGCCATCACCTCCATCTTCTCCTCCTCTGTCTCCAACGGTACGCCTCGACAATCCGTCGTCGTCAACGAAACCGCTCCTCCTCCCTCGTCGTTCAAGTCTCCCAACGACGCCCATCGATCCTCCGCTGAGGTCTCGGCCGACACCACCGATTCTCAAGACGACTTCCAATCTGCCGACGAAGGCCATCGATCTACTTCCCCGCCCAGTTCCGAGGAGGACGAGGAGGAGAACGACGAAGGCTTCAACTCGGAGGACGAAACGCTCAACCACAACGAGCGAAGGAACGAAACCATCGGCGAAGGACCTGGACCTCCTCCTCCTCGATCCGCTAGAGCCAAGTACATCCGACCTCCTTCTACCACGGCGTTCGGGATCCCACCTCCTCAGCCTCTTCCCCAGCACGGAAGGGAGGAGAGCGAGATGTCTTCGTCGACTTCTGGGGAGACCGAGGCGGACAGGACGTTGGCGAGCAGCAACAGTGCGGAGAGCGTTGGGAGTGCGAAGACGGCGGTGAGGAAGAAGAGTATCGTTGGAAGTGGAGAGGAGGAGGTGGTGGTGGTCGTTCCTGAGTTGGAGAGGATCCCGAAGGTCGTTCAATGAGCCAGGAGGAGGTTCGACGCGTCGTTTTGCTTTTTTTGTGTTTTGTGTTTCCTTTCCTTTCTTTTCTTTTCTTCAAGCTGCGTCGCCCGGCATAGTTTTTGGTTCTTTCTCTGTCGCACCTTCTCTTTCTTCTATCTAGCAGTCTCTACTACTCCCGTCTTCTTCGCTACACTACGCTACCATCGTTTCTCTTTTCTCCTTCCCCTCCCCACGCTCCTTTCGCACTTTTCTTGTCGTCCCTTCTTATTACTTGGTCGTGAAAAAGTAGCTCAGGCAGCCAAACTCTGATCTCTATTCATCTCTATTCTTTTCCATCGAGAAAGACGTCGGTCCAGAAGGGTCGGGAGCTTGTTGAACGTGGAGTCCTCGAGGAGAGAGAAGTCCTTTCGAACTCGAGCTCGCGCTCGGCTCCCTTCCTTCCTTTCTTTCTCCCCTTCAACTACAGCCAGCCTCCCTTTTGGTCAACCCAACATCCTCTCTCTCTCGCCAGCATGCCCTCCGTTGCTCCCCCACTCTCAAAGCCCTCTCCAGCCCAGACTCCAACCGCTTCAACCTCATCCCTCCCCTTGCCCTCGTCTTGCTCGACTTCAACGAAATCCTCCTCCTCCTCGAAAGCTCCTAAACCCAAACCCGCGCCCGTACCCAAAGAGCCCAAACCCAAAACCGCTCCAGGAGGGAACTGGGCTGCTCTGAAAGCCAAGATCACTCCCTCGGGAGGGTCGTCGAATACTCAGGCAAAGAAGAGGAAATGGAAGGAGGCTCAGGGGAGCGTGGCGGCTTACGTTGAAGGAGCGGGAGGAGTTGCTGGGACGGAGAGGGAAGATGGTGGGAGTAAGGAGACGAGCTTCAAGAGGTGAGTTTAGAGTGGGTGGAATGGGGGAGAGTGAGGGAGGGGAGAGGAGGAGAGGGGAACAGGAGGTTGAGCTCGAGAGTGAAGAGCTGGCCTGGAGCTTGCGAGCTCGGACCTAGCAGGCTGCTACTAGAGAGGGACTTCTCGTTCCATCTAGGTCGTTGGGAGCCTACGTCGGGATATCTCGGAGGTCAAGGACTCGAGGGATTGAATCTACGGCTTGATCGGTTGAGCTCGAAGAGTTCCTTCCCTCTCCTCCTGCCTCCCTAGCTCAAAGTTCTTGGGTTCTCTCAAGCTTCGGCAGCTTAGCCTTTGTCCATCTATCTTCCCATCTTATATAGCGTTCTTGAAATGGTTATTCTGACCATCTTTCCCGTCTTTGTCTTTCTTTCCCACAGAGGTCGCGTCTCAAACTCAGCGCCTTCAACCTCCAACCCAACCTCCGACCTCGTCCCCGCCAACCTCTCCTCTACAGCAGCCTCTATCCCCGCTCGACCTCAAGTCCTCGAACTTCGAACTATGGTCCTCGGATCCAATGATTTCGTGGGAACGAAAGCGGCGTGAGTCCTTTGAACTTTCTTTTTTCCAGTCCATTCGCGTCTCCTCTCAACCTCAAACTCATGCCTTCCTTCCTTCCATTTTTCGCACGCATTCGCTTTTTTTTTTTTTTTTTATCTTTCGCTAGCCCCGGTCGTTACCTCGCCATCGATTGCGAGATGGTGGGAGTCGGTCCCGAAGGAGTGGAATCCTCCCTCGCTCGAGTCTCCATCGTCAACTTTCACGGTTCCGTCGTGCTTGATACGTTCGTCAAGCAGAAGGAGAAGGTCGTGGATTACAGGACTTGGGTTTCAGGTGTTACGGTTGCGGATTTAATTGGAGGTGAGTTGAGCTGTCGGTTCTGAAGGAGAGGAGAGGAGCGGGAAAGAGAGACGGAGGTGAGTTTTGAGACGAAAGCTAACCTCTCGTTTCTTTTCGGGTCCTCAGCTCCCACGTTCGAAGAAGTCCAGAAGCAAGTGGCAGATCTGATAAAGGACAAGGTGCTCGTCGGACATGCTATCAAGAACGATTTTGATGTGAGTTCCTCCTCCTCCTCTCACTCGACTCTCTTTCCGCGCAAGCTCGAACGCGTCTTTCCTCTTCCTCTTCCTCTTCTTCTCTTCCTCTCTTCTCTTTCACTGACAAAGAAGCTTCCTCATCCATCCATCCGTTCTTTCTTGCCCCCCCCCCCCCCCCACCCCCTTCCCTTTTTTTTCCAGGCCCTCCTCCTCTCCCATCCTCGCCCTCTCGTACGAGACACCCAAACCTGTCCAGCTCTTCGAATCGCAGGAGGAGGATCTAAACATCCAGGTCTCAAGAAACTCGCTTTGGTCGAACTGGGGGTGGAGATTCAGAGTGGGAGGCATAGTTCGGTGAGTCCCTCCCTCTTCCCTCATTTTAGTCCATTCTTCTTCTCCTTCTCTTTTTTTTTTCTTATTTGCCTTCGCGTTACTAAAAAAAAGCTCATCCCTCTCCTCTTCTCTTCTCTTCTCTTCCCTTTCCTTTGTTTCGTTCCTTCGCGTGACAGGTCGTCGACGCTCGAGCAACCATGGCTCTCTACCGCCTACACAAGGAAGGCTGGGAACCTACGTTCGCTCATTTGAAGGCTGGGCCTAGGAGCAGTAGGAAGGGAGAGTCGTTCCCTGGTGGAGGGAGGAGAGGAGTGAGTTCTGGGTTGGGGATGGTCGTTGTTGGGGAGGGGGGAAAAGGCAAGAAGGGAGGGGAGGTGGAGGAAGAGGGAGGGAATTGGTGGGATGAGTAGGTTTCTTTTTTTTTGAGCGAGTGAGTGAGTGGAAGGATTGGATCCATGCTTGATTGATTGACGTTCTTTTGAGTGGTTGGAGGGAGAGAGAGACAGAGAGAGGAGGGAGGAGAACGAGAAGTTGACGCGTCGAGGGCCGTTCGAAAACAACGCTCAGATTATCGTCTTCGTTCTCTTTTTGCGGACCTCCCTCTTTCTTATGAAACTGCTCAGTGGGGAAGATAGAATGCAAGCTGTTCGATATTGGAGGTGAGAAGAGGAGGATCGTCGAGCTCTTCTCTCCTTTCCTTCCCCATTCATCCTCCTTTGTTCTTTTTCGAGACACTGTGTATTTCAGGGGGCACGGTCAGGAAACGAAGAAAGACGACACGTAAAGGTATGAGTGCAAGCGGTAACGAGGAACGAGACTGAGTACTAATTAGGTGGGGTGTAAAGAGAGTTAAAACATCCGAAGCAATGGTGGTGCACGAGTCGAGTTGGGGTCTTGAACGCGAAGGAGGAGGGAGATAAAAACTCCCTGATCGAGGTGAAATCTACGAAGGAGGGGTCTACGACTAAGCGATGGGAAGGAGTGTCTGGGAAGGAAGAAATCAAACTAGTCGAGGGGGTGGAAGGTTGGCCGTAACTTGACGGAGAGGAATTCTGTTGAAGAGGCGAAACTATGGACCTGAGTTTGAACCAACCTGAGTCCTTCAGCTTCGATCCTGCACCTTCAACAGCTGAGCCCTGCCATATTGTATCTATGTTAACCTCAATTCGACTCCCGTCAAGAGCTCCATCCTCGCTCGTCCATTCCTCCTCTTCAGAGCTCGACGCGTCGTCCGAGTCGTCCAGCTCGAACGCATCTTCTGGAAGATCGTTCACGGCGTCCACTCCAGCCTGAATGACTTGATGCATGTAGCTTCGAACCTGCTCCTGTTCTCGCTCGTCGACGTAGAGTCGGATCCGTTCCATGTCGACGCGGAAGAGTGGGGTGAGAGGATAACCGTGGTCAAAGGGGAGAGAGCTGGGATCCAGCCAAGACTTGACGAGGTTTTGCATGACTTGGGTATCTCCTAGAGCGAATCGGGTTTGAGCAGCAGTCCATCCCTGCATTTGGTAGAGGGGAGGAAGCAAAAATCCGACGCTCAGCACGTGCCGTCATGGGACGAAAGAGATCTTCACTCAGTCGAGAAGCTTACGGATCGGCGCCTCATGTTCGTGAACCCTGGTGAGGAGGGAGAAATAATGAACGAGGACGACGGAGAGTCAGCATGGTCTCAATCAGAACCACGGTGGGAGAAGTAAAGAGATTGGTGTCAAAACTAACAAAGATTGATCGAGTTGAGCGTGAGAGAGCCTGTTTCTGCTAGGTCTCGTTTCTCGAGCTTCGTGGGGAATGGATGGTCCAGATGCTGTTATAAAGAAATCGGAAAGGTAGCGTGAGTTGATCGAAGGAGTACGAGCGACACGTCTACTTGGTCGTGAGACGTTTCCGCTCGAATGTCTTATCTCGGCGGCAAGACCGGACTGACCTCCAGAAACCACTCTCTGTAAAGTAGACACCGATCGGTAAAGTCAGCTCTCTTGCAGCTCGGTAAAGGCAGAAGCTTTCCTCCTCCCCTGGACACGATAAAAAGAAAGTCCGAAGAGAACGAAACGAACCGGAGGTGGGCAAAGCTCCTCAAAGCTCCAGGAGAGCTTTCCGCCTTCTTGAAGGGAGTGTCGGCTGAAATTTGAGAGGAGGAAGTGGAGCTGTCCAAGCTTGAAGAAGGAAGGGGGTTCGTGTCGAAGGGCGGTGAACAGGAGGAGGAGGAGGAGTGTGCACAGCTCGCGCCGGTAGCAGTTGAGGGGGAGGAAGGACCTGGTGGTAAAGCGAGAGAGATTTAGAATACGAAAGATGAGAGGAAAGGTTCTGTAGGCAAATAGGAGAGCACAAACCGGCGATGTGACTAGCCAACAAAAAATCGTTGATCTCTCCCTCTACGTTCTTCCGAAGGTCGACGAGAGCCTCCTCGCAAGCCATCTCCAGCTCTTCCAACCCAGATGCCATCTTGTCAATCATCGTTGCGACTTCAAAGGCCAACTGCTGCTCCTCGAGGGATAGAGCTCCAGTCACAATGCCCTGCTCAACCTCGGCGAGGAGAAACGTAAAGCTCTCGACAAATGAGTCGAGGCAGCTGTCGCTCGCCACCATTCCAGCGAGGAGATCGTCGACCACGACGAGAAGTCTTTGGCGAATAGACATGACGGGGAGTTATTTGGCAGAGCAGTGGGGGCGAGTAATATTCGAGTCGCTGTTGGGAGGATGGATGGGAAAGAGGGAAGGTCCTCAGGGCACACCACTGAATTGGATCCTAGAATTCCGATGGCTCTCCCTTTCCGAGGGGTGTTTGCTTTGTTTGCTACCCAAGAGCAACGATGGGGGCCGAACAGCTATGTCGGCGAGGAGGCCTGTGTAACGCCTCAACAGAAGGAGACACCGCGACAGCTCGAGAATCGCTGCACCTCGGAAGCAGCTTCACAGCAGCGACGATCAACATGATGATAAGAGCTCTTCCCCACACTGAAAACGACGTAGCGTAACGGGGATCATCGAGGAAGGAAAAAGTGTTTTTTTTCCCATGGGGTCGTTCAGATTCTTCTTTTTTTCTTACGCCACCGGGACTCTTGGAGGAGAGGGAAGGGTGAGACGGTTCCTTCGCTCACGTCGTCCATCCTCCTCCTTCCGTCGAGAAAACGAGGAGCCGGGTACCGTAGACGATAGTAGATGACGGCTTGCGATTCGAGAGAGCAGGATGAAGGAAAACAGGCGACAGAACGATAGAAAGATCAGGAGAAGACGCGAGTCCTTCCAAAAACGGATCTCGGTCGATCGGACGAGAACAAAGGCCGCGACCTCACCCAACCTCACCCTCGCTTCCTCCCTCAGCCAACCATGAGGGCTGAAAAGAGACTTCCTCCTCGACGACCACCTCCCCAAGTCCTTCCCAACCTACACGTACACCGCCGCTGGATCTTGACTCGGGACAGAGGAGGAAGGAGGGGAAGGGAGGAGACGCGAGTTGACCTTGAGCTTGATTGATCAGAGGGGAGAGCAGAGAACGATTCCTGTTATTTCCGATCGATCACGATGTGAGCGGTAGTATGGGCGAGCCATGTCTCGGGCGCAAAAGAGTTGGAGGAAGGGTGAAAATGGAGTTGCCGGGCGTTGAAGGGAAGAAGAGGGGAATGCGTCGAGCTCAAGACACCTTTTCTTCCATCCCTCGCCGAAAACCGTCACTACTACTGTCCTGGCCATCTGTTCCTTCAAGGTATCGCCCAGATCCCAGCCTCCACTCCTTCAGCAGCTCTCGCAGCAACTTCTTTTCCTGTCAGCATCGGTTCATCTCGCATCTACTGTACCGCCGGTGAAGAGACTACGTGTCTCTCCGACGAGTTCTCGGATACTAGAACTGGAGAGGACTTAAAGGTACGAGTGATCAGTGTCCAAGTTGTAGTATTTTGTTTAAACGGAGTGTAAGTTAAGGAACGAAAGAAAGCGAAGGGGGTCGAAAGACAAGAGCCCGTTGGGAGGCCTGCGCGGGCGGCGAGTAAAACCGAAAGAGAGAGAGAGAGAGGCGTTCGGGAAAAGACGTATCTATTAGAATGAAGGTAGGCAAGAAGAGTGGGGGAGATCAGGAGCGACGAGTCCTAAACAAGAGGGGAAAGTGAGGAGAGAGCGAGAGAGAAAGGAACTGCTCGATCTACTTCTTTCCTCCAGCCTGGACTAGTAACCGTTACAGCCGGAGCGGCTACGCCCGGAGAGCTCGACTGCAGAAGAAAGATCGGCTCCTTCGACGTTTATGGAGGGAGGAGAAGCCTCTGAGAAGGAGACGTAGGGAGAATGACACTGCTTGGCTTCTCAGGTGAGTAAGAATGTTTTCTTTGGGAGAAGGAGAGCGGGGGGGGATCAGGAAGAAAGAAGGAAGCTCGAGCTCACCGAACCCTCCTCCCTCGCCTTCCCTCATCCTTCCTCTTTCTACTTCAGCCATCAGCCATCGCACAAGATATCGCAGACGGACGAGCTCAAGAGGCCTCATCCCGAATGTCTCCCTGAAGCCGATGATGAGGTGGAGGAGCTCAGGAGGAGGAGGCAGATCGGAGAGGAAGGCCAGCGGGCGTACTCCTTCTGAAGGGTCCGTATCGAAAAGGAGGTTTTCGGGGGGGAGTCTTGATAGGCTTTCGAAGGAAGGGATGAACGACACAGCCTTTGGTATAGAGGATGAGGGTTCCGACTAAGGAGGAGGGAGGAGTGATAAGGGAGGGGAGGAGGAGTCGAAAGATGAGTGCTGGTCGAGTGTCAGGGAATCAGGTTTCAGCTCCTTCTTGTTTCAATCTCCCTTACTCTTTCCCTTTCTTCCCCCTACTTCCCTTTCACCGCTACTAGTCCTTTGTTCTCAGCTACGTGTTCTGCCTTTGTCCCTTTGTTCATAACTCTTCCCCTGTTATCGTTTCAGCCTTCAAAGTCTTTGTTCTCTCTTTCCTTTGATCGCTTCGCCTCCCTTAGATATGTTCGCCTCGCTTTCTACTTTCTAACCTCTATCTTGAATCACCTTTGGATCATACCTCGTCCTCGTTCCTCGATAAGCACCTGACTTCTCTTCGTCGCGTCGCTCTCGTTCCCTCGCCATCCCCGCTCCTCGCTCGATCCTCACATCGAGAGAGAGAGAGAGAGAGAAAACGGGATTAAGTAGTGAAACGAAAGGTATGAAAGGGAGCTCCGAAGAGAGAGCGAACAAGGACTAAAACGAGTAGAGAAGAAAGGGGCTTAAGGAGGGAGCTCGAGAGCGAAGGTGAAGGGAGAGAAATGAAAGGGACGCGTCAAAGGGACGACGAGCGACGAGGGGAAGGGAGCGAGAGCGGAGCCGAAAGAGAAACGAGAGAGTGAGATGAAGGCTAGGCCTTTAGGTAGGAGCGGGAACTGGGGAAGAGAGAGACCGAGGGAAAAGAGGGGCGAAGGCATCAGAGACATCCTGGACTTTACACCTTCTCTTGCTGCTAGAGGAGGATAGACGGAGGAGCTGCCGGTCCGTTATCTGGAGAAGCAATAAACTCAGAAAATGCGTGAGTGCCATATCCTTGTCCTCGAGTACATGAAACCCAGCTCGCTGACTTCGTCTCTAATCTCTGCTTGGTTCATCAAGCGCTGACGACCTCCCATCCCTACCGTCGAACCGTTCCCTTCCTATGGTCGAAGCTCACTTCGGATACGTCGGAGATCAGCGTCTCAGGCCGATAGGGAAAGAGTGGAGGTCTTCCTTTGCCGCTCGCTTCCAACGTCCAACGAGGGAAGTCGGGCGAGCTGACTTGAGCTGACATTCTGTTTTTGACTGGCCCACGACGCATCTTCGTTCTAATTTTTCTCCGACGGGACCGACCCCACGCTAGCTTCTCGGAGAGTGACACCGAGTTTTGAAGACGGACCTTACACTTGTTTTCGATGAAGGGGAAGGAGAGGGAACGAGTCCCGACTCCGAAGCCGTCGCCCAGACAGAACGAAGCTGAAGCTCTCTTTTTCTTCCGTCAGCAGTGAATTCGACCTCCACCCTTTCTAGAGGTCCTGACTATTCTTTCTATCGAACCACCACTACTCCCATCACCCACGCCAAATTTCCTACTCCCCCTCCAGCTCAACTCTCAAAACATGACTCCTTCCTCCGTCCAACATCTTCCTCGTTCGTCCATTCTCTCTCGACCTCTTTTCTTTCGAGCGAAACAACATCTGATCCCTCTTTCTATATTTTTTCTTGCGCAGACATGGAGTTCCGATCCTTCGTCGACGCTCTCGAGAAGGACAATGACCTCGTACGAGTTCACCGAGAAGTCGATCCTCACCTCGAACTCGCAGCCATCACTCGACTCGTCTGTGAGACCGATGGACCTGCTCCTCTCTTCGAAAACGTCAAAGGGATGAAGAAGGGTCTCTTCCGAGTCCTAGGAGCTCCCAACTCCCTCCGAAAGGATCCCAAAACCAAGTACGGCCGACTTGCTCGACATCTCGCTCTCCCTCCCACCGCTTCCCTCAAGGAGATCCTCGACCACATGACCTCCGCTCAGCACAAGACCCCCATTCCTCCTACCATCGTTGAGATTGGATCCTGCAAAGAGAACAAGGTGAGCTCTTTGTCCTTTCTCGTTTCCCTTCGTTCTTTTGGTCGACTGACTCGTTTCTTTTTGAACAGATCTTCGGAGATGACATCGACCTCACCGCTCTTCCTACTCCCTTCATTCACGAGGCTGATGGAGGGAAATACATCCAGACCTACGGGATGCACGTAGTCACCTCGCCTGATGGAAAGTGGACGAACTGGTCGTGAGTCTTCGAGCTTTGCAACTCGCGTCTGGTTTCCTCGCGAGCTGACTCTCTTCTTCACTTCTCCATACTGTAACGTCCTTCCTCCTATCCACTCGTCCAAAAAAACTTCCTGTCGTTATTTTTTTCGTCTTCAGAATTGCTCGAGCCATGATATACGACAAGCGACATCTCGTGGGACTCGTCATTCAGCCTCAGCATATCTGGCAGATCAGGGAGATGTGGAAGAAGGAGGGGAAGGACTGCAAATGGGCTTTGTGCATGGGAGTGAGTACCTATTTTTCCATAGGAAGGTTCTCGAAGGAAGGGAGGAGGAGGAGGAGGAGGAGAGTTGAAGGAGAAGAAGAGTCGCGGAGGACACCAGTTTTCGTTCTCCTCTTTCTTGACCTCCGCATTCTGACTCCCACTCAACTTATTTCATGATGTTTCAGGTACCTCCTGCCGCTATCATGGCTGCATCCATGCCTATTCGTGAGTCCTCGAGAGTTTCATCCTCAGTCGATGCGACGCGTCTTTGACCTTCCTCCCTCACCTTTCCCTTCCTTCTAGCCGACGGAGTTTCCGAAGCTGGCTTCATCGGAGCTTTCACAGGATTGTCTCTCGATGTCATCAAGTGCGAGACCAACGATATCTACGTTCCCGCTTCTTCGGAGATCGTCTTCGAGGGTTCGTCGTTTCCCTCTTCTTCTCCCCGCTTTTCAACCATCTGTTCGATCCTTCAGCTGACCGACTTATCTTTATATCACTCTCGAACACAGGTACCCTCTCGATTACCGAAACTGGACCTGAGGGACCGTGAGTTTCAGCTTTCTTTCGTTCTCCTCGAGACGGAGCTCTCGACGCTATCGCTCATCACGTCTGGTCCTTTCGACTCCCAGATTCGGAGAGATGCATGGCTACGTCTTCCCTTCCGATACTCACCCTTGGCCCTTGTACAACGTCGATGCGATCACCCACCGAGACAACGCCATTCTACCTCTCTCTTCCTGCGGTCGATTGACGGACGAGACTGTGAGTTTTCGACTTCCTCTTCGTTCGCATTCGACTCTAGCATCTGAGGACGGAGAGTTCGATGAAGACACTCGAAACTGACCTTCGCTTTCTTCCCCTTCTTTCCAGCACACTATGATCGGCTCTTTCGCTGCTGCCCAAATCGGAGTCCTGTGTCGAGAGGCTGGTCTCCCGGTTCTCGACTGCTCTTCTCCTTACATCTCGCAAGTTACCTGGGTCGCTCTTAAGGTCAGTCCTCCCAAGCTCTTCTTGGTTCTCTTCTTCAACTCGAGTCGAGCCTTCAGCTGACGCGACGCCACTCGTCTTCACTTCTCGTTTCCAAGATCGATACCGCTACTCTCGCCGAGATGAAGATTACCCCCGAGGACTTCCGAAAGAAGGTCGGAGATCTAGTTTTCGGCCACAAGACTGGGTACACGATCCATCGTCTTGTTCTCGTAGGAAGTGACATCGATGTCTTCGACGACAAGGGTTCGTTCCTTTCTTCTCTCACCCTTACTTCGATCCCACTGCCAGCTCTGACCTCTGCTTATCTTGGGTCATCTCTCTCTTCCAGACGTCATGTGGGCTTTCTCTACGCGATGTCGACCAGGAGACGACGAGGTCCGTTCTCTTCCCTCCTCCCTCTCCCCTTCGCGCGGTCCTTTCCGAACTTTCGCTGACCCATTCTCCGTTCCTTCTTCCTCGCTCTCGCTCCATTGCTTCCTCCCTTTTCTCGATGTATTCTCCAGACTTTCTTCTCCGAAGTCAGAGCCTTTCCTCTCGTCCCTTACAACTCCCACGGATTCCACTCTCCCGTCCAAGGAGGAAAGGTCGTTTCGGACGCTCTCATGCCCTCCGAGTACGCCGTCGGTCGTCAGGATTGGGTCGCTGCTGATTTCAAACAGTTCGTCCCTTCTCTTTGTTTCTCTTTGCTCGACTCGAGAGCTCGGCTTTGACTGACGCTTTACTTCTTTCTTCATCCATCGATTCCAGCTCGTACCCCGAGGAAATCAAGAGCAAGGTTCACCACAACTGGGTCGCCGATGGATTCCCCGCTCTCCCTTAGATTGATTATATTCTACTATCTCTCCAATTCTATGAAACTAAATCCTCTCTTCTTCATTTAGGATCGATCTGGGAAAGTCGACGCGTCGCAGTCTCGCTCGCGATTTTTTTTTCCGAGCTTAGCCTTCTTTCCTCGAATAGAATATACATTTCTTCAAGGGTGTTTGACATAGTCGCTTGCATCCTATCTCCGTCAATTCTTCTCGACCGATCTCGTCAAAGCTCAGTGAGACTTTTCAGAGAACACGACGCGCAATCTTCCTTCCTTTCGAGACTGACAAAGACTCAAGGAAAGAAAGCGATGGAGAGAAGACCAATATAATATATCTATCCCCTAGGAGGCCAGGAAAGCTAGTGGGAACAACAAAGCTCTAAAACTCGTCATCTTCCCCTCCCTTCTTTTGGAATCCCGACCACCGCTCGAACCCTTGAACTGTTGAGAAGTGCGTCATTGAGACGAGCCGCAGTAGTTTCTCCGTAGGTAGCCGAGTCATCTCTCGTAATAGTAGATACGTAATAGTAGATACATCATAGGTATTAGATACGTCATAGGTGCTGCGGAGGGTTCTCGTAGAGTATATAAGGAGGGCTCGCACTGAGAGGAGGAGGTTCTTCACTTGTACTGAAGACCATCCTCCTCCAGGTGGGTTCTACCGTCCCTCGCTACTACATCTCGTTTATATATAACTTGTACTGAAGACCATCCTCCTCCAGAGCCGACACCTCACAACAGATTAAGAGTCTGAACCGCTCCCCTCAAAGCTCATCAAGAAACCATGTCAACCTCGAAGAACACCACCACCACTCCTCGTCTCGAGACGCATCGTTTCTTCAAGCTGGAGCCTCTGGACAGTCGAAACTACCAGACCTGGTCTATCCGCATGATGATTGCTCTAGCAGAATCCAAGTGCAAGTCTCTGGTCCTCGGACAAGAGAAGAGACCAGAAAGAGGCGACGAAGGCAGGGAAGGAAAAAGGACGAGCTCAACCTCGGAGAAGCCCGAGGAAGTTCCCCTTCCCTTGGGAAGCGAAGAGCTTCTCGCGAAGCAAGACGACTGGGATGCTCGAAACGAATTCGCACTCCACAGGATCCAGATGGCCGTGAGCGACCGAGAGCTGATGAAAATCTCCTCGGCTGAGCTCGCGAGCGAAGCCTGGGAAACGCTCAAAGTCGCTCATCGAGTCGAAGGAACAGCAGGGAAGATGATGGTTCAACGAAAGCTCCGAGACCTCCGCATGGATGAGAGTTCGTCGGTACAATCATACATCGACGAATTCGAAGAAATCCTCGAGGAGGCGACGACTCTCGGCATGGACATCGTCAAGAACCCAGAACAGCTCGCCCTTCAGTTCCTCGCAGGTCTCCCCAAATCGCTCGAAACCTTCACCGACGTCCTCTCCCTCTCCTACCAAGAATCCGGAAAAGAGCTCACACCAAAAGTAGTCACCACCGCTCTACTCACCCACACCCGCACCAAAACCTCACGATCAGACGTCACTCCAAAGGAAGATTCGGCGATGAAGGTTGACAAGGTGGACGCAAAATGTCACCACTGCGGGAAGAAGGGACACTTCAAGGCGGAATGTTGGGACGTAGTTGGGAAGCCGAAGGATAGGAAGGGTGGGAAGAAGGGAGGAAGGTTCAGGAAGGGAGGAGGTGGGCGTCGGAGGGAGGAAGCAAACTCGACGAGCTCGAGTTCGGGGGATTGGGGGTTCTCAGCGGCCGCAGGGGAAGGTGACGACGAGACAGTTCTCGCCGTCGCCGAGGACGATTGGATTGCCGATAGTGGATGCTCCAATCACATCTGCAACGACCGTAGCAAGCTGAGCGACTACAAACCCTTCGAAACCTCAGTCAAAGTCGCCAGCAGCAAAGTCATCAAAACGGTCGGAGTCGGCAATCTGAAAGTCATCGCGACCGTTGGGAATCGAAAAAGGAAGACGATCATTCATGACGTCTACTTCATCCCAAATTTCCCGAACCTCATCTCCATTGGGCAGCTGACGGCTAGAGGCGCGACAGTCGAGTTCTCTCAGCAGGGTTGCACATTCAGGAAGAATGGGGAAGTCTTGCTGGTAGGAAAGTCATGGAGGAAAAACCTCTGGAGACTCGAAATCGAACCAAAGCCGGACGACGCGGACCAAACGGAAGATAAGATCTCGAAAGAGACGAGCGCAGCCCTCGTCATCAACGAGACGGCAACGGCCGACCAAGCAGTTCTTCTTCACCGGAGGTTGGGACACGCGTCAGTCACAGCGATGAGGAGACTCTCAGCCGACGGAGTCATCCCAAAAATCAACGAGGAGGATCTCAACAAAATCAAAGAAGCGCCGTGCGTCGTTTGCCTCAAAGGAAAACAACACAAGTCACCATTCCACGACAGCACGAGCCGATCCTCCACTCCTCTCGCACGCGTACATACCGACCTCCAGGGACCAATGCCGGTTGAGTCGATTACTAGAAAACGCTACATGATGGCGATCTGGGATGACGCGTCGAACTTCCACTGGACATACGCCCTCGAGCGAAAGTCCGAAGCATTGGAGACTTTTAAGGTCTGGAAGACTCAGGTCGAGAAGGAGAGAGATCAGAAGGTGAAGGTCCTACGGTCGGATAACGGCGGGGAGTTCACCTCAGACGCATTCAAAGCTTACCTCAAAAAGGAGGGGATCAAGGCTGAAACAACGATTCCCGCGACACCCGAGCAGAATGGGAAGGTAGAGCGAGGAAATCGAACCCTAGAAGAGAAGATCACGTGTCTACTACACGACTCAGAGAATCTTCCAGGAGATCGGAGGCGTTTCTGGGTCGAGGCGATGATGACCGCGACTTATCTAATCAACCGCCTCCCCTCCTCGCCGAACAGAGGAAAGACGCCCTACGAAGCGTACTACGAGGAAAAACCTCCCCTTGCCCATCTCCGAACGTTTGGCTCAATCGCCTACGCTCACAACCCCGACCGTCAGAAGCACGAGTCGAAGACGATCCAAACGATCCTTCTTGGCTACGGCGAAGACCGTGGGAAGAAGGCTTATCGATTGCTGAGGACCGACACTGGAAAGATCTACTACTCCCGAAACGTTGAGTTCGACGAGCAACTGCCGCGAAACTCGCTAGGGGGGAAGATGGTGACGCTGGATCTGACGGCTCCCAGGATCGAAGAGGTCGAGGAAGACGCGGACATCCCCGACGTCGTTCCGTTGAAACCTCCAACTCCCAAACAGGCAAAGCCATCCTGGGAGTACGTCCCTGTCGTTGATCAAGACGTGGTCGACGACAGTGGGAGCTATGGTAGAGGTATGCGAAATCGAAAGCGCGAAGTTCAACCAGAAGAATTCGTGAACTTTGTTCGTCTCGCCCACCCCGACACCACCCCGGATCTCGCAGCGTTACCTGAACCAGCAGTACCATCTTCAACGAAGGAAGCACTATCTTCTCCTCACTCGGCGTTCTGGAAACAAGCCATGGACGCTGAGATGGAATCGATGGAAGCAAACGGAGTTTGGGAACTGACTGAACTTCCTCTCGACACGAAGGCAGTGGGAGGAAGGTGGGTCTACGCGCTCAAGCGAGACAAGGGGGGGAAGGTCGAAAAGTTCAAGGCAAGATGGGTCGCCAAAGGATACACCCAACGCGACGGGATCGACTACAACGAAACCTACGCGCCTGTCCTACACCTGAACTCTTTCCGAACTTTTCTTGCCATCGCCGCACGCGAAGACCTAGAGCTCCGACAAGGAGACTTTAAGACCGCCTTTCTCACCGCCCGACTCGTCGAAACCGTCTATATGGATCAGCCAACTGGTTACGAAACGAGGGGCGAAGGGGGGAAGAAGCTAGTCGCTCATCTCCTCAAGGCGATTTACGGACTCAAGCAATCGCCCCTCGCGTTTGCGAACCACTCTCGTTCCTTCTTCACCACCATCGATCTGGAGGTTCTCGAAGCAGACACCTGCATATACGTGGGCTGGAAGGACAAGAAGAGACGGATGCTGATCCAGTACGTTGACGACTTCGCAGTCGCAGCTTCCTCAGAAAAGGAAGTCGACGAGATCATGCGTCTCACCAAAGAAGCATTTACGATCGACGACCGAGGCGATCTCTCAGACGGTTTGATGCTCGGGATGGAAGTCAAGAGGGATCGATCTCGTAGGACGATCACCTTATCTCAGTCACGATACGTCAAGGAGGTTCTAAGCCGCTTCGACACGTCGACTTTGAGACCAGCCCGAACTCCGATGGACGAGCACAAGCAGCTCATGATCGAGCAGGACTTTTTGAAGCAGGATCTAGAGCGAGTAAACCAAAGTCGGTATCTCCAGGCTGTGGGATCACTTATGTATCTCATGGTTTGCACGAGACCCGACCTCGCCTTCTCAGTGGGAGTCGTGAGTCGATTCAGTAGCGACCCCCGAGAGATCCACTGGTCAGCGATCCATCGGATCTTCCGCTATCTAGCAGGAACATCACATCTTGGCCTAGTCTTGGGAGGAAACCAAGAAGCTCCGTTGCTCGAGATGTGGACGGACGCAGACTACGCGGGCGATCACGAAACGCGTCGATCAACCACGGGCTACGTCGTCAAGCTCTACGGCAGCACTGTCGTTTGGGCAAGCAGAAGACAGAGAGCAATCTCTAAGTCCTCGACAGAGGCGGAGTTCATAGCTCTCTCCCAGGGAGCTCAGAATCTCCTTTGGCTCTCGAAACTCGTTTCTCAACTCGGATACGAAGTCCCCACCATCCCCGTCCATGTCGACAACCAATCAGCCATTACAACCACGCAGAACGGTCGCCATTCCGAACGAACGAAACACATCGACATCGCCTACAAGTACGGTCGCGAACTACACCAAAACAAGACGATCGCACTCTCGTTCTGCCCGACGGACGCGATGACCGCCGACATCTTCACGAAGGCTCTTGGACGCGAGAAGTTTGAGAAGCATCGAAGAAGTCTAGGAGTCAGGGATAAGGATGAGGACGCAGCTCATCTCATTGAGTGGGAGTGTTGAGAAGTGCGTCATTGAGACGAGCCGCAGTAGTTTCTCCGTAGGTAGCCGAGTCATCTCTCGTAATAGTAGATACGTAATAGTAGATACATCATAGGTATTAGATACGTCATAGGTGCTGCGGAGGGTTCTCGTAGAGTATATAAGGAGGGCTCGCACTGAGAGGAGGAGGTTCTTCACTTGTACTGAAGACCATCCTCCTCCAGGTGGGTTCTACCGTCCCTCGCTACTACATCTCGTTTATATATAACTTGTACTGAAGACCATCCTCCTCCAGAGCCGACACCTCACAACATGAACGTGTATACTCATCTGGTCGAGAATCCTACCAACGCTCTGATTTACGATCTGCGAAGTACGCGGAGGAAAGCGAGATCAGAAAAGATATCAAAGGAGGAACGCGAGGGAGGAAAACGACTCACATCGTCGATGGTCTTGGGTCGGATGTAGAACGCTGGGACGGGAGGGAAGATGACTGCTCCTGCTCGTCGAAGGAACAGCCTACAGCGAGAAAAGATTCATCAGCAGGCGAGAGGGAGGAGAAGAAAACGAGAGAGAGAGAGAGGGAGAAACTCACATGTTCTCGAGATGAATGTCATTCAACGGAGTTTCTCGAACAACGAGGACGAGCTTCTTGCCCTCCTTCATGCACACGTCGGCTGATCGAGTGACGAGATCACTGCAGTATCCCGTTCGAACAGCCGAGAGAGTCTTCATGCTGCCTGGAGGAAAAAAGTGAAACGGGCAAAGTCAGAAAACGACGATTGAGAGAAAGGGACTTGACTTGATCGAAGGTAGAAGACTCACAAGGTACGATGACCATCCCGTCATGAAGGAAAGACCCGGAAGAAGGGGGTGCTGCCATGTCATTCGTTTGGTAGCTCGTCGTGGCGAGAGCTCTGATCTGAGAGGAAGAAAAGCAAAGGGAGAGGGAAAGGACGGAATCAGAACTCGACGCGGCCGAATTCCCCTGTACAAGTGGGAAGGACGGAAGGGGACTCACCTCTGCAGCAGTCATATCGGTCTCGTACTTCAGGGTAGCCACAGCCCATTTGCTCAAGATGAGATGCGACTCGATCCCCAGTTCCTTCAAGATTTCCAGCAGTCGGATGGCAAGCAATGCTCCCGTTGCGCCAGTGACGGCAACGACGATCCTCTTGTTCCTGGGAGGAGCGAGCCGAAGTCCACTGACAAGTGTTGAATCAGAAGACGAGTCAACTTCCTTGCTGAGTGTGGGTTCTGGGGCGGAAGAGAGGAAGGAGGAGGAGGAGGACGAGGAGAAGTCGGCCGAGGCCTGGACGAGTTGAGTTCCAGCTGCCGATGGGACGAAGATGCTTAAATCCTTCCAGTGGGAGTTCCGATCATCGAGGAGGACCAGTGAAATACCGATGATGAGGAGAGAAGCGAAGACGAAGGAGAGTTGATGGAGGGATCCGTTTCGAACGACGAAGAGGACGCCGAGGCTGACACTGAAGAGGAGAGTCGAACGAAAGAGTGAAGGCTTTGCGAGGAAGGTGGAGAGGCTGGATCGAAGCATGGGTGGGAAGGAGTGAAGCTTGGAGTGGTTGAATGTGAAGAAGGAAGTTTGGGACGGCTCCAAAAGAAAGATGAGCGAAAACGCCGACGGACAGAAGAAAGCTGACGAGCTCGGACTGATGAGAGCGAAGCCGCGAGGGAGCCAAATGAACCATTACGACCTCTGCCGACTCAAAGGCAGGGCAATGAGAAGAAGGGGAACTGTGGAGGAAGAAGGGAGGGGGGGCGAAGGTGGAGGAACGAAAAAAGGAAGCGGAGGATTGCGAAGGTGAAGTTACCGGGGACGGGTAGCGGTGGTACCGAGTCCAAGACCGAGGTTGGGAGTAGACGAGCCGAACTGGGAGGACGCCATGACTTCGTTGATCTTCGAGAGGAGGAGGGGGAGAGAGGAGGAGAGGACATGGAGGGAGGGATGGGAGAGAAACCGTTCTTCGTGTTTGCTTACCGACGGCTGAACCATCTTCCACCGCCGGTAGAAGCGACTTCCTCCTGAGTTTGGATCCAAGGAGCATAGTTCGAAGTTCGAGGACTTGAGGTCGAGCGGGGATAGAGGCTGCTGTAGAGGAGAGGTTGGCGGGGACGAGGTCGGAAGTTGGGTTGGAGGTTGAAGGCGCTGAGTTTGAGACGCGACCTCTGTGGGAAAGAAAGACAAAGACGGGAAAGATGGTCAGAATAACCATTTCAAGAACGCTATATAAGATGGGAAGATAGATGGACAAAGGCTAAGCTGCCGAAGCTTGAGAGAACCCAAGAACTTTGAGCTAGGGAGGCAGGAGGAGAGGGAAGGAACTCTTCGAGCTCAACCGATCAAGCCGTAGATTCAATCCCTCGAGTCCTTGACCTCCGAGATATCCCGACGTAGGCTCCCAACGACCTAGATGGAACGAGAAGTCCCTCTCTAGTAGCAGCCTGCTAGGTCCGAGCTCGCAAGCTCCAGGCCAGCTCTTCACTCTCGAGCTCAACCTCCTGTTCCCCTCTCCTCCTCTCCCCTCCCTCACTCTCCCCCATTCCACCCACTCTAAACTCACCTCTTGAAGCTCGTCTCCTTACTCCCACCATCTTCCCTCTCCGTCCCAGCAACTCCTCCCGCTCCTTCAACGTAAGCCGCCACGCTCCCCTGAGCCTCCTTCCATTTCCTCTTCTTTGCCTGAGTATTCGACGACCCTCCCGAGGGAGTGATCTTGGCTTTCAGAGCAGCCCAGTTCCCTCCTGGAGCGGTTTTGGGTTTGGGCTCTTTGGGTACGGGCGCGGGTTTGGGTTTAGGAGCTTTCGAGGAGGAGGAGGATTTCGTTGAAGTCGAGCAAGACGAGGGCAAGGGGAGGGATGAGGTTGAAGCGGTTGGAGTCTGGGCTGGAGAGGGCTTTGAGAGTGGGGGAGCAACGGAGGGCATGCTGGCGAGAGAGAGAGGATGTTGGGTTGACCAAAAGGGAGGCTGGCTGTAGTTGAAGGGGAGAAAGAAAGGAAGGAAGGGAGCCGAGCGCGAGCTCGAGTTCGAAAGGACTTCTCTCTCCTCGAGGACTCCACGTTCAACAAGCTCCCGACCCTTCTGGACCGACGTGTCTCTCTCTAGTAGCATGCGCAGCAAGATATTTAAGCTATGCTATCCTCAAGGCCGTCTTCCAACCCCACACCTTTTCTCCTCCCTTCAATCCCTCAAGCAAGCTCCCTTGACGCATCGAACCTCTCCTTCCATCGCCGTGCAATCCACTCCTCCCATCCCAATACAGCCACCGCAGCTCTCTAGACTCGTCTGAGTATCCAAGCAAATTCCCTCGCACCTCGTCCCTCCTCGTCGAGGGCAGTGTCCGATGAATCGACGACCGTGAGCTCGTCGGCCAAGGTTAGTCGGTTGAGGAGCAGGTGTAGGAATCGTTGCTCCAGCGACGCAATCGTTGAGGGTTTCTTGCTTGAAGAAGATGCCTAGTATTGGAATAAAGAAAAGCGTGAGCTTGTGGACAAGGAGGTAGGAGAGGGACCAAAAAAAGGGAGAAAAACGAACCTCGTCTGTTGTCAATTGACACGACTCCCGAGGCTCGAGTGATTCGAGCGGCAAAGTTCCCGAAGTTGATGGCAGCGACGTCGGGTACGAAAACTCCGTAGTACTTTGAAGGAAGAAGAAGAGAGGTGAGTCCAGGAGGGCGAGGGAAGAGAGATGAAAGAAGAACGCACGACGTAAGGGGTATCCGGTCGAGGTCGACGGTAGGAGGCCTTGATGGGAGTTCCGTAGGTGAGCAGCGTAGAGTCTGTCGAATCCAAGTAATAGACCTCCACCTAAATGAGAGAGGTAAAAGGCGTCAGGGGAGAAAGCGACGCGCTGAGGAGTGAAAAGAAGAACGAACTTTATCGCCAGCGTTGTAACCTGAAGGAGAGTATACCTGGACCGTGATGTTTACTTCGACGGAAGCACTGGTAGGATCAGTGTACATGCAGGTGTAAGCGGCTCCGGTATCCTGTCGGTACAAGGGCAAAGTTAGCGAGCGGAACGAGGACGGAGGGGAAATGAACAAAGCTCACGATGTTGATGGAATCCTCTACGGCAACCTTCTCGTTTCCTCCAGCACTCGAGTAGACAGATCCATCCTTCATGACTAGGTTGATTCCGACGGCAGAGATCCCAGTCAAAGCGTCCACTCCCGGTGATTTCTGTCGAGTGGAGAAAGAGAAAGAGAGCTCTCAGCTCGAGTCTCTTTCACGGCGATAGGATGAGGAAATGGGGAATTCACCGTCACAAAGTCTCGCACTTGAATATTTGCTCCATTGGAGAGAGTTCGAAGAGCTCGAACAGTCCACAGAGCTGTGATCTGAGCGGAGGAGAACGCGATTCCATCTCGAGTGTACGGGACGACGTCGAAAGTTGACCATTGACCTTCGAGCCCGTAGAGTCGGGCGTTCACGATCTGGATGTGGAAAGCACCTGCCCGGAGAGAGACGACCATGTTCAAAGATACTGGGAAAGGCTCGATGGGAGAGGTGAGAGTCGTGCTCGACGGGACGGCTGAGAAGAAAAGAAGAGGAAAGAATATATGATCAGATGTCGGCGCGCGAGCAGATAAGGGAGGAGTGTGATGAGGGCCCAGAAATTCTCTCACCATCGTTGAGCATCCTTGAGAAGACGGCGACGCAGTCGGTGAAGAAGTCGTCCTGGGAGAGAGGAGGAAAAGGAGAGCTCCAGTCAGCTCGACGCGTCGATCGCGAGGTCCGGATCGAAACTTGAGAGCACACCTGAGAAGCAGCGTATCTGTTCAGTGTAACATTCCCATCCGAGCCAAAGATCCTCGAGTCTGACGAAGTTGCTGGCAGGTTTACGTTGTAAGGCTGAGCGAGAGGGTTCGTGAGAGCTCCGTCTCTGTAGTCGACCGCGACTCCGTTGTCGAAGATGGTTCGAGTGAGATCGAAGCCTTGATTGGCGGTAGAGGTGATAGTGGGGTTGTTGACTCGATGAATTCCTCCGATGGTGTGTCCACAAGCGACAGCGGCGATCATCTCGTTGCTGAGAAGAAGGAGAGAGGGAGTTGAGCTTTGAGTCTGACGAGTAAGGAGAGAGAAAATCACTCACTTCGAAAAGCCCATTCTAGCGAATTTCTTTTGATGAGTCTCGAGAGTTTCCTCTGAGATTGGATGAAGAGCGTAGGGATGATGAGCTTTGTCTGGGAGTGTGGAAGCAGGAGGACGAACCTGGCAGAGGAAGATGGCCTTCTTCAGCGGCATTCCTCGCGTCGACGCGTCCAGCGAGGAAAGGGATTTGAGGGCCTGTCAGGATCCACAGCAAGCTGAAGTCAGCTCAAATTATTCCCCGAAAATCTCAACTTTGAAGACATACCTCCACAAGCCTGAAAAGATAGATAATGTCAGCGACGGCTTCCTAGAAGACCTCATCGAACGATCAATGCTCAAAACTCACTCCGACGGCAGTGATAGCTCCCAAAGCGCCCATATCGGCTAAAGATACTCCAGGAACCTGAATGAAGAGAGGTAGAAATGGCTCAGTATACGCCTGGCTCTTGAGAAAGAAGACAAAACAAGACGACGCAAGGTGTGTCGCTGGCTCGACGGCTTTTCGAAAGCTTACCTGCAACGACCTGTACTGAGCGATCGTTCCAGTCAAGAAGCTACCAGTGTTTTCCGATCTAAAGAAAGAAAGGTTCAGGTCAGCGAAAGCGAGAGGAGAGAAGGGGGGAGGGTGAAGAGGGCAAGGGAGGAAGAGAAAGGACCGCCCGGATCGCCAATGAAAACTCACCTCGTCGTCTCGAAGGCGACGGATCCATCGAGACCTCCTGTTCCGAAAGCAGCGTTGTAACTTCCAGCATCGTGGAAGGCTGTGCGGAGCCACTCTGCAGCGGTCTGGAAGGAATTAAACCAGGTTCAGCCAGCGTTCGAGAGAGAGAGGGAAAATAAAGAAAGGGTCGTTCGAGCTCACCGTTCGAGCACTCCCTCCCGCCGCACAAGGACTACGAAACCCACCGACGAGGAGTGGTCAGCGAGGTCCGTGATATCCAGGAAGGAGATAAGGATGAAAGGGACTCACGAAACCAAACCGATGAAACGGGAATCAGCCATCAAAACGCACAAAGCGACCTCGTCGACTTCTGCTCCGGCCGTTGAGCTGGAGCTCGCTAGTCCGTCAGAAGGAAGGTGAGGAGTGGAACCCCATTGAGTGGAATTCGAGATAGCATGATCTACAGCTGGTGCCGATCCGAAAGGGTTGTCGGGGAGAAGGGTCTGGCGAAACCGGAACGAGGGAAGTGCTGGTTGGGGGGGCTGAGACGAAAGGAGAAAAAAAAGTCGAACAGAGGGCCTGGCTTTCCGTCTGTGACTCCGGAACCAGAAAAAAAGGGCGAAAATGGTTGAGAGGCGTACTTGCACCAACGAGAGTAGATTAGAGGCGGAGTATGCGTCTTGGCGCGACGGAGAGACATCAGATACGACGGGGTCGAATGAGATCCCTGAGTCCTCGCATGGTTGAGACTTTGGAGTAGCCGAGGTGGGTAAAGTAAGTTGCCGTAGCTTCTGCGAATGAGGGTGCCGTTACTGTAGGGACGAGAGGCTGGTAGGAGAAGAAAGAGAAGGAGAAGTCAACGACGAAGAAGGAAACCAGATGAGACGCGTCCTTCCCCTCTTCTCTCTCGCAGAGCGTTCGACTGGCCCGGTCTCGCTAGAGCTCAGAGCTTGCGTTCTCAAAGAAATTTAGAACCGCAGTATGGAGGTCTGTCACTCTGGAAGAGAAGAAGGAGAAGAGACCGAATCGATCAGCACTTCCAACGTCCGCCGTCGACGATGAAATTCCGAGACGAGAGAGCGGAAAACTCACCTCTCGCACGCTTTCACACCTTTGAGAGAGGAAAGTTCGTAAGCGCCATCTCATCTCGCGATCCTCGAACAGCAAGAGCGACGAATGAGAAATCTCGACGAGCAGACCTTGAGACGCCGCTCCCCATCCTCTTTCCCTCTCCTCCTTCCTGCTCTTCGCTCCGCCCCTCCAACCCAGGTCTAACCGGCTACTCCTCCTACTCCGCTCTAAAACTACCCCACCAGACGTCCATACACCTCACCTCCTTCACTCCACCCAGCTCTTGAACCGAACTCCTCAACGCCTCCCTCATCGACCTCACCAACGCCACTTCTCTCTCCCTCTCACCCCCATCAACCTCTCCTACTTCAGCAGCAAGCGCACCTCCAACCTCCCATCTTCCATCCTGCAACCCTTTCCTCGGGACGATCCTCCCCTCGCTCGTCAAGCTCTCCCAACCCGCCTGCTTTGCGAGCTCTTGAAGTTGTTGGGGCGAGAAGGGCGTGTGGATGTTGCCTTCTTGAGAGGGGAGGAAGGTATCCTCAACTGAAAGGAGCAAAGCCGCTAGGATGTGTGGGTGGGCGGAGGGCGTTGAAGTCGAGAGGGACCACTCGACAACATGGAGTTGGGTTGAGGGTTGGGCTGCGTTTGGGTTGGGAAGGGCGAGGAGGGAAGAGATGGTCGAGAGGAGTGTGGAGGGAGAAGAGAAGTACCAGGTGGAGTGGGCTAAGAGGATGTGACTTCGAGGGACGAGAGAAGGAGGGAGTCAGGACAGCTTGGGCTGAACATGAGGATGAGAAGGAGATCGGGCGAGCTCGACACTTACTCGAAGGGAAGCTCGAGCGCGGAAAGGGAAGATAGAAAGTCTTCCGTGCTCGTCTCGAGATGGAAGGTGATCCGAGGGCCTAAAAGGTTTGACTTGAAGAGGTGGATCTGGGAGTCGGCGAGGGTGAAGGGAGACCCTGGGAAAACAAGGGAGGAGGTGAGCTCGACCAGGAAGGCGAAGTCCGGCAAGGAAGCTTTCTGGAGACTCACCGTAGGTTCCGACTGCTGGATCTAGAGCTACTACGTGACCTTGAGATCCTACTGCAAGAGCGAGAGCTGCTGTCATGTCACCTGAAGGACCAACGAGAAAGGGAAAACGAAGAAGGTGAGCTGAGTCGGCCGTCACCCCCTTCGCACGCTTGAGCTTGCTCTCCTCTCGATGCATCTAGTAGTAAAATCTCACCCTGTCCACACCCAATCTCCAAGACTCTATCGCCCTCTTTGATACCGAGAGCCTGCACGATCTCCAGACGATGGGCTGTCTGGTGAATCTGGATCTGGAGATGTCGGGAAGGAGAGCTCGAATCGCATCCAACGTGCAGAGCAGCGAGGAGAGAGGGATCGGCGAGGGCTTCCGAGAGGGAGAAGGAGGAGTTCATGGTGGTTGGGAGGGAAGAACTGAGGGAAGAGAAAAAGAAGGAGTCCGCGGGAGCGGTCGCACATGGTCCACAGAAGAAGGAGGAGTCAGAGAAAAGCGAGCTCACCCTTGCTCACCCGTTCGGATCCGGAAGGTTGGATGGGAAAATCCTAGGGGGGAGGCCCTAGGCGGGATAGTCATGGCACGAAGAAGATATCAGCGAGAACAAGCTCATTCTCGAGGGAAGAAAGCGGTTGGGAAGGAAGAAGGAGCGAAGCTCACCGAATTTCGACCGATCATCGCTTCAGCCCATCTCCTTGCTTTTCTTTCTTCCCCTCACCAGACTTACTACGAAGAATCGACCTGGTGAGCCCTTCACGAACCGAACAAATCTTCACCCGTCGGTCACTAACTCTCTGTTGCCTTCCTCCTTCTTCATCCACCAGCCCTTCTCTCACCCCTTTCAGATCCAACGACGGCTACGACGCTCGACGTCAAAGACAGCGTACGATCTTCGAACGTCGAAGGGAGAGGAAGGAGCAGGTTGAGACGGAGATGAGCGAGGAGATGGAGAGTTGACGGATGATAGCGTCCTACAGGATATCATAACCTGTCAATCTCAAACTCTAAAGGAAGACGCGTCCACACCTTTTGGAACTAAAGGCAATGCGCGTCCTGTTCATGAGAGAGAGAGTTTGGGGGGAAACGGCTTAGGCAATAAATATTGCTGAAGGAAAGACGGAAGGACAAGGAAGAAGGAGGGAGAGAAAAGAGCAGACAAAGGGAAGGGGAACGGGAAAGAGACGCGTCTCAACTCTGCTTGTCTCTGATTGAACTGTTTCTTCGGATCGAAATCCTCTTTTTCTCTGTGAAACGCGGGACCTCCTGGAAATAATTTTAGTAAGAGACCAAGGATACGGGGAAAAGAATCCGGCCGAATGAGCTATATCAACCTTCCGCGAACCTAGTTCCACGTTTCCCTTCAACGTCGACCTAGCGATGAAAGACGACGACGACCGCGAAGCCTCTTCCTGCCGTCTTCTACCCACCTCATGGTCGTCCTCGACGATAGGAGCCGAAGACTATACCTACTCTCTCCCTTCCAACACTCCCAAAACACTCCACTATCGAAACGGACTTCGGCTCTCCCTTTTCAAACGACCGCTGTCCAAAGGATGCGTCTTCCTCTTCCTCCTCCTGATAGGCTTCCTTGCGTTCTGGCTCAGTCCAGAAAGCTGGATTCGGAGTCCAAGGAATCATCAGGTTGAGGGATGGAGGTGGAGGAGGCGTCCAAAGGCAAGTGCAGGGTTGGTGAAGGTTGGGGGGAGGAGATTGAAAAACGAGAGCTACACAGGTCAGTTCTTCGGTTCTTTCTTTCACGCTACCTTTATCTCCGTAGAACTCCCAGTAGCATCACTCTAGACTATACCTCTACACTTCCACCGAGCCACAGCTTCTTGGAGTCAAAATTCACCGAGTTGATGAGCTCGACGCACTTCCCTTTCCGACCTCGCTGACGTCCACTTTCCCTCCTTCAGACAACCTTCTTCCCGACATCAACTACATCACTTCCTTCTCGATCGATGGTCTCAACAACGAGGTCATCACCACGTTCAACCTTCTCCACCTCACCTCCCTCCTTCGAAACAACCCATCTTCGCCGTATCCCTACACTCCCCTCCTCCCTCCGTTCTTCCCTCACTTTTCCCATCTCGGAGGAAACAAGAACGACGCCGCCCCCGTCCTCCGCTTTTCTCAAGTCTTCGATATCGATCGACTAGCCGAGAACCTCAAGTTTGGGATCGTCGAGTGGGCGGATCTGAAGGAGGGGTTTGCAGGGGAGGGAGGAGGAGGGAGGATCGAGGACGAGTGGTTGGACGAGGAGGGGAGAGAAAGGGAGAGGAAGGAGGTTCTTGCTGGTACGAAGAAGTTAGAGAGAATGGGAAGTGGATTGACGAAGGAAGTTCTACCCTGCTGGTCGACATGGATGACGATGCACAAAGGCAACCAGGTCGGTCCCGCTTTGGGAGCGTACTACAACTTCAGTGAGTCGAACGCGTCGTCCCCTTCTTTATCGCCTCATCCCTCCCTATATTATTCCTAACCTCCCTCACGTCTCCCAGGAACATCCTATACCCCCCTCCCTCCATCCCTCTTCTCCCAAGTCGACTACGGTGGTGGAATGCGATCTCTCCTCCTCCCCAATACGGCCAACTTCTTATCTCCTCCGGAAAACCGTCTTCAAAGCGACTACCTCGACTTCAGAAGAAGCGATGAAGCCGATCGAAACATTGCTTCGTGGGGGAAAAACATGACGAGAGAGGATGTGTTTGGAGAAAAGAGCGGTTGGGTGAAGCCGAACACGAAGAAGGGAGGTTTGACGTGCTTTGATCTGCTTTACTACGCCTCTGACAAGGGAGAGGAGGTGAGGCAGGTCTACAAAGCTACTCCTCCGGTTCCTAGAGGTGAGTGGACTTGTGGTCGAGATGTAGAGAGCTGGAGGTGGAAACGGACGCGTGGAGGGAGAGCTGACCTTTCGTTTCGTTTTTCCTCTTTTCGCGACCAGAGCAAGGAGCCTGGTGGTCTATCGGTCAGCATGCTCACTGGACTCCTGAGCTCAGAATGATGGGAGTCAACACTCTTCGAAGAGTCATCGGTCTGCCCGAGGGAAAGGCGATTCCGGACGTGAGTGCAAGTCGCGTCGTGCTTCGTCCCTTCTTTCGCCACTGACCTTCTCACTCTTTCTTCCTTTCTCTAAGGTCTTCACTGTACACATCCGTCGAACAGACTTCCTAGCATTCTGTCCCGCCTACGCTCTACCTTGGTTCGTCCTAATATCTTCTTTCGTCAAACTCTACCTCAACCTCTTTTTCGACCGCGTCCCTCTACTCGACTGACCGACGCCTCTTCGTCCTCTCCAGCCTCGCCGTATCTCACTATGCCGACCATATCAACGGAATGCGCGAGCGATACATCAACAACGGTACTCGAGAAGCAAGCAGCTGGCCTGTAGTGGTGACGACAGATGAGTTGGATCCGGCGTGAGTCCTTGGAACTTGTCCTTTTCGTTTCTTTTTCTTTGCGACCCCGGCTGACGTTTCCCTTGGTCGCTGTAGGTACCTCGCCGAGATCGCTGCACTGGAATGGTTCCTGATAGACCATCAAGCTCTCAAAACACGTCAAATTCACGGGATCTGGTATCCCAGTCTGCTCGACGTCGTGATTCTATCGCTCGGCCGTGGCTTTGTAGGTAAGTCTGTCGTGTTCAGCCTCCCTTTCTCCCGTTATGAAACCGCCTTCTGATGTGTACTTCTCTTTACTTTCGAGCAGGTACCAAAGGAAGTACCAGTAAGTCGATCTATCGACTTCGTCTCACCATCGCTGATCTGACGAACGACGCGTCTCCCCTTTTCTTTTTCCTCTCACAGTGAGCATCCTCGCTTCTCGCCGCGTCGAAGACTGGAACGGAGGAAAAGCCGAACGAATTGGTCGCTTGGAAAGCAAGTGGCCTTACGATCCAAAGGTCGATTATACTCTCATCGATTGATTTTGTTCTCGTTCTCTCTTCTCTCGTTCTTGTTGTTTCCCTTTCATCTTGGCCCATCGCCCATTGTTCTTACTGTATCCTAGATCTACATTACTTATCTCCGTACATCTCTTTATCTGTCTGGTTCATGCATAGTCTTCTCTGACCTCTCCGTTGCTCACGTCAAGAACGAACAAAAACGGGACGCGTCTTCAACCAAATCGTCCCTTCCTTTCCCCCTTTTCCTTCTCGTTTTCCTAGACTTTCCAACAAGCGATAGCGAAGCAAACCATGCTAGCTCCTAACCATGCTAGCTCCTACCCTACAAGTCAACGCCTCTTCACCTCCCGACCGCCTCAAATAACTTAACCTCCTCCTCCCCTTCCC
This sequence comes from Mrakia blollopis, assembly GCA_000950635.1. NCBI lineage: Eukaryota > Fungi > Basidiomycota > Tremellomycetes > Cystofilobasidiales > Mrakiaceae > Mrakia > Mrakia blollopis. The sequence continues at coordinate 2,062,466 of BBPU01000058.1, read as the reverse complement.
TCTCCCAACCGTCCTGCCTTCAGTCAATCACAATCGCGTCCCCTTCCCCACTCCCACTCCCTCCACCAGCCGCTCCACTCTTCCTAGGCCCGTTCCCCTTCTTCCTGATTTGCTTCTTCTTCTTCCCTCCCCCAGCTCCTCCGGCTCCAATGACCAGCGGCACTCCAGCTCCTCCTCCTCCCTCCCCAACCAAAGGACCCAATCTCTCCCCTAGCGACACCACAGGAGGTCCCATCCTCGCGACCAACGAAGCACTCGGTTTCGGTAGTTGCTGCTGCTGCTGCTGGTGTTTAGGCTGATTGCTGTGGGTTCGAGGACCTGTAGGAGCAGCGCTCGGAGGTTGTTGACGCTGTTGCTGCTGCTGTTGGAGTTTTCGAGCTTGAGCTGGGAAGGGAGCGAGATTGGAGAGAGAGGAGGAAGATGCCGAGGGCGTGGGAGCTGGAGGAGCGGGAGCTGGGGCGGGAGCTGAGGGGTAGGAGGAGGAAGAGGGAGGTTCGGTGAAGACGAGGGCGATTCGGAGGGGAGTTTCTGAAAGAGGAGATGGATGGAGAGGAAGAGAGGTCAGCTTGGGCTTGGATGAAGGCGAAGCTTAGAGATGGTCGTGGAAGAGCTGAAGTGTGATAACATACGTTTATCGATCATCTTGCCGTTGTAGAGGTCGTAAGCGAGAGCAGCCTGGAGGTGAGAAGGGAAGCAGGACCGGGAGTCAGTAGTGAAGGAACGAAGGGAGGTTTCGAGGTGATCAATTGAGCTCGTTGCGATCCCTAGGTTTGGAGCAGGAAACCTCCAAAGGGCGGAGCGTGTATTTCTCGACCCCCGAGCACCGAGAGCTGGGACTGGTCGAACCAGGAGCTCTTCAGCATGGCTCGAGAGGAAGGAGGAAAGGTGAGCTCGACCTTTGCGAGCTTCTCCTTACCCTTCTCCTCCTTCCCCTTCGTCCTCCGCGATGTGCCCCCATCCGATCCTGTCCAGCCCCAGAACTGGCCCATTCCAAGGGCTCCGTATCTCCCGTGGATGCCTCTCTCTCCTCCAGACAGAACAGCCACCGAGACGAACGAGAAAGGAAGGAAGGGGAGGGAGGCCTGGAACTCACCGAGTCTGCGTCCTGGAAATCGACCAACGCGATCCCTTCAAACTCTCCTCTCTGGTTATGCACCAGACGGCAAGCCTTCAAAGCTCCGACGGTGACAACGAACAGGTCCTGGTCCGAGGAGCAACGGTAGAAGGAGGGAGGAGGGAAGGAGGTCAGCTCGAGTGGTTTCTCTTCCTTTCCTTCTCTCGAGCCTTCTCCTTGCAACTACTCACGACGACATCCTTCTGCGTGACATCCGTCGGTAGGTTGTATACGATCAACGAACTTCCTTGAGGAGCAGCCGCCACCGGAACCGGAGGTTGCTGTTGTTGTTGAGCGTGTTGAGCGTGATGGAGACCGTTGGAAGAAGGACCTCCGTTGCGAGGACCGTGAGGGAGTCGTCCTCGGTGAGCGTGTTGACGAGCAGCGTGAGCAGCAGCGGCAGCGTTGTGACCAGCGCCGAGAAAGTGGGATTTCGGACCTTGAGGAGGCATTGTCGTGGGACAGAAGGGCAGGGAAGGGGACGTTGAGCGTTGGGAGGGAAAAGGTGAGCTCGAGGCTTTCGAGCGCGAAGAGGACGCGAGCCAGTATTTTTGAAAATATTTTCGGTTTCACAAGATCTGGACCCATACGAAACGGAGGGCTTCGTCTGATCTTTTTTCTTTTGATTCTCGTAGAAACCCCAGCTGGCAAAGGAGGGGGAAGATGCTTGTCGACCACACCATCTCCTTCGCAACCTTGACTCTTTCCCTCTTGACCTCCAACCTCGACCCCATCTCTTCGGCTCTCGATCTATGCTCATTCGGATGTCGCTAGCTAAACCCCACGGATCAATCTGCATCTCCCTCTGGAAATTTCCCAAAGCGAGGCCTTGGTTGGAAGGAGAAGGGAAGGGCTGCAGCTCAAGCTCACCTTCTCCTCCTTCTCCCTTGTCCTCCTTCCTTCTTCCCCAACAGGACCCGTGACTCGCGTAGGCGCGATTTCTGCTAAACATCCTGAAATAGACTTTCCTTTACCTGTGTTCCATTCACTTTCGGTTCCACCCGAACCGTCAGCTTCGACTCCTTCTTCGCTTCCCTCGACTCAATCGGTCTCGTCCGACATGGTCCCTTTCGCCTTCCTTCTGGCTTCAGCTCTCTTTGCTCTTCGACTGGTGCGATCTCAGGTCAACGAGACTGAGAACTAGTGAGTCTGATCTTCTCTTCTTTTCCCGATAAGAAAGACAGCGGAGTCCAAGGAATGTCCTGACGGTTTCGCCCTTTTCATTCCTTCCTTTCCTCGTCTGCTCTTCCCTTCGCCGTCTTGCTGCAACCCAAAGTCTCATCCCTCAGACAAGTACGTACCTCTTTCCTTTCTCACCATGATCTGAGTTTGGAATGGTTTCTTTGCGTGGAAGGACGCTGTTCCTACATAGCTTGACCTCTCGCTTTGCCATCTCCTCTTCGTTCAACAGACATCAAGCAGCTTTCGTTCGGCAGAATTGACCCCATCGTCGCTCCTGTCAAAGTCTCAAACCATACGCATGCGACTGTTGGAGGGTGTGAGTTCATTTCTGCTTTCTCTAGGATGGAGGGAGAAGGGGAAGCAGACACATGTTGATCGTGTTCATTTCTCTCTTCGTCCTCCTTTTTCTGGCCTTCTCTTGCCCGATCCCAACTTTCTTCCTCCTTCACATTTCTTGAACTCGGCTCTGGAACAACCCAAAGCCTCCTTCGGCGCCTCAACGTCGTGGGATCGTGCAAGGCAGAGCAGATGCACAACCATGCCCATTCAGTCTGATCGCTCAAACTACTGGTGAGTCGATCTACAGTGACACCTTCTCCTGAATTTTAACTGATGCATGTTCCTTTTCCTTTACAGGCTCGATACAATCTACTACATCTGGGAGAACCGAAGCGTTTCTGCTCTTCCCATCCTGAACACGAACATCACCGTTCGTCTAATTTCTCTTCTCTCTGCCCTTCATCCCTCTTCTCCTTCTCTCTTCCTGAAATCGAAGCTGAGGAAGGTCTTTCTTCCGCCCTCTGCAGTACTTTCTTCGGTCTCCAGCGAACGGGACGGTCATGGAGTTGTTCGTTCTGTTTCCGATTTCGATTCGCTTCAGCTTGCCTTTGCTCGCTTTCCCTCGCTCATCCAATCCACATCTGCACGGCTCTCGAACAGCCCCAAAGACTTCCAAATGATGGCTGGATACTCAAGAAGACGTACCTCGAATCCAGGACCGGGGAAGATGGACTCTTGGATGTGAGTTTCCGTTTTTCGTCTCGCCTTTGTCTGGCAAGATCGACCTGATCCCTTCCTTCATTTTTCTCGATGGATACAGATGGATGGAATGTCAACCAACCGACGGCTCAGCTCCAGAGAAGTCGTACGGCTTCCCTGAGAGAGATTGTTCGACTCTGACGACCGTCTTCAACTTTCCCTGGTGCGTCGCGTCTGACTTCCTTTTCGACTCTCGAATCTTACCTTTTTTCGCCTTCTTTCCTTTCTTCTCAGGTGCTGGAATAGGAAGGATCTTACTCTAAACGGAGCCTACGGCCACACCAACCAGCAACACTCAGTAAGTCCCGTCTCTCGCTCGGGATCGTTTTATCGTCTTCTTGCCCTGATCTTTTTTCGCTCAACTCTGTTGCTTCTCTTCCAGCGTCGCTTAGTGAGTCGCTCTTCTTAGAAATCTCACATCAGCGCACTAATCATCCCTTTTTTCTTCTCGATCCCAGTGGGATGGGTCTCGGAGCCGATTGGGTCGAGTGCTCGAACGCGTCGTCAGTTCTCCTCCCTTCTTTCTGCTCTTCGCCCATAGCCATTCTCACAAGCAGCCCCCTCCACCTTCTCAGCTAACCGATTCGACTTCCTAGGATCTCTATGGAGACTACGTTCGACCTCAGCTCTTTCCCTTCTCGATCCAACTCCCTCCTTCTCGACCAGCACTGGAGATTCGACCGGACTGGGCCTTCATTCGGATTTCCTCAACGGCTGGCCAATCGGGTACCTCAAGGATGTATTTGAGGTTCGAGCTGGTTGTCGAATCGGTGGAACTGAGAACGCCAACTGCTCGACAAGTCTCAAAAACTTCGACCAAAGCAGAGGGAGGAGTTGCGTTCAAAAAGGAGCGCACGTTCGTCACTTTTCTCTTTTCTTTTGCCTGACATCTGGCCTTCCCTGACCTACTACTCTTCCTATCCTCCTGCATAGATCCCGAACGAAGAAGTCGGATTATCCTCGCCAATCCCTCATCTCGTCGGCTGGTGAGTTCAGGTCGTCGACGTGCTGTACGTCGGAAAGAGTCCCTGATCAGCTCTGTATCCGTTCTATATCACTTCCAGCAACTCTTACTCTACTAGCGGTCTTATTGCAGCTTGCAACGATACCTCTTATCTCAACTCGACCACTCCCAGCATCATCCCTGCCTACACATACGTGAGCCCTCCTTTTCTTCTTTCGAGGCAACCTTCCAGTCGGTGATTTCTGGCTCGATTGTCTTTGCTTTGTAGTGGGGACCCGATCAAGTCCCTTACGTCGCTTCGTATACATCCGATAAAGCCAACGAGCCTCTGATCGGAGCGATTGTCGGAGGTTCGTTCCTTCTCTTCCCTCTATTCGGCGCGTCTGAACTCTTTGTCGCTTCGAGCCTCGCGTTGAGCTGGGACCATCAAAGGCTCACGCCCCTCTCCTCCAATTATCTTGCTTGCACAGGAATCCTCGGGGGACTCGCTCTTCTCTCCACTCTCTTCCTCGCCCTCTACCTCCTTCGAAGCAGACACCAGCTTCGACGAGAAATGGAAACCTCTCGCCCTCCGTCCGATGTTTATCTTCTTCAGACTCAATCAGCTCCTCCTTTCAACACCGTCCCTCTCCTTGGATCCCCCGAAGACTACAACCCTCCGCTTCCAACCTACTCCTACTCCAACTCTACAGCTTCGGTCAGCCCGCCACCTGCGAGTCGAGGTTGGAGAACTCGATCCAGAGGTCGTCTGTGGCTTGAGGGGGGAGCAGGATTTTGAGGAGGAGTAGGGGTGGTTGTTCTGGAGCAGGAAGTGGAACGAAGGCGAAGTGAGGATCAAGTTAGACGAGGTTTGAGTCGGATGAGTTATGTTTTTCGTTGTCGCGTTGGATTTCTATGACCCTCTGTTGACGAGCTTGTTCGACTTGAAAGATAGAGATAGAGAGAGAATGATAAAGAGATAATCTACCCAGAACCAAAGTCTACCAGCAAAGTATACCGAGATGCAGCTTTCCAATTTTCCTTTCCTTCGTTCCTCTTCTTACTCGAGTCCAGCATACACAGCCCGCTCGAGATCCGCCCAGACGTTTCTGGTAGCCCTGTCTCCTGATGGGTCGAAAAGCTGAGTTCCTCCGACGATCTGATACGATAGAAAAGGAGGGAGAGGTCTGAGGAAGGAAAGACGTGAACGCGTCGAATTGAGATCAACTTCGCAACTCACAGCGATTCCAGTGGCGTGATCCAACATCGCTTCGGTGTGCACCAGTCCGTCCCCTAAAATGAAAGAAGCGAGAGGTTAGGTTGAGTAAAGAAGCCAGAGAAGGAAGGGATTCAGAGACAAACAAGAAGGAAACGCGAGTCGACTCACAGAACCCACTCCCCTTCCTCCTCCGCCCGGGCCAATCCTCCTCCACTACACACCATCCCGTACTCCAATCCAACCCTGGAACATCAGCTACTGTTTCTTTGAACTTCTCCAACCAAGGCTTCGCACTTTCCTCCAACGTCCCCGTCCACAAGCTCTTCAAACTCTCGCTGTTGATAATCGCTTTCGCGTCAGGTTTCTTCTCCCCTGCGAGCTGGAGAAGATGTTGCAGCAGCTTGCCGTAGTCGTTGAAGGTGGAGTAAAGACCCCAAGCGCCCATGAACCAAGGTGCAGGGTCTTCGGGGAGGTCGACCAGGAAGGAAGGGAGGCCGCCCGGAGGAGGGACGAGTTGGAGTCGACCTGTTTGGGGAGTTCGGTATGCGATGGGGAAGGTTGCAAGCGACTTGAGATCGGGAGATAGGATGAAGGAAGTGGAGGTCATCCCGAGAGGGACGAAGATATTTTTTTGACTGAGGAGGGGAGGGGATGAGAAGAGAGAGAAAGATCAGACGCGTGCGGCTGAACGACGAAAAGGATTGAGTTGAGAAAAACGTACAGGTAATCCTCGAGCGTCTCTCCAGTCAAAATTTCGATGAGGCGACCAACGTAATCAGTTCCGGGTGAGTATCGGAACTGCGCTCCAGGTTCGAAGAGGAGAGGTTGGTTGTAATATCGCTGGAGGAGGGTGAAAAGCAGAAGGCGCCGAAAGAAAAGATGAGTCTAGCAGGTTCGAAGAGAAGACCCACTGAAAACACTCACCTCCTCCTCCGAAGCACCGTTCTTAACGAGGTCGCCTGCGTATCGAAGCAGATCTAGAAGAAAGGAAGAGAAAAATGCCGAACGTCAAATCGAGATCAGCTCTCCGGTCCAAACCTCCTTCCCTCACGAAACTGGTTTGATCGTTGATCTCACCACGAGAGAACCATGCTAGTGAGAGTCCAGAAGAGTGGTTCAAGAGGTGTCTTAGAGTAACCTTGTTCTTCGCGTCGACGAACTGAGGTTCCCCTCCCTCCGAATACCCAGTGAGAATCCGAGGTTGAGCAAGGCCAGGAAGGATGGTTCCGACATCCGTATCGAGAGAGACGAGTCCTCGTTCGATCACCTGAAGAGCCGCGATCTGAAGTGATCCAGAGAAGAGAAGACAAGTCAGCTCGAGGAGCAGAAGGAGAGGGACGAGAACGGGAAACAGAGGGCGAGCTCGATTCCTCCCCTTCCTTCTCTTCTCATTCGACCCCACCGCTCCCAACTTAGCCAGAGTTGTGCATGGCACCAGAGAGTACGCCTCTGTACTATCTGAAGTGCTCGACTCTCTCGAGGGCGCTGAAGGGAGGGAGAAGAAGCAAAGCATTGCTCGCTTACTGACCCATCGTTGCCGTCTCCTCTCCTCCCCCTCCCTTTTTATGATTGACTCACAGAGGTAATGAGCTTGGTGTTCGAAAAGATCCTAAGCACAACATCTCCGTTGATCTCGGCACCATCTCCAACCTTTCCCTCTCCCTTCGAGTAGAGCTCTCCGTCAGCGGTCAACGCTTTGAAGAAGTACGGCGGGACGTTGGAGGGTCCACCGAAAGGGTCGACCGCTTTGAGGAGGATGTCGTCGATCTTGGCCTTGGCGGAGGAAGAGAGCGACGTAGGAGGAGCTGATGGAGAGGTCATGCCGAGGAGGAAGGGAGGAAGGGAAGGGACGCGGGTGGGGAGCGCACTGAGATGATGGTGATAGTGATGATTCATGGTAGAGATTCCGAAAAAGCGAAAAGACCAAAGGGGGTGGGAGGGAGTCCGGGGACCGAAAAAAAAAGAGAAATCGAGGCGATAGAACAAAAGGACGAAAGTGAGGAATTTTTTTAGAGATATAAAGCAAGAGCGTCCGTTGTTTGGGTGGTAGAGAGATTGTTTGTTTGTTTGTTGTTGTTGTTGTTGTAGTTTGGGGGAGGAAGGGAGAGAGGGAAGGAAGGGGAGATCGGTAGCTTTCGGTTTCTATTCGTCCTCTCCGACGGGAGTTCCTCGGTTGAAAGATCTCGGTCTCAGCAGATTTCCCTTCGTCTCGGCTAGAGCTTGCTGCTTTTCATCTATCCCCGTTTCTGCAGACACCGTTCCGTTTTCGCCAGCACGAAGCCTTCTCTTCTCTCCTTCGTCTCCGTTGCTCGTCGTTTCTCTCCCTTCAAACACGAAACAACAGTTTGAGATCGAAAGCCTAAGATATATAGAACTACGACATCTCTACGTCCACCTCCTCCTCCTCGTCCACTCCGCCATCAAACTCAAACCCAAACAACCCTCCGTCCATCTCACTCAACGCGAAATCCAAAACGAAACACTCCTGCACCATCCTCTCCGCCCGCTCGAAATGCCTCTCCGTATACGGCACCATCGCGTCCAAGATCTCTCCCAGATCCAGCCCAGCTCCAGCAGCAATCTTCTTCTTCCCTCCGCCTCGCTTCTTCTTCTTCTCATCCTCCTCGTCGTCGTCCTCAGCGGCAGCAGCCTCCGCGTCCGCCAGATCGTCCCTGACCTTCGTCGACGCCTCGAAAGCCTTGACGATCTCCTCTGCCGTCCGAAGTCGAAGGATAGCGTGGAGGATGGTCTGAGCGACGGGACTGGTCTTGGCTCGAGCATTCCAGTCCCTGACGTGACCGAGGAGACGAACGAGATCGAGTCCGGGGAGGGTTTTGATGACCTGGTCGACGGCGGCGGATCCGGTGATGCTGAGAGCGTCGGCTTCTTCTGAGGAGAGCTGGATGGTGGAGGAGGAGGTAGGATCGAGAAGAGAGGCGGTGAGGGGAGGAGGAGGTCGGTTGGATCGAACGGAGGTGAAGAGGGAAAGGAGGCGGCCTGGTTGAGACATGGCGAGAGCGAGGAGGATAGCGTTCCGGTAGTCTTTGAGGTTGACGTAGTTGGCGAAGTTTTGCTCGCTGAGAAGTGGGAAAAAGGGTACGGTCAGCTCTGAGGGAAGAGATTGGGAAGAGGGAGGGAGGAGGAAGAACTTACTTCAGAACCGACTTCTCCAGCTTCGCAACCTTCTCCTTCTCGTCGACCTCGGTGCAGTCTCCCCAGAAGGTGACCATCGAGTCAGCAGCTCCCGAGACGATCGTCTTCTCGTCCTCACTGACAGCGAGAGCCCAGATCTTGTCTTCGTGGTTGTCGAGCGAAGCGACGCACTCCTCGTCCTTGACGTTCCAGAGTTTGACGAGTCCGTCCGACGATGATGAGATGAGCTGCTGTCCAAGGGAAAGGAAGTCGATTCGGAGGACTGAATTGGAGTGACCCTCGAAGGTCTGAAACGGGGAACGACGCAGGAGGAGCTTGGAATCAGCGACGGAGAAAGAGAAAGGGTCGAAGAGAAGACAAGAAGATCAAGCTCACTTTCAAACACGAGAAATCATCGAGACTCCAGATCTTGACCGTCTTATCTCCACTTCCCGTAGCCAAGACCCTATCGGTCTTGCTGAACTTCACACTCCAAACTCCTCGCTTGTGGCCCTTGCAGGTTCCAACGAGGTTGACGGTTCCGACTGCTTGACCTCCGCTCTTCGACGTCGCTGAGTACGAGACCTCGAACACCTTGACGAGCTTGTCCTGGGATCCGGAAGCGAGGAGTCGGTCGTTGGGAGAGAGATCGAGGGAGTTGATGTCCTTCTCGTGGATTTTCTGAGTGAGGAGGGATTTGGGTTTGGCAGGTTCGGACGCGTCGACGTCGATGGAGTTGAGATCCCACATCTTGATCGTTCGATCCTGACTGGCGGTGAAGATGAACTTGGCCTTGACGGTTGAAGCTGGGGTTCCATCGTTGACGACGACTCGACGACTGACGGCGACGGCTCCTATGGACTCGGCGTGACCTTCGCAGATCGCGAGACACTTCCAATCTCCTCCTCCTTCGATCTCCTGCGAGGGAACGAACGACCAGACTCGAGCGGTACGATCCTTGGATCCACTGACGAGCCACTCTCCTCCTTTGGATCGATCGAGGCAGAGAACCATGTCTGTGTGGCCGGGGAGGAGTCGAGCGTCGAAGGTTGAGGTCGAGTAGACGCGAATGAGGGAGGAGTTCGTGGCGAGAGCGAGGTAGGAATCTCGAGGTGTTGGGGAGGTGGAAGAGGAAGGGGAGAGGAAAAGGGAGTCGATGATCTCGTCGTTGTATCCTACGAGCTGACGGCTGACGAGGGAGGTTTTGAGGGAGTGGAAGAGGATGTTCTGATCCGAGTGAACCGAGAGGAGAGTGTTGGTTGCTGGGTTGTACCTGTGAGTGAGAGGAACAGATTAGATGAGTGATCAGCGAGATGTATAGGGAGTGAAGGCATGGGAGAAGCGAAGATGACTGAGCAATGAAACGAAAGAACTCACTGAACTTCAACGATTCCTCGCTGATCCTCTCCGTCCTCCTCCTCATCTCCGACGTCGACTCCAGCAGCTCCCTTCAAGCTCACCAGCTCCGTCCCACGTCGAGCATCCCACACCCTCACTACACCCTTCTCTCCTCCAGTCCAGCAGAGAAGAGCTCCTCCCTCTCCGTTCGCGACTCCCTCGACGACCTCTCCCGTGGCCAAAACTCCCACCGACTCCAACGACTCCAGCACGGTCATCGTCCTCACCAGCTGAACCTCGATAGCCTTGCCCTTCCCCTTCTTTGCGCCTGCTTCCTTCTTAGCCGACAACCTCTCCCACCCGTCCTCCTGGCCTCCCCACAGATCCCAAACCAACACGACCTTGTCTCGTCCTCCACTGACCAACCACCGTCCATCGGGCGAGGTTCCGAGTCCTCGAACGACGCTGACGTGACCTTCAAGCACGGCTCTAGGCTTTCCTCCAGCGTTGGAATCCTTGAGATCGAAGACTCGAACGCGAGTGTCTCCGGATCCAGTGATGAGCTCCATTCGCTTTCCTTTGGCGGGTCCTTCACGAGGGATGTTGAAGCAGAGGGAAGAGACGGGTCCTCCGTGAGATCGGAAGAGATGGGTAACGAAACCTCCTGCGAGGTCCCAGACCTTGACGATTCCATCTGCTGAACCTGAGGCGAGGAGGGTTGACGTCGGGTCCATCACGGAGACGAGGATGGGGGAGGGATGGGAACGAGGAGTGTGTCGGATCAGAGGGAGGAGAGGGACGGCTGTGGAAGCAAGGGCTGAAGAGGAAGACCCGGCTGAGGATGAAGGGTCGAGAGGAAGGAAGTCGAGGGAGGAAGAGGAGGAGGGAGGAGCGTCGGGGATGGAGTAGTATCGAAGGGCGAGCGAGCGAGTAAAGACGGCGAGGACTCCGCTGGGCGACAGAGCCATAGAGGTCACTTCGGAGGTGTCCTGCGATAAGGAAGAAAGCAAAAAGCCCAGGTTAGCTCTCGAAGAGCTCACCAGAATGTACAGACGAGCTACAGATGTTGGACTGACGCTGTGAATCCTTCCAAGTCTCCTTCCAGTCTTGACGTCCGTCAGGAGGACCTCCTCTCCAGTGGTAGTGATGATTCTGCCGCCATCAGGAGTAAGAATAACAGGTCCTTGAGTGTGGAGGGGAGGAATGAGGTGGGTGGGTCGGAAGCTGGAGGAAAAGAACGCAAGGAAGAGAGGTGAGCTCGAGGGAAGAAGGAAGGAGGAGGTTGAGCTCGAAAGGTTTGAAGGAGGAGCGTCTCTCACCTCGTCTTGAGCTGCCGTTTGGGGTTGGGTCTCGAGTCCATCGTGAAGCGTTTTACGAGCAGAGAGAAGCGATGCGAAGAAGGCTTCTAGTTGGTTGCCGGGGGAGGAAGAGGGGAGAGGAGGGGGAGGGAGAAGGAGGAGAGGGAAGGGAGAGCTCAGGCGAGAGCGACCCAAATTTCCAAGGCGTTGGCTTTTTATTTTCTCGGTTCGATTTCAGTCGAGATCCATCTGAGGTGGTAGCCTCGAAAAAGAGAAAACCTTTGAGAACCCTCTGAAGGCGAAAAAATGCATCACGGAAGCGGCAGGTTGATCAGCGGTCGAGGCACGGTCTTTGTTTCTTCTTCCTCCCTCATTTTCTGCCTCACGTTCCCACCGTCGATGGAAGACGATAGCCATTCAGTCGAGCTTTTTTCGGACGTATCTCTGCGGGGCGGGTTCCATGCTCCAAGAAGCCTGAACTCTTTCCTTCTCGCGTCGACGGGTCTATTCCTCCTTTCCCCATCTCATCTCGTCCGATACGTCTCCCCAATCTTCCTCCTCGTCGTCCTCCAAGTCCCCACCCCATCTGTCCTCCCTCTTCGCTCTCCTCCCTTCTCGTCCGTTCTCTCCTCCTCCCCCTCCACCCACCCATCGTTCCCTCGCTCCTGCTCTCCTCCCTTTGTCATCGCCTTGAGCTCCGACTGCCGTAGAGTCTCCCACTTTTCAAGACAGCGGCACATGGGACGTCTATTCCATGTAAAATTGAAGTCAGAGACAGGAAGAAATCGTGAAAGGAGGAAGAGAGAGGAAGGAGGAAGGAAGAGCGCCGCGCGTTCCACGTCAAAAGCGAAGTGAAAACTCACTCTGTCGGGTTCTCCTCCTGTGGATGATCCGGCGAGTAAGAGGGGAGAGAAATTCGATCGAGAACACAGATGCGTCTGCGGAGGTAGAGAAAGTTGGATCAGTTTGTGACCCAAGATGAGAGAGAGAAGAGAATCGAAGAAGAAAAGAGAACGAACGAAGTCAGGAAAACGTCCTGTCGTAACAGAGTGAGGACCTTCAACGACGCGTCTCCGTGGCTCGACTCGCTGAACACCAGATCAACAGAGAGTTCAGAGGTGAATCTGAGATCCGTCTTGGTTCCAGGGACGGTTGTAGGTCGAATCGCGTTGTCGTCGGGCTGGAAAGAAGCAAACGGAAATAATTGGTTTCCTTCCTCTGTCTTCAACTGTTTGATAAACAAACTCACCAGTCGCCCCATCTCTTTCAGTATCCAACTACCACTCGCGTCCCTCCCCGCTCCCGAGGCTCCATCGAACACGAGCGTGCCCTTCTTCCTCGCTCGTTCAGCGAACCCAGCTACCGTGTATCCGTCGCGAGGCCCGACCGAGAAGATCTTCTGCTTCGGTCCCTTGACCTCGAAGATCTTGCCTCCTTGACCTCGAGACTGGAGGAACGTTGTTTGTTGTATGCTCACGTGGACAGCGTAAATAGTGAGAGTTGGAGGAGGGAAAGCGAGGTTGAGGGTGATTCTAGAATCGAGAGGAGCGTTCGGATTCGTGCGTGAGTAAGGAACCTGCAGGAGGGAGTTGCGGAGAATCCATGAAAAGGTCTATTACTCACGAAAGTGGTGCTCCTACGAGAAACTCAGTCGAAACGAGCTCCAAAGCGAAGGCTCCAAGAATTGGAGAGATCCCTTCCTGACACTCCTGGAACTGCAGCACTGTCGGAAGAAACGAGACGCAAATGGTCAAATCGTCGGTTCTACGAGCGTCTCGCAGCCTGAGAGTCCACTCACGCCTATCCTCGTTGCTGGGATCGCTGACAACCCAGACCGTCTTCGACGTGCTAAGGTCGCTCTTGAAGACTGATCCGGAGCCTAAAAGGGTAGCCGTCGACGTGTATTCGATCTTGCCGTTCTTGCATCGATCGGAGAGAGCTGAGGAAGCCGGAACTCGGATTCGAACCTTGAAGCTGTAGGCGACGAACGAGGGGAAAGGTGAGCTCTCCACTCAACTCGCTCTTTCCTCCCTCCCTCCTCGAACGGCGGAAACATGGGCTTACAGGTTGACTCCCTTCTCCAGAAAAAAGTCCCCTCCTCCATCCTCGGGCCCATCCAGCTCCAGCTCTCGTCTGAAGACCTCAGTCTCCTCCATCCCTGATCCTCCGTCAAGCGAAAAAGAGAGCCGTTGCGAGCCGACGAGGGTGACTCCGAGACCGTCGTAGACCTTCCTTTTCGGAGAGACGATGGTGATCATTGCTGTGAGACAGGACTGAAGGAGGAGGGTGACTACTCGTTAGTGGAGTACGAGGGGGGGAGAAAAGAGAAGGAAAGGCAGGTCCAAGCGTGAGTCGACTCACATCCCTTCCCTCGTCCACGCCGGACCAGTCCTCCTCCCCTAAGGGGTCCACCTTGGGCGGAGCTAGTAGAACGAGAAGATCCTGGGGAGGGTAAGAGATCGTTACCGAGCTCGGGAGTTTGGTTCCCTCAACGAAGGGCGGCGAAGGGCTCCAGTGCAAGTAGTCCTCGTCGTTCATTGCTGAGGTCCCTCGGTGAAGTTTGGGCGCTCGAGCTCTCGAGCTGGAACGAGACGAGTTGGATGAAGAAGCGTGGGCGTTGGGGGGAGGAAGAGGTCGAGAGGTAGATGCGGGGGAGTAGCTCGGTGGGAGCACACGGACCAGGGGAGCCATCGTCTTTGTCGTTTGCAGGGAAGAGGGAACGAGGGAGGAGAAGGTCAGTGAGCTCGCGAAAGTCGTGCTCGGAGAAACGGCCGAAGAAGAAGGCATGGCATGTTTTTCTCAAGGGGAGATTAATTTTGCGAAGATGAGCTCAGCTAGGGAAAGAAACCTTCACGTTAGACTTGGATCGGGCACGAAAAAAATGTCGAGCCGTGAGGACAGGCCGAGAAGAGAGAAAGAAAACGACCGAGCTCACCAGCTTCGTCCTTCCTTCTTTCACCCATCTCCCTCGCCCTTCTCCTTCATCCGCTGCTCGCTATGTCGACCAAAGATACCCACATCGGATGCTCCTTTGAATGCTGACCCAAACTTTTCTGCGAAAAAGCTCATTTTTCGCCCGGGGACCCCCTCTCGCTGTATCGTCCTGGTTAATCGTCCTCCCTCCTTGCTCCCTCACCCGAAAGGTTCCTTCTTCCCTCTTCCCTTCGCCCTCCCTCCCTCTCAACTTCCACAAGCTCGCCACCCCATCGACTCGATTTCATTGACCGCACTTTCCCGCAGGAAATCTTCAACCACGATGGCCCGCTCTTCTCTCTCTTCCCTCCTCCTTCTCGCAAGTCTCCTCGCCTTCAGCCCACTCGCTCCTCTCTTCTCCTCCTTCGCCTCCCCGATCCCTGCTCCTCCAGGAGGGTTCAACCCCATCAAAGCTCTTCTCGAAGGGAATCAACGCTTCCAGGAGTTCATGAAACATCACCATCCTGACCTACTCGAAGATCTGGCGGTTCAAGGACAAGCTCCAGAGGTGAGCTCCGATGCTCTCCTCTGATCCCTCCCTTCGTTTCGACTCCTCTCTGGTTCTTTCGGCCTCCTGCGAAGGTGCTCACTCTCTTCTTTATCTTGCTTTCTGGATCTACAGCTCGCAATAATCTCCTGCTCGGATTCCAGGGCTTCTCCTGAGACTTTAACCCTCGCTCTTCCAGGCGTCAGTTCAGTCGATTGGAACTCTCCTTGCTCGATGCGGATGGCGATGGACGAAGCTGACCTTCTCCCTCCTCCCCTCCTTCCCACACTCCTGGTCTGGTTCTCATCTGCTCAGACCATGTTCACTGATCGAAACATCGTGAGTTGTATTTTTGAGCTCGCGAGTCTGTCTTCTCGTCTTCCGAATCTGATCTCTTTTTCCCTTCAACCTTTCAGGCCAACCAATTTCCTCGTCGCCGACAGAACGAGGCTACCACGGTAGTTACGTACGCTCTCGAAGAGGTAAGCCTTATCTATTTCCTGTACGGCTCTCAAAAGCTTCTGAGCCCAATCTGAGCCACCCGCTTTTCTCATCTTCCTCATCTCCTCCAGCTCTCCGTCAAGCACTTGATCATCTTGGGCCACTACGGATGTGGTGGAGTAGCAGCAGCTATCGCGACTCCTCCTACTGATCCTACCGTCGGAGAAGCTCGGATCCAGGTAAGCCCATTGAGCTCAGCTTTCTCAAACACGCGAAGCTCGGGATCCTGCGTAGACTGACGAGGACGCGTCTCGAACGATCTGTCTTTCTCGTCTCTCTTCCTTCCAGGCCTGGATCCAACCCATCCGAGATATCTGGGAGCGATCTACCGTTCCTGAGATTGTGGCTGCCAGAGCTGAGTACGGGAATCGAACTGATATCCCTGAACCTGGAGTGAGTTTTTCTTCTTTTTCGTTTCATGTTCTCTGTCGACGTATCTACGGAAGCTGATCCCTTGTTCCTCCACTCTTGCAGATCGAAAATATTGCCTTCCGGTGAGTCTTTTTCAGATGCCTCGATATCTCAGTGCTCCTCGCTGAACTTCCCTCTCGTCTGTCGACTCTCAGTCGTCTCGTCGAGGAGAACGTGAAGAAACAGGTCGCTCACGCGGCTCATGATGCTGTCATCAGGGAGGTGAGTACTGCAGCATCTTCGAACCAATCTAACGACGCTGATTCCGATGCTCTGCGACTGCGTTCCCAGCACTGGCACTCTGGGGAGACGAACGAGACTGCTCTTTGGTGAGTTCGAACAAACGCGTCTTCCTCCTTTCCCTTTCCATCTTCGACTTTCTTGCTTAACAAGCTTCCCTGCCGTCTCCCTGTTCTTTCTTCTAGGGTTCACGGCATGGTGTGAGTAGTCGGATTCCTTCTTGCTCGGGACGGTCTCGAGCTGAAGCTGACTTTTCCTCGTCTCTCGCCTCGCATCGTCCTCTCTTCTCCTCAAGCTACGACATCCGAACCGGAGTCCTCTCCGACCTTCATGTCAGTCGTGGGCCTGGAAGCGATGAGAACCCTCAAAATCCGCCAGCGGCTCTCGTCCAGCAGGCGGCTGCGAGTCTGGAGTTTTTGGCTTTGGAGAGGGATTAGACGAAATTCTTAGGTCTATCGCCGTGAGAGGCGAGAGGTGCAGATGTTCAACTAAACACTTCGCTCTCTGTTTCTCTCGCAAGGAAAGAGAGAAAGGACTAGGTGGACAGACGGCGTCGAGACGCGTCACTTTCGTTCGGCACACCAGCGATGGGTCGAGCGAAAGCAAATGCAGATGCAGTTCCGTATGAAGAACCAGAAGACGTGTATGTGAGGATAAGAAGAGAGGTTCGTAAGAAGATGACGAGTCGTGAGGAGAGAAAGAGAGAGAGCGCGAAAAACGAGGGAGAGGAAAACCACGAGAAGAAAGAAGGGAGGAGATGACGATGAGAGATGCGAATCAATCCGAATCACTGTCTTCAGGGTGATTACCCACACCGTGGTAAGGCTGAGATAAAGCAAGACGAGGAGAGAAAAGGTCAACAGAAAGGTCCGTCGGCGGAAGAAGGAGTGAGTTCGGCGGACTCCTTCCTTCTCCTACCTCAGCCAAATAGAAGCGCACGGGACTCACCTTGAAGAGAGCCATGATATCTTCCAGCCCAAGCTTGTTCCCAGCCTTGAACTTATCTCCCGAAAGAGCAGCCGCGGCCAGTTCCCTCTTCTTGTCTTGAAGCTCGAGGATGCGATCCTCGACGGATTCTTCGATGGCGAGTTTGTAGATTTCGACGTCCCGAGTCTGTCCGAGACGATGAGCTCGGTCAAAAGCTTGATCTAGATTGCGGAAAAAGTGAAGGGAGGAAGAGTCAGTCGAGATATGAGAGGCGAGGGAAAGAGAAGGGAAAGATCGCAAATGGACCTTCGAGAGCGGGATTCCTAGAGAAGGAAGAAAACGCGAGGAAGAGGTCAGATCGAAGCTTGCCCAGGGTTTGAACAGAGAAAAGAGTGGCTCACCACCAGAGATCGACAAGAATGACGTGGTTGGCTGAAGAAAACGGGGAAAGAAGGTTCAGATCAGCTCATGGCTCGTGAAGAGGTCGCGTCGAACAAGTCTACTCACCGCACGTCAGGTTGAGACCTGACGGAGAATAAGAGCCAAAAGTTCAGCGAAGAGCCTCCGCGAGACTGTAGATAGAAAGAGTGAGAGACTCACCAGTACTGCCAGCCTTGAACGAGATCAGAATGACCTTGGTGTCGGGATCGCTCTTGATCGCCTCGAGGGAGATCTGTCGTTTCGCGTCGACCATGGAGCCGTCATCTGTGAAGAGAGAAAGGGAGAGGTAAGTTTGTGAGCAAAAGATGAAGATGAGGAAGAAAGGGGAGGAGATCGAGACGCACATCGAACAAACTTGTGGCCGTCTCGACGAAGGAAGGGCTCGATGATGTCGAGCATCGAGGTGAACTGAGAGGAAGAAAGAGTAGGAGAAGGATAAGCGAAGTTGGGGGAAAGGTCGAGCTCGTGAGCGAGGAATGAAGCCTACCTGCGAGAAGACTGTCCGATCGTATGAAAAAAGGAAAGGTCAGCCGGAGTTCCTTTCTCTCTTCCCGTTCGTCAAGGTCAACTCAAACTCACTGATGGTCTTCTCTTCACCCTCTCCCTTAGCTCTTACATCCTTTAAGATCCTCCTGATTTCCCTGATCTTAGCACTCGAAGGCGGTGTATCCGTCCCCTCAACCGACGCCTCCCTCGCCCTTCTCGCAATCGACCTGCATCCGTCCGAGCAAAAGTCCTTGACTCCCTTCTCCAGATCCGACGAGCAGATGGTGCACTTGAGGGCTTTAGCAACTCCCAAACCTCCGAAGAGATCCGCAAGTTCGTCGGCTTCATCGGAGTCTTCCTTGGTTGGGTTGGTGGATTTGGGAGCGATGGCGTCGGGGTCGGAGGCGAACGACTTGGAGACGAGGACGGGATGATCGCAGGCTGAGGAGGGAAGAGGAAGGTTCGAGTGAGCTCGGAAGTAAGAAAAGGGAAGAGAGAGAGAGAGAGAGGAGAAGAAGGATGCATGCCTTGTCGAAGTCGAAGAAGCATCGTCAAGATGGAGGTCTGAGGAAAGAAAGCGAGGCGAAGTCAGTCGAATTTATCTTTCTCGCAAAGGTTAGCGGTCTAAGATACTCACGTAGTTGCTCATCACAGTCCCAGACTTCATGAACTGTAAGAAGCAGGGCAGAATGCGATCAGCGACGGAAGGAGGATCAGCTCGACTCGTCGCCAACTCACTTTCGACATCGTCAAAGCCGTCTTCTCTGCCAAAGCCTGGTAGAACGCTCTCTCATCCTTGTCGAAGTTGCAGGTGACGACCTGAACGTTCCTCTCGGGAAGGTTGAGGATTTTCTTCCCGTTGATCTCGGCCGTCTTGAGTCGACGAAGCATGATGGCTTTGAGGATGACCTGGAGGGAAGAAGAGAGGTTGGGGATGAGTTCTCAAGCGAGAAGACGAGTGACCAGAGCGTCGAACTGACCTGAAGCTTCTTCATCGCGTACTTGGTTCGACCAGCCTTGACGGGTTTGGAGATCTGCTCTCGGAAGGAGTCCCAGTCGTCGAGAGGTCGGCATCGAAGGAAGGCGAAGAGAGAGAAGAGTTCGTCGACGTTGTTCTGTAGAAGATCAAGAGCAGAGATTAGCGATCAAGAAGCAGAGGGAGAGGTCGGGAGAAGATTCCACTGACCTGAATTGGAGTACTGGTAGATAGAAAAGGAGGAAGAAGCGAAGGTCAGCTCGAGCTCGAACCAAGGGCTCCATCGACGCGTCTCACTTCGAACTCACCCAGTCAAACACCACCTGAACTTCCCCGACAGATCGATGCAAGCCTTCGCAGCTTTCGTAGTTCGATTCTTGATGTTCTGAGCCTCGTCTTGATTGACGAAAAGGAATCAAGTCAGCGGCCGCGTCACACGAACACGGAGGGAAAGGAAAGCGATGGGACGGACCGAGCACGATCCTTTGCCACTTGACACGGAACAGCGCACAAAGAGGGTTCGCCGAAGCTTTCTTCTTCTTGGTAACAGCCTTAGCTTTCGTCTTCTTGGCCTTCTTCAAGCTATCTCCAAACTCCTCTCCCGTGTCGCTGTCCGAGTCGTTGTCTTTAGCGGTGAGAGCGAGGAAGTTGGCGTGTTCCGAGGCGACGACTTGATAGGTGGTGATCTAGAGAAAGAGGAAAAGACGAGAAGAGATGAGGGGGTTAGGGTCGCGAATGAAGCAGGAAAGAAAAGAGAAGAGGAGGAGGGAAGGGAAGGGAGAGCTCACGATCACGTCGTACTTCTCGAGATCGTGCGCGTCTGATAGAATCGAAGAAAGGGTGATCAGATGTATGAACAGGAAGAATAATAGCTTTTGAGGCTCACCATCGAATCTCCCAGGTCCATGATGAGTCGTGACCTTGAGGAATCCTTTCGTCGTCTTCTTCTTGACTTCGTCCTTCCACTGTTCCATGACGGCGCTGGATTGGCAAGGGAAGACTAATCAGTAAAGACGTCGAAGAGAAGATCGAATAGATGGAGAGCTCACAGGGGACAAACAACGCTGCGAAAAAGCAAAGGGAAAGAAGCGTCGGTCAGAATGAAGCTCGACGCGAAGGCTGAGTCGAGACGCGACTCACAGAGTTCCACCTCGGAAACCAGCCTTCTTGTGAGCTGATGTAGGTTTCCCTTGAGCGATCCGAGCGAGAGTTTGAACAGTCTTTCCTAGTCCCATGTCCTACAACGCCGAAGAAGCCAAACGAGTCAGAAAGAACGAAGAATCGCGAAAAGGAGAAAGAGAAGTGAGCTCACGTCGGCGAGGATCCCTCCCGTCTTCCGACCTGACTCTCGACCCTTCATCCAGGCGACTCCTTGGATCTGATCGAACGAAGAGCTACATCAGCTCGTGAGGTCTTCGTGGGAGAGAACTGATGAGCGAGACGCACCTGATGAGGCATGAGCTGAACGTTCGGTCTGAACCCTTCGACGGTCGCATCCTCCTCCTGATGAACGAAAGGTCAGTTTCGATTCCAGTGGGGTAGATAGGTGAAATACAACTCACATCAACCTCAACCTCCTCACCCAACGCACCCTCCAAGAGCTCTCTCATATGCTTATCCGCATCGTCGACCCTCTCAAAGTCCTCGTTCGACGTCGGTCGAATGTCCACATCGAAGGTCTCTCCTTCGTCCTCCTCCCTCCTCGGCTTCGGAGCCGCCTCCTTCTTCTCGGGCGGGAAAGCAGACTTGTACTTCACAGGAGCTGACGACGAGCCAGCGGAAGAACCGAAGTTGGGGAAGAGTCCTCCAGGGATGACGGCGGGAGTCTTGTTGGGGACGTAGCCGTAAGGGACTTGTCTCGGAGGTTGAGAGAAGCCTTGATGCTGGGAGTTGGAAGCGTTGTAGTTGTTGGGTACTAAAGGACGGTAGTTGTTGGGTGGGGGTGGACGTTGGTTGAAGGAGTTTGCTGGAGCGTCGAAGAAGGAGATGGGAGGAGGCTTGGAGGTCGAGGGTTTGGAAGGGAAGAAGGAGGAAGCCGTCGAGAAGAGGGGTTTCGATGAAGACGACGAGGAAGAAGGCGGAGTGGGACGTTGAGCAGCATTGGCTGATGAGAAGGTGGAAGAAGAGGAGGCGTTGCTGTTGGTGGTAGATGTTGACTTCGGACGAGAGCTGGAAGGAGAAGGGGGAAGAGGTCAACACGATGGAATCCCTTCCCTTCCCTCCTTCTTCCTCTCGCTTCTATACAAACTCGAGAGGCTACTCACCTTGTAGGTTCTACAACCTTGACCTCATCATCTGAATTGTCCTCGTCTGAGCTCGATAGCTCGTACACCTGAGGCTTTGAGCGATGGACGGAAGCTGGATGGACGACCGCTGGGGGAGGAGGAGGTGGAGCTGCTGAGGCTCGTTGCTCGTCCTGCTGGGAGAGGGCAGCTTTGGATGTAGGAGAGGTGGAAGCAAACTGAGGGTAGTGTTTGGGGTTCTCGAGCATCTTCTTCTTTCTGCAGCGATCAACAACGAAGGAGAAAGAAAGGAGGCGAGGGAAGGGTCAGGTCAAACAACGAGAAACGAGAAGGAAGAGGGAATCAACGCTTACAAGGCTTCCATGTCGAAAGGCTAGGCAGTCGTGCAGGAGACGAAATGAATGGCTGGGTGTCAAGGGAGGATGAAGGGACGAAGAGGAAGAAGAGGGTTGGGGGGAGAGGGAGGACCTCGTGTAACACCTCGGAGAGCCACGACGCGCGAGTGATTTCCGGACTCAATTCATGAGAATAAATCTCGCCTCTCTCGTCTTGCCTGCCTGAGGAAGCCCGTACAAAGTGCCCTTCTAAGCTCGCAGGGATCAAAGAGCGTCAACACCTGTAGATTGAAATTGAGGAAGTGAGAGACTTGCGAGCGTTGAAGAGAGAAGGCGAGCTAATTGTTTGGTTTGAGTCGCTCGCCTTCTCCTCCAGATCCACGAGCTTTGGATCTTAGCTCGGATGCGTACAAGGGGATGACCGAAGCATATTATCATCGGATCACCTCCCGAATGGCTCTCGAGCATGGTTTCCAGAGAAGAAAGCAGAAACAAGTCGGGAGAGAAGGGACGCGACGTTTTCCTGATCGGATTTCGCAACGTTGGCTGTTCTTCTATTTCTCTTCGGAACCTTTCCTTGCTCCCCGTCTCATCCTCTCGGCTTCCGATCATCTCTATTCAATTTGATAAAGACGTGCTGGAGCGTGCTCTGCTCCCGATTCCCGCTACATAGAACAAACTCCTGCATTTCATTCTCGTCAGCTGCAATCTCCCATCGACACCCATCTTCCTTTCCCTCTTCCTTCCCTTTCTTCCACTCAACCATGTCCATTTATCAGGAACCATCGATCCAGACTTCAGAGGACGAAAAGGTCATTCCTCCGGCTTACCAGATTAACGTCGAAGTAGCTGGAGTTGACGTCGGGGAGCCTCAGATCAAGCCTTCCTTCTTTCGGGGCACTGTCTTCCAAGTGAGCGCTCTCTCGTTCCATTCCATCTGAGAGGATAATACTCTATCTGACGCTTGCTTCTTGTCCTGATCTTCTTCTCGCAGGCTGGAGTGATAGGAATATGCTCGTTCCTTTCCGTTCATGGGAACCTCATCTTCGCTCCCGTCCTCTCGCTCTTCCTGACCTTTGAACCTTCATCTTTTTGCAGCCTGGTATCTGGGTGGCGATGAATTCTACGGGAGCAGGAGGAGCTCAAAGTCCTTACCTTGTGTGAGTGTATGAATCAAGGTCGAATCGTTCGGAGGTCGATCCGTCGAGTTGAACTGATTTCTTCCTCCCTCTTCTTCTCCCCTTCCAGGAATGCCGCCAACGCTCTGGTGTACGGAATCATGATCTTTACATGTGCTCTTGGAACTACTCTATCTAACCGTAGGTCTTCTACTTGCTTCTTCGACGCAACCTTCTCCCTCTTTGGCCATAATTTCCCCGCGCGACTCTATGCTGATCTTTCTTCTCACTCTGCAGGTATCGGTTTCAGATGGGCTCTCTTTGTCGGAGTACTTGGCTATGCTCCCTACGCTGCTGGTCTTTACACCAACAAGGTTCGCTTTCTTTTCTGAACTCTACAATCTCGCAACACGTCGCTGAGTCTTTCCCCATCCTGTGCTCTTTACCCACTAGATGTTCGGGACGATTTGGCTTGTACTCTTTGGAGCTGTCACCTGTGGAATCTCCGCTGGTATATTCTGGTCGGTCGAAGGGTGTGTGAAGCTCTCCATCGTTTGGTTTCCCTCTCGTGACGCGTATTCTGACTTTTCCTCGTGTGCTCACAGTGCTATCGTTCTTGGATATCCCGAAGCCTCCAAGCGAGGGAGGTACCTAGCCTGTTGGCTCTTTTTCAAATCTGGAGGTCAGCTCCTCGGAGGATCGATCAACGTCGCTCTCAACAGCAAGCCTGCCGGTGCTGGATCAGTTTCGTTCGTCCTTTCTTTCTCTCCTGTGATTTGTTCCCAAGATTTAACGACCGAAACCCACACTGAAAGCTTATTTTACGCTCTGACTTTCTCTCTCGTAGCGGTTCAACCTACCTGGCCTTCATCGGTCTCACTACCATCTCTCCCGTTTTCGCACTTCTGCTCTCCGAGCCGCATCTCGTTGTACGAGACGACCGAACGAAGGTGACCGTCGGGACCTCGAAACTTGGGTTCAAGAAGGAAGTTCACGAGGTCTGGAAAGTCCTCATTCGAAGGGAGGTGCTGTTCTTGTGAGTCTTTCGTGCGACGCGCTTGTGTTCAAAACGAGAAACTGAACTACACCTTCCTACTAGGATGCCCGTCGCCTTTTACTCCTCCGTTATGGGACCTTGGACTACTACCTACCTCGCCTTGTATTTTTCGGTCCGAGCTCGGTGAGTATTGAAGCTCGCCGTTTCTTCTTCGCTCGAACTCGACTCAGGCGACGCGAGATTTCTCGTGTTCTTTTTCCTTTATGTTCCCTCCTCACAGAGCTGTTGCCTCCCTCGTTACTGCCGTAATTGCAGTGATCGCCAACTTTATCATCTGCTACTTTCTCGATTATACTGTTCGTTCCTCCTCCTTTTCAATAGCGTCTCAACGCGCGCATGCATGTAGCTTGGAAACTAACCTCAGACGGGCTTTTCCTCCTCACAGCGAATTTCCCTAAAAATTCGGGCTCGATCCTCCTACATCTTCATGGCCGGTCTTTCGTTGGTCGCATGGATCTGGTCCCTCATCATCCAAATCGAGTTCTCAGCCAACAAACAGAAAACAATGGACTGGACCGAAGGAGGATCCTTCTCTCGCGCTTACGTTCTTTACATCCTCTACTCTCTCAACACCTCGTAAGTTTCATTTTTACTACCGCAAATTTCGTGTAGAGGAGATCTCTTGCTTTCTACTTCATTCACTCACATTCGCTTTCGTTTCATTTCTTCCCCTGCCCCCCCGCCAGTCTAATCCAGAACGTCCTCTACTTCTACATCGGCGCCATCAGCATCGAAGCTACCGACATCGGACGACTATCTTCTATTCTACGAAGCCTCGAATCCGTCGGATCGACGGTCGGCTACGGGATCACGTCCAACAAAAAGATGTCGCATCTTATCCCTCTCTCGATCGACGTGTTTTTCTACGGGATATCGTTTCCGCTTGGATGGTTCTGTATCAACAAGATTGGGTTGACGTTAGCTGGAGGGTATGATCCGACGGAGAACCTGGCTGTGGTCGAGGAGGAAGATGCTGGTGAGGCGAAGAAGAAAACGGTGGGTTAGATTTCTCACCGCGCCGTGGCTAGTTGTTTTAGACTTTGTGCTCTTGTGGCAAGCTTGTATACGATCAGTTGAGATCAATCAAACTTGATCTTCAATCCCGCCTAGATGATCTGCGTCAACGAGCGAGTAGAAAGGAAATGGTCGCTCGACGCGTCGGCGGCAGCGAAGACTGTTTCTCCTCCGTTTCGTCGCCCGCTTCTCTTTCTTATACCCGGCAAGTCCTAGGCAAGGTTGAGCGAGAAGTTTATCTATCTTCCAAATATCTATAACCGTGTCTGACGACCATCCCCCTTCAGCGCTATGTCTGCTACCTCTTTTCGTCAACGCTCGACTCCTCTCCCTCTTCCAAGAGCTTCTCAACCTCTCCACCACCCACAGCGGCAACCTTCGACTCTCCCCACACCTCCCTATAGTTCCAGACGAGCTTCCCTTCTCCTTTGAAGAGAGCGACGATTCCGACAGCGGTGGCGATGGCCCAGGGAGCGAGGATGACGGCGGCGAGGGAGCCCGTGGTCTCGAGTTCGGCAGCTTGACGCGACGAGGAGCCCTAGAAGAGTAGAAGTGCGAGAGCGATTTCAGATCACATAAATGAGGATGACGAGGGTCGACGGAAGAAAGAGAGAAGGGACGTACCAAGCCGTGGACCTCAACCAAGGGTCGGTGCTCGAAGTAAGCGAGGATGATCGGAGAGAGAAGGAGGAGGGAGACGAAGGCGATGATTCCAGTGAGGAAGTAGGTAGGAGGAGAGGAGATGGCGGCTTTGAGGTGTCGTTTGATGGATGATCGAAGAGGAGGGAGGGATATCTTCTGTCCTGTCTCTCCTTTGAAGAACGTCACGGTCGAGTCGGAGCGCCCGTACTCCTCCAGTCCGACGAGAGAGTTTCCATTTTTTCCCTCCAAGATGTGGACGTCGAGCCGGTAGAGGATCGTGAGGAGCCATCCCGTGGTCATGAACCAGATGAAGGGTTGGAGGAAGAGGAATCCTTCGAGGATGAGATTTCCAAGGAAGGGCTCGATCTCGACGACGACCTTGACCTCCTCGGCTGCAGCGACGGCGGATCCATCCTTGAAGCTTTCTTCGAGCCAACTCCCGAAGGCGTCGAGGAGTCCTTCCTTGATGGCGAGTCC
Source organism: Mrakia blollopis (assembly GCA_000950635.1). Taxonomy (NCBI): domain Eukaryota; kingdom Fungi; phylum Basidiomycota; class Tremellomycetes; order Cystofilobasidiales; family Mrakiaceae; genus Mrakia; species Mrakia blollopis. Next base: position 2,036,874 of record BBPU01000058.1, on the reverse strand, counting down.
GAAAGCGAGACCGACGAAGAGCGTGAGGAGTTCAATTCCGAGGAAAAGGACGAAAGTCCATCGAAGGGAGACGGCGGCGTCTTTGGCAACGCTGAAGGGGAGGTTCTGGGAGAAGAGGATGACTGTGACGAAGGAGAGGACGATAAATGTGGGGAGGAAGGATGGGAAGAGGATGGTGCAGGGGAAGAGGGCGAGGGCGAGGAGGGAGAGGGGAGCGGAGCTGAGGGTGAAGGGGGTGGAGAACTGTTGAAGGAGGGCTGATCAAGGAGAGAAAGCAGACGCTCAGTCAGCGTGGGACGACCAGGAGGAAGATGTGTCGAACGCACTGCCGTCATTGGGTCGAGATAGAAGAACGGTTGAGTTTCCGAAGAGTTGAAGAAGGACCGTTCGAGAGATGTAGGCCTGAGGGGAGAAAAAGGGAGGAGGTCGAGGTGCGAGCTCATCAGCTTCTCGGGACGAGGACCTTCAGCTCCCGGGAGATCAATGTTACGCACAAACAAGCCAGTATGAAAGACGATAGCAGTGGCAGAGAACAAGTTGGGCCAGGAATCTGCGCCATAAGTGACAGCGGCTAGGAACAGCAGGTAGAGGAGAAGGCCAACAATCCCTGACCGCCAATTCCTCTTCTTCTCTACAGAGCCGGACACCAATGAAACAAATGACTCGAGTGTGTGTAGTCAGCGAGAGCGTCTTCTTTCTAGCTGCCAAGTACTGTGCCGTCTGGAGGAGAAGAGAAAACTCACGCTCGATAGCAGCTCTACGAACGGCTTCCTCCTCTGGCTCAACTCCTCCTTCCCTCAAAGGGGATGTAGCAAGAGCAGCTCCTTGGAGCTTGAGGTGGGTGATGACCGACCCTACGAAGAAGCCAAGAGGTAACGTGAAAAGGAGAGAGAGGTGGCGAAGGCTAGGGGTGTAGGCCATCCTTGGGAAGGAGGAGAAGAAGAACAAGGAAGGAGTCGACGTTGGAGGAGGAAGAGGGCTGACGGTGAGTTTGGAGGTTGAACAGGTGAACAGGTCTATTTTGGGATGCGCTAGCAGATTTGTTGGATATCGAAAATATCAGGATCCTTTCTAGCTGCACGATGGAGGCAAACTACTCGTTTCGTTGGAGAAGCAGAAGAAGAGGAGGGAGAAGTTTGGACGCGTCGCGATCGATGCTCCCTCACTACTCTTCGACCTGCTCGCTTCCTCTCGCCCAACAAAATCGTCCGTTCGAAATCCTCCAAATAATAAGTGATGTATACCCTTCAATATCTAAAACACTCCGGGGATGAAAGTGTAAGGAACGGCTGTAAGAAACAAACAAGACGAGAAGGGAAGAGGTCAGTCTCTTTGCATCGAACGAAGACGAACGAACAGGAGAGGAGAGACAAGTCACCTTTGCAGTATCGATCCCAGCTAGAGAGAAGAAGGAAGGTGAGGAAGGAAGGCGAGGTCAGATCGATGAGGAAAGGAAAGAGAGAGGGAGACAAGACTCACTCGTCGGAATATTTGGCTCTGCACTTCGCGAAATCCCTGGAGCACCGCTGCACAAGAACGATAGTGAACCACACAACGTAGTAGTACGCAATTGGGCTGGACCATCCCGTGCAGAGACCCCTGAAGAGAGCAATTGGAAAAGAAGGAAGAGGAGTAAGTCGAGAGGAAGGCAGAGGAAAGCCATCGTCCGAGAACGGAGACGAACCATGTGAAGGACTGAATGAGGTCGGCTGTGTAGTTTGGCTTTCGCAGATATCTACAAGGGAAAAGCGGACGTGTAGATCGATCAGCACGACGATGAAGAGAGGGAAGAAAGGAGAGGAGACGCGTCTTGAACTCACCCCCACCACCCCGAGATCAAGAGCTTGTTTCCGTGCTTGGTCTCGATATACTTGGGGTTATTGACTCGTCTCCAAGGGAGTTGAGGGAATGCGTCTCGAGGAATGAACTCGTTTTGAAGCTCCTGTGGTGAGGGAGGAGGAACAGAGATCAGTGCCGATGCTCGAACGGATTGACTGATGAGCCAGTAGTCGACGAACCATTCGGAAGTTAGACTTCTGGGACATGGCGGTGTCGAAGATGTAGTAGGATAGAAGGAGGAGGCTGAGGTCGGAGAGGAAGAAACGCGCGAGAGGACGTTAGCGAAGGCGACGAGATGAGGCTTCCAAGAAAAGGACGAGCTCACCAGTAGACGCCGGTCATAGCAAGGGTGGAGAGCTTGTAGACCGAAGGATCCGTTCGATGCAGGTAAACTATAGAGTAGGAGTAGGTGAAGGGACTGGGAAAGAAAGAGAAGGAGTGCGAAGGTCAGATTCGGCTCCTTCGACGGAGACTCAAATCAACGCGACTCACACTCCAGCGAAGTTCCAGAAGGTGAGCATGAACCCGTCCTTCTCGTAGAACATATCGATCGTCTGAGGGATGCACTCCTCGCCCTTCGCGCAGGCGTTGAGGTAGAGCCCCGTCGCGAGGACCATGAAAGCGAGGTTCTGGAGGGAGGAGAGGAGGGAAGGCAACTTGATCAGAACCGGCAGGCCGACGATAGAGAGGGGGAGACGATGAGATACTCACAGGAGTGACGTATCCGATGGTCTGGTACTGCTTGAGGGCAGCTGAGATGGCGATATGGAAGAGGAGGACCCAGGGAATTCGGACTTCTTGCCACATCTGTGCAGGAGAAGAGAGGAGAGCGAAGACGAAGGGAGGTCAGCGAGTACTTCCAAATTTCCCGAGGAAGAAAAGGAGAGATGAACTGCAAACCTTGAGATCGACATTAAAGATCTGGGGGTTGAGAGAAGCTGGGTGTGGAAAGGAGGAAAGATCAGGACGCGTTTCGAGAATCGAGCATGGCAACAAGCGAGCGGACTCACCTCCCATGAAAAAGTCATAAACCGGCCATCCCGACATCCTGATCGGCTTCCCACCCCAATGAAAGAAGACGGCTCCGAAATAAACGGCGAAGCTGACCGCGAACCCAACGATCATGGCAACCGACATGAGCTCTCCGAAGTGGTCGATGATCTGGGTGAGATCGAAGAGCCCAGTGAGGTGAAGGGTCGAGGAGACAACGAGGGTGAAGTAGCAGCAGTAGAGAGCGTTGCATCGGTAAGTGAGGGTTTTGTAGTCGAGGGAAGGGACGGGGAGACCTGGAGGGAAGGAAGGGGGACGTGTGAGCTTCGAGCTTTGAGGGAGAGGGAGGGCCTTGAGCTCACCTTTCTGAATCTTTCCAGGCATGAGGAAAGCGATGATGAGTTGGAAGGCCATCAGGCCGAGGTAAGATTTGAAGGCCCAGGCGGTAGGGTAGGCGTCCTTTGGGAGAGAGGAAGGAAAGGTTCAGCTTCAATCTCTCCTGCCCTCCCTCCGAGCTCAGCCCTTCAATGTCAACGCTCGCTCACCTTGTAGATATGGGTACCGATCTCGTTCAAGAAAGGTCGGATACCTTCGATGGAGTCGGGGTAAATGAATCTTCCGTTGTAGTGCCACAGGCAGGTCCAGAGGTAATCTAGTCAAACGAAGGGAAGGAGGTGAGCTCGACTTTTTCCCTTCCTTTGCTGCCTTCCTTTGCGACGGTGTTGGTTGGTCCCCAGCCACTCACACATCAAGCAGGGAAACCCAGTCATCATGGCCGTCACTCCCACAGGTCCTCCGAACTCCCAGTGGGAGTGAGTATCGGCAGCGAGATCCTTCAGGCGAGCTTCAGGCGAAGGAACGAAGTCGACTTGTCGCCCCTTCGTGTCCTTGTCGCCGCTGAAAGACGACATCGTAGCTGCTGATTTTGGAGGAGGGATCTCCTGCTTGGGCTTACGCTCTCGAGGACCATCGTTGGCCATAGCTGAGAGGGAAGGAAGGGTGAAAGAGAAGGTGTTGGGCGTTGGGAGCTCAAAACAAATCAAGGCAAGTCGAGCAAGAATCGAGCGATTTTGGGATCCGAGTCTCGCCGGTCTGGGCCGTGTCCGACGCGTCTAGAGCAGATTTTTTATCTCGTGCCTGGCAGTAGAACTTGAGCCTCAGCCTGCTTAACCGTTGCCCGTGTTTTTTTTTAGGAAGCTTTCTCGATGATTATTCGACAGGAGCGAGAGTCTTCCACGCCCTCCCTCCGTTCCGTTCTCGACGCGTCGTCGTCGGGCGAACCACGTAGCTGCAGAGGTAAGAAGCATCTAAAGACTTCGGCACCGCGGGGAAAGATCTAAAGAGATATACGGGGAGAGCTCTAGATCTAAAGAGAGAAACTAAGACGAAAGAGAGGACATCAGGAGGGAGAAGAAACATCGACTAAAGCCCGACGCGGTTGAACTGTGAGGATGGGAGGAGAAGAGAGCTGTTTGGGTAAGGGTGTGTGAAGATGATGGGCTTGGACCAGTCCGTCCGTTTTGTGATTGGCGGCGGATAGGTAGACGTTCCAGCCTGACAGCAGGAAAGGGAAAGGAAAGGTTCAGCTCGCGATCAAACTCTCGACTCGACCAGCTCCCTAGTTCTTCACGTTGTGCGTTTCCCATAAGCTCTGGATTACCAGACACCACAGGTGAGACTCTTGTGCGGTTTTTCTACCAGCTGAGGGGTTCGGCTGGAGAGAGAGAGAAAAGAAACTCACCCAATCCAACGGAGTAGTAGAAGATGGCCCGATGCTGCAACGGTATCACGGTGTAAAGCATGAGCGTAGTCGGCAGGAAAGCTATAGCTCCCGTCAGGTACGTCGGCAGGAAACCTGAAGCCGAACGGGAAAGAAAAGACGTCAGTTCAGCGAAACGAAGTTGACACCGCCCAACCGACTCAGCTCACCAACGGCGACCTTTTCCTTTGCCTCTTCAAAAGAATGCCCTTCTAGAAGCGACATGAGAGTATAAAACATCGTGATGGAGAAGGATCCCCAGACAGTCTGAGCGAGAGCGACCTGAGAAGAAGAAACGCGCGTCGGCGAGAGGAATGAGCTTGAGTCTCGAAGAGTTCATTCTGGAGCCGGAACTCACTCTCGTTCCGATCTTCCAACGTGAAGATTTGAAGTTGATGAGATCCATCAGTTTGAACCACTGAGCTAGAACGGGAGCGTGGAAAGCGAATCCGTAGATGCCGAAGCGAGAAGAGCGGGCGAGCTGAAGAAAGAGAGATCAGGGTCAGCGGTGAGGAGTTCTGTACAGGAATCCAAGCAGTTGATAGCTGAGCTGAAGTCCCTACTGGATGGAGCCTCAGGCAGCAATCAGCGAGATGGGGGTTCGGAGGAGTCCGTCGAATGAAGCTCAAGCTCGACTCACCTCGTGAGGTTTCGTCTTCTCAAAGAGTCGCTGATTGATGATATCTCCTCCGCCCATCATCCCAGCTGCGACGAAGGATCGAGTGACATCTGAATCGTGAAACGAAGCGCGTCCGTCTGAGGTCAGCGAGAGGAGGAGGGAGAGAGGGGAGAAGAAGGAAGAGGTGGAGGAGTAATAGGGATCGACGAGAAGCTCACAAGGATGTTTGGCGAGCATCCGAGTATAAAGGCGCCAGACCATAGTTGAGAGAGAGAGACTGAAGAAGCTGGCTTTTTAGCCGATGCTCTCCCGAAAAGAGCACGCCGGCGTTGATGATGTGGGTGGGAGGGAAAGAGCGAGGGGAACAGGAAGGAGGGAGATCGAAGCGAGCTCAAACACCAAGCTTCCAAAGTGACGCCCTTCGCCTCTTTTCCTTCCCAACCATCAGCATCGAAATTTCTACAACAATCAGGTCACACATCTCACGTCGTCCTCTTGCTTAAATTCCAGGCACCTCGAACCACCCAGATCAACAAGGTCAGCAAGAGAGCTTTTGTCTGGCTCTCGCTCCTCCTCCTTCACGGGTCTGAAACTTTCCTCTCTCCCTCCCGTGTTTGTTTCCTCTCGCAGACCTTCTCACCTACAACCATCATGGAGCTGGACCTACCTAATACATCCTCTGTGAGTCTCTAATCATATGCTTGAAGGGCGGAGGAATGAAATGGCCTCGACGTCCCTCGCTAAACCGGTTGTTCTGCCTCCTTCTTTCCTCTTACCTTGCTTCCCTCCTAGCACTCGCATCTGAGCCACAACGTTCCTTGGGAGATCCTCACCTCCATCATCGAGCAGGTAGACGACCTTCATACGCTCTGCCAACTTTGTCTCGTCTCTTCAGCCGTCCTTGAACCTGCTGGCCGAGCTCTTTGGAGGAACGTCGAGCTCAAAACGGCTCGCACCGTCCTCCTCTTCTTCCACTCCGTAAGTCTTCTACTCTACTCTCCTGATACGAGCTTCCCACCTATCACCTCTAAACGAAGTTGACGACTTTTTGTTCCTTTCCTCAGCCCACCCTCATCTCTTCTACCAATCGTCTTCGCCCTCTTCTGGGCCTCCCTCTCCTTCTCAACCTCTCCATCAACCTCCCTCGAACCGAATATCAGCTCCCAGCCAACTACCCTTCCACTATCCTCGTCTCCCAATCATCCCCAAACATCACCGTCCCAACTATCTCTCCCACCCCCGACCGTCTCCTCTCAGCTTCAGCAGCACCTCTCGCCTTGAACACTCTCTCCTTCTCCGCGTCCAACCGAGACGCAGCCATCGACCAATATCTCCGTCTCTACCTTCCTCACCTAAACCCCCGTCGACTCGTCCTCACCACAACCCCAGCCAACCAGATCATCTTCTTCATCCCCAACGTCCGTCAATCCCGCGGACTCAAAACCGACTTCGGGAGATGGAACAGATTGGAGGAGGTCGTTTGCGACGGAGTTGCGTTGATGGAATTTCCTCCCAAGATGCTCGGTGCGGGAGGGGCAACTACTCTCTTACCTTGTGTGGAGGGCTTGTTTACGTCTGAGGAGAACGGAGCGGTTGTGCCGAAGATGGTGTTTAATTTGCGCAGAGGGAGGAGAGAAGGGTTCAAAGCGTGGGCGGGCGTGAACGTTGCGAGGAGTTGGGGCAAGTTTGTTAGTTGGCTGGAAGAGTCTGGAGTGAGAGATACGGAAGGGATTCAGGAGGGAGGGGTGGAGATCATGGTGAGCGAGGAGGAGGACGAGGGGATTGTTCGGGAGGCGATCAAGAGGTTGGTGAGGAAGGAGGGGAGGTATAGAGTTGTGCTGAGGAAGTAGTAGGAAATACCGTTTAGAAGAGCTGTGATGCGAGGCTAGGATATGATTTGCTACGACACTTTTCGGCTGATGTGGACGAGAGAATAAAAGGAAACGCATCGCGTCGTTTCCCGCTCGTTCCTTTCTTCTTTTTCTTCATCTTGCGCTCAACTGGGAACCATGCTTTGGAGGAACGAGATCTTGCGGCAACCGAAGCTCATATTCGCAACTGTTCATATTTCGTCAAGGTCAGATCAAAAAGCTAAGAAGGAAAAGAGAGAGAGAGGAGGGAAGGGTACAAACAAAGAGGTCGAAGCGAGGGTAGGTTTTAGAAGCAACAGATTGGGAGAAAAGAAGATCGTAAACTAAGGAACCGGGAATAATCGAGAGAGAAGAAGAGAGGAGAACTCAAGAACTATACAAGAAAATCGAACCAACTCCGAACGCGTCTCACATCCCTCCCATCACCAACTCCCTAACAACCTCATTCACAACCTCCTCATCGGTTCTCCACTCCCCTCCTTGCTCGCCCAGGACCCTTCTCAAGACAACTCCGTAGTCTCCCTCCTTGAAGCCCATCTCGTCGAGCTTGGAACCCAACTCTCTCAACCTCCCAGCTTCGTTCTCGAACGACGTCCTCGCCGCTGCTCCTCCTCCTCCGAACATTCCTCCTCCTCCTCCAACATACGTAGGTGCTCCTCCACCGAACATGCCTCCTCCAGGGAATCCAGGAGCTCCCCAAGTGTGTCGATGCTGAGGAGGGTGAGGATGAGGGTGCGAGGGTCGGGATTGATTGAGCTTCAGGTGAGGGCGAGGGTGGTGGGAGTGGGAGGTTGAGAAGAGGGAGGGTTGTTGGGCTTGAGAAGGAGGAGGTCCGGAAGGAGGGGAGAACATGTTGGCGTGGTGAGGGTGAGGGTGTCGAGGAGCAGCGGGAGCGGGAGGAGGAGGAGGAGGAGGAACTGGTGAAGTCGACGCGTAGGTGGAACCGAAAGTGCTGGTGGTGGCATTTTTCCTCCTCAACTCCTCCGCCTTCCTCCTCTCCTCCTCATCCTTCTTCCTCGCTTCCCTATCCTCTTCTTCAGCCTTCTGCCTCATCTCCTGAGCCTGCTCTCTCTCCTTCTGAGCCTGCTCCCTTTCCCTCTGAGCCTGTTCTCGAGCCCTTTCCCTGATCTGACGAGCCTGCTCTCGCTCCTCCCTCCCCTTCTCTACTTCCGCTCGACCAGCATCCTGTTCTCCCTCACCGGCCTCCTTCTCCCTCTCGGCCCTCGTCTTCTCCTGCTCAGCTCGCTCTCGTCGAACCTGCTCGACCTGCTCCAACCCGTCCCTGAACGCTTTCGCGAGTCCAGCGACGACCCCTTCGGCGTCTCCGAGTCCGTTGGTGAGTTGATCTCGGACGTGGTCGATTTGGGATCTGACTTGAGAAGGGATGTCGGAGGTGGCGAGGTGGATGGGAAGGTTGGGAGCGTAGGCGCCCTGGGAGGCTCGAGCGAGGATGGTAGCGAGAGCGTCGGAGGTGGTGATGGAGGTGAGGAGTTGGGAGAGATCGTTGAGGAGGGAGGGTTGCTGGTGAGGTTCGGCAGCGGGAGGAAAGACTTCCTCGGGATCGTCCGCGACGGGAGGGTCGACGTGTTCGTCCTCCGCGACGGCTGGGTCAGGAGCTTGAAAGGCGGAGGGTCCGGTGTCGTCGACGAGCATAGCGGTGGGAGGATCCTCATGGGTGATGGAGGTGTTGTTGTTGTTGGCAGAGGTGGAGAAAGGTTCGTCGTCGAAAGGAGTGGAGCTGATTTCTCGTCCGCGTCGATCCTCGGACGCGGTGTCGACGAGGATGAAGTCGGAGTTGGCGTCTTGGCTGTGGTCGGCGAAAGGATCATTCTGAGATAGAGAAGAAGAAGTTCGAATCAGTCTCAGGAACTCGAATCGAAAGACGATAGAAAGGAGAGCGCTTACCGAGTCCATGGGAGCGTCCTCGGTTCGTTCGACGACGGCTTGAGGAGTGGCGACGACCTGAGAGGGAAGGAAACAGAATGCAAAGTCAGCATCTTCCCTTTCTTTTCTACTCTATATCCCCTTCTGAAGAGACTCACCTCAACCTCCTGCTGAACCCACTGCTGTTCCTGAATCGATCCCGCTTCGACTTCCACGTCCATCCCGGCTTGACTTCCTCCTCCGCCGTCTCCTCCCTCCTCTCCCAAAACCATAACCCTCATCCTGACAACGTCCGCCTCCTTCCCTCTCTGTCTCAACTCGGCGAAGAAACCTTGGAGCTCCTCGTCTGAGGAGAGGACGACTCTGTCTCCGTCTTGGTCGACGTAGGAGAGAGCGAGGTTGGAGGCTGTGAGTCCCGAAGAACCCCAGAGCGAGACCAGTTTCGCTTGAAGGGTAGAGTAGGCGGGAGGAGTGGGGAAGCGCAATCGTCGAGCGAGCTATACCATCGGGAAAAGGGGAGAAAAGGAGAGTCAGTTCGGTGGGAAGGAAGTAGTGGCGAAGACGACAAGCGAGGAGGGAAGGGAGGCAATGGGAAGTTGAGCTTACCTGCTGAGAAGGATGGGTGACCTTGAAATTCAAAGGCTGAGAGAGAGCCAGATCCTCTCCGTTAGGATAAGCTGATTGAGATGACATTTTGAGTGGGCGGGAAGGGGGTGGGTGGGTGGTGGGAGAGAAGAGAAGGAGCGAAGGGAGACGAAACGATGAGCTCGCTTCGAATCGACGCTGCGAGGTCCTTCCAGCCAGGATGCGAGCTTCCACGACGAGAATTTGGCGACAGAGGGAAGCGAGAGATCGTTTCAGCGAGAGCTCAGCTACGAGGTAGAGACGAGCGTGGGATAGAAGCGACCTGGGCAATTTTTCCAGTCGCCGAAGGGGAGAAACGACGTCAGGGTAAGAGGACTCGTCGTTGCCGATTCTCGTTTCCTTCTAAAGCCCTCTTCTGGTCTTGAAGAATGTTTTGCTTCGACCACGTATCATTTTCGCCCAACCGAGACAGAGAAATGGATCCTGCAATATCTTCAAGAGAAGAAACGCGTCGCCGTGGTCTTTGATCCGGCGCACGCGATTCCTCTTCTCTCCAATCAGTTCTCCCCCCTACAGAGATATGCGAAGTCAAACTCGACCATTACAATAATCCAGATCCTCTTCAGATACCTCTAATCTCTTCTCCCCTCCCTTCTAAACCCATCTTCCGTACCATCGTCGACGACGCGCTCCGATCTCGCTGTTCTTTCTCCATTCCACCCTTCACATCGATCTCAACCCTCCCGCTCTCACCCGCCTCACCGCTATCTACCCTCTCTCCCTTCTCGTCGATTTCCTCCGACCGAGAAGACTCCTCCTCTTCCGCCGTCGTCGACTTTCCTCGATCCAGCCACCGGCGAAGGAGAGGTCGTTCTCCCACGAAGGCTATTGAAGGTGGGATGGAGATGAGGGAGAAAGCTGCCCAGAGACTATCGAGCGATGATAGGGGGAGAGGGAGAGGGGAAGGAAGAGGTGAAGGGAGACGGGGCCGAACGTTGAGAAGAGAAGAGTGAAGATCAGCCAACGAGAACATCTGAGCTCGGTAGAGACGTCGAGGAGAAGCAGAAGGAGAGACGCACATGCAGCATACCGTCCATCCGAGTCCGTTGGGGAGATGATCGTAGCTTTGAAGGAGAGAAAGGAACATGTTTGAGCGAAATCGCACAGAGAGAAAAGAGAGAGACGCAACTAGACTCAAACCAGGGGGGATATCTTCCGTGTGACTCACAGCTGACCGCCGACCAGGGTTCCTACGGCACTTGCTACGGAGAAGGCGATGTTGAAGCTTCCATAGACGTCTGAAATTCCCGTCGCGTCAGACCTCCTCAGAAGACGAAAATCAAGAAAGAAGCCTTCAACTCACGAGTATAGCCAACTCCTGGAGTGTTCTGAGCTACGGCTGCGAGGTCGGCTCTGTTGAAGAACGAAGAGATGGCGGGAAAAGTCAGCCGAGCTTTTGAGAAAAGGGAAGAGCGGGAGAGATGAAAGGAACGTCGAGTACTGACGAGATCGGAGCTACCACCATGGCGAGAACTCCAGCTGAGATGGCGAGGTAGGCGATGAATCCAGCAAGACTCTGCTTGAGGATGAGAAGAAGGTACCAGGGAATGGAGAACAGTAGGAGCGGCGCGACTGTCGTTTCCGTTCCATATCGATCAGACAGCCAGCCCGCGAGAGGGGATCCGAAGAACGTCGGTACGATGGCGGCGACTGCAAAGAAAAACGAGAGGTTGATTGGATGGAAGATGCGGGTGAAGAACCTAAGCAGGAAGGGAGGAACAACGAACTGTAGATGACACCCACTTCGAGTGCTGTTTTCCCCCACACATCTCGAAGGCGGAGAGTGAGAGTTGGTTCCATGGACGAGTAGATGAAGCCTGGAGATATTTGGAGGAGTCAGATTGATGTACACGAGAGATAGAGTGGTGGAAAGAAGGCAACGAACCGTAGCTGAATGAGAGCGTCGAAGGCAGGAGCGTCAGTTCGACTCTTGAGAAGGAGGCAAAGGAATCCGACTCACACGAAGGTCATCCCGTAAGCTGTCAGCCCTCTCGGTGATCCGAGAAGCGCTTTCATAAGCTCCCAAACGGAGAGAGTAGAGGGAGGAAGCGTTCGGTCGGCTTTGACTACGACCGTCTCCTTGTCGGCCCACGGCTCGATGGTAGCTGTCTCGAGGATGAGAAGTCGACCGATGAGATCGAAGCCGGCGACGACGATGCTGAAGATGATGGGAGCGTGCCATCCGAGCCTCTCGTAGAGAACCCCTCCCAGCTGGAATAGAGAGGAAAGATCAGAAATGAACTCGCATCGAGCGAGAAGGAGGAGGAAAGGAAACTCACTGGAGGTCCACAAGCGAGTCCGATACTTGTTCCAGCCATCGCAATCCCTAGCTGTTGACCTATGATAGCCTCCGGCACCGACTCGCAGAGAAGTACCAATCCTAAAACCCAAACGACGGCTGACGATCCTCCCATTATCACTCGGGCGACGCACTGATAAAACGGCCGTCAGCTCGTATCCTTGAAACGTATCGAGTAGACACTGTTACGTACCAAGGCCCAGAAGGGTTCAACAAACATGAACATGATTTGGGAGGCAATCAAGACGAGGAGCCCAAAGACAAGAGGGGATCTCCTTCCCCTCACCTTGCCCGCGAAATAAGCTATCGGCGGAGTTGCGACGATGAGTCCGAGGGAGTAGGAAAGGAGGGTGTATGAGACGAGAGAGGAGAGGCGGTCGTTGGCGTATCCGAGGGAGGAGAGTCGGAAAGGGAGGATCGGAACGACAATAGAGTAGGAGGAGAGGTCGACGGCTTTTGGAAAGGAGAGTACAGCGAGCGGAGTGTCAGATCGGAGTCGTTCTCGTGACGCCGAAGCTTGCCAGAGCGTACCTATCCCTAGCGTGACGACTGAGGGATGAAGAGGAAGGAGGAGGAAGGTGAGCTCTCATGCAAAGGAACAAAGGAGGGAGAGAGGGAGGAAGTCACCAGAGGTGATGAACCATGGACTTCCACGCCAGCTGAGTCCCCAGGGTCGCTTTCCTCGAGGATCTGGAGCAGAGTTGGTAGATATAGGCATGCACTGGGCGAGAGTTTGAAACCGAGGGAGGTGCGGGAGGCTACTAGGACGACGAGGGGGAAGGCCAGGGGAAGAAAAAGGTCAGCTCGAGCTCAACCCACCCTCCAACGATGCCCCAGCACTGGCTTCGAAGCCGCTCTGAAGCCCTGCGTACAGTATGCGGCTATAGCGAGATCGTACCTACGAAAGAGACGGCGTCCTTCCGAGGTGGTGGTTGGAGAGGAGGAGAGAAGAAGAAGGAGGACGGAGGAAGAGAAGGTTCCGACGGTTCCCAGACGTCGTTTTTCTTCGTGAACGCTGGAAAGAGAGCTGATTGCTAACCTGTTCGTTAACTGGCTCGTAAGATGTGAAGGAGCGGAAGTTTTGATTTTTTTTTCTGACTTGGAGGACGGAATGAAGTAATTCGCCTCGACCTTGAGTCTCCGCCCGCCAACGATCACATCCTGGACTCCCGATATCGAACGCTCGTGGCTCACTCCTGGCAATCCGACTCCAGATCAGGCTACTCGAAGATGGAAGGATCCCCTGATGTCTCGCTCGGCCAGTAATCGCCTGGAGGAACTCAAGCTCGGCCTTGCATGCCCTTCTCCCAAATCCTCCTCGTCTCTTGTCGCCAGCTTCCATCCATCAACAGGGCTCACGACGTCCTCAGATCTTGACGAGAGCCCTGGTATAACCTAGCAGACCCCATGGGAGATGATCGCGAAGCTTCGCGTCGTACTTGTGCCTCTTTGAAGAGCTTTGATGGTGAGGATTAAAGAGTCGTCGACCCAATCTCCTTCCCCTCTTCGCCTCCCCTCTTTCCTCAGCTCTTCAGGAGCCTCCACGAATTCGCCTACCGAAGCTCAAGCTCTAAACGAGTAGTACAGATCCTGTTTAATCATGCCCTGGCATTTGCCTGCGAAGGCCTGGGAAACGTGATAAATCGGAAGGAGAGCGCAGCGGAGACTCCGAAGGGACTTTTGGGAGAGGACTTTGCGCTTCCTTCCTTTTCTTCCGCCACAGCGCCCGCCCCTCAGAGCAGACCCCCAGAAGATGAAGCTACCACAAATCCCTGCCTTCCTTCGCCTCAAGAGGGAGGAAGAAGCTCCGGAGAAGGAGAGAAGCGCATCTCTCAACGCCCTCCTCGTCGTGAGTAGTTGCCCTCGCTCCCTCTGCCATCTCCTCTAGACCTGAACTGAACCTGCTTCTTCCTGTTTTGCACAAGTTATCCACAAGCTTACTCATGGTGATCAACGTCCTCAGCCAGTTCTCTATCAATCTCGCTCTCCCGTTCGCCACATCTCCTTCCACTCTTTCGCAGTCACGTCTCTTCCCGCGCTGATTCAATCTTCTCGTGTTTTGACTTCCAGAGCAATCGGGGATCAGTTATCCATCCCTGCTTCTCGTTTGGAGTGGCCTCTCGCTGCCATGGCTCTAGCCACGGTCCGTCCTCTCTTTCTTCCGTTCTCCGATTGGAGGACGTCCAGACTCGTTGCAGACCTCGTTGCTGACCCCTTTCGCGCTCGCTTCTGTTCAGGGATGCTTGATCCTCCCTTTCGGCCGACTATCTGACATCTTCGGCGCTCGGGGAAGTGCGTTGGGCTCCTCGTCGTTTCGACGCGTCGACTCTCCTTTGGACAACGAAAGCTGATCCTTCCTTCCGCGTTCGTTCGTCTCAGTGTTTCTCGGTGGATTGGTCGCTTTCATCATCGGTGTGAGTCTCAAGCGAGCCCTTCAATCCTTTCCCTGCTCGGATGAAGCTGATCGTTCTCTTTCTTCCCCTCCGACGAATCGCAGAACGGAGCCGCTGCTCTCTGTCAAACTGAGATCCAACTCAACATCTTTCGAGCCGTCCAAGGAGCTGGAGGAGCTGCTTCCATTCCCGCCGCCGTCGCCATCCTCGCTCACACGTTTCCCGAGACCTCGCATTATCGAGCCATCGCCTTCGCCTGCTTCTCAGCCGGCTCTCCCATCGGATCTGCGTTCGGTTCGTCCAACTTTCTCTCCTTGTCTTCGGGTATTCTCACTCTCAGAACTCTTTCTTAGAGCAGAAACCCGTCGGGTTATAGGGAGCTGACTTATCTTCCTTCTCTTCTCCGATTTCTCTTCCACCTCCTCAGGTTCAGTCTTCGGAGGAATTCTGACTCAGTACGCGAACTGGAGGGTGTTGTTCTGGTTCACTGCGGGAATTGCTTTGATTCCGTTGGTGCTGGGATACTTCGTCATCTCGAAGGACAGGCTCGACCCAGATCGAGATACTCGTGAGCTCGCGTCGTCTTCCTCCTTCTCCCTTTCTCTCTCTCTCTCTTCTCTCGTTTGAGTCAACGTGAGACGCTGACTCCTTCTTCCTCTGATAATCTTAGGAGTGGACTACTTGGGAACGTTCCTTGTAATAGCAGGACTCGTCCTTTTGACCTTTGCCCTCACAGAAGGGCCTTCCGCTGGCTGGAGAACACCTTGTTCGTTCTTTCCCTTTCACTCTGCTCTTTCCCTTCCTGCTTCAGATCCTCACTCATCCTATTCTCTCTTTATGGCAGACATCATCGCCTTCTTCATCGTCTCAGGCGCGTTCCTTCTCGCTTTCGCAGGATGGGAGCACTTCCTCGTCCACTCGGCTCGCTTCTCCATCCCTCCACTTCTTCCACTAGAGATCTTCCTTCGAGGGAGAGTTTTACTCGTCATGGTCGTGGGCCTGACTACTTGGGCGGCGTTCCAACCTCTTCTGCTGTACATCGTCCGTGAGTTGATTAAATCGTT
Organism: Mrakia blollopis; assembly: GCA_000950635.1. Lineage (NCBI taxonomy): Eukaryota > Fungi > Basidiomycota > Tremellomycetes > Cystofilobasidiales > Mrakiaceae > Mrakia > Mrakia blollopis. Next base: position 2,021,511 of record BBPU01000058.1, on the reverse strand, counting down.
CACCTCTTTCTTGACTATTTTCTTCCTCCCATTTCGAACGAAGGCACTGATACTCTCTTCTTTATTACTCGTATGCGCAGTCTACTATCAGCAGTACGCCGGTCTCACTCCCATGCAAACCATGGTTCGACTCCTTCCAACTGCCGTCAGGTAAATACGCTCGATTCTTTCGCGTCTCGTCGAAACCAACTCGCGTTGAACCTCCTCTCCTCCTTCGTCTCCTTTTCTCAGTGGTGTGCTCTGCAACTTCGCCTTCGCCCTTCTTGTTCCTCGCGTCTATGGTTGGACTCTTCTTGCCTTTGGCTGCTTAGGAACTGCTGTGAGCAAAGATCAAAACTCAGTACTCCCAACGTCTGAAGCTGACCTCTTCACCTCCAGTTCGCCTGCGCTCTCTTCGCCAGCATCGTCCCCTCCGTCTCCTACTGGGCCATGTCGTTCCCCTCGACGTTTGCGGTTGTTGTTGGAGCCGATTTCGTGTGTGAGTGCTCTTCTTCGACATCTGGAAGTTGAAACGCGTCGCTCATCGCTGAACTCTTCTACTCCCCTCTTCATCATCCTCAGATGCGACTGGATCCATATATCTAGCGTTGGTATACTATCCCTGTATCTCCAAGGTCCTTTGACCTTTTTTTTGGTCGCTGAACACTCTTCTCTTCTTCGTTCAGTTTCATCGCTCGACCCGAAGAGCAAGCTCTGCTCGGAGGTCTCTTCCAAACCTTCACGCAGGTACGCTACATCACACCCTCCACCGCTCGAGATCACCAAATCTGTCCTCTGATCTCGTTTCCCCCATCTTTCTGCCCTTTCTCTCCAGCTGGGAGTTGCCTTTGGTCTCGCTTTCGCTCAGGTCGCTAGAGATGCCGCTCAAAGCGATGCAGCACCAGGAAGTAGCGACGACGACGACAACCCCAAGGACGCTCTCTTGAAGGGGTTCCAAGCTGCTCAGTGAGTCGATATCATCTTCAATCGCCCTCATTTCGAGCGACCTCATCTCTCTTCCTCTTTTTTCTTTCTTCCTCTAGATGGACCGCCTTCGCCTTCGCCGCCGTTGGACTTCTAATCTCCATCTTCTTCCTCCGTAGCATCAATGTGCTTGGTCATCGTCGGGTCAGGAAACGAAGCGATTCGCTGGACAGCTCGAGAACGGTCGTCGTCGACGTGGAGGAAGAGGCTGGGAAGGCCGATGCGATGGGAGGAGCGTTGGAGAAGTCTCCGATGGAAGCTGCTGAGATTTTTGCAGGAGAGGAGGTGGAGACGGTGGTGAATTCGGAGGTGTCGGTGTGGGAGGTTGAGAAGAAAGGGACGGAGGCCGACGCGATCTCTCCGGCTGCATAACAGTCGATTAAATAGGAAATGAACGTGGATCTCAAGCACTTCCGCGGAGAGCTGGAAGAGAAACTAGGCTGCATGATGGGTAGAAGAAAGGGGGCGTCTTGCGAAAGCGAGCGACCGAAGTGAAGTTTAGGAGCAAAACTTCGACGCGTCCTACACTCTGGACGAATTTTCGGACTCATCATGTCTCTTTTTCTCGGACTGGAACGTTAGAAACAAGCATAGACGTCATCGAAGGCAAGAGGCAGCGGGCAATACTGAAGAGAAAACAATTGACGAGAGACAAGAGAGGAAGAGAGGGAGGGAACGCGAGGGGGCGAGTGATTGAAAACGAAGAGCAAAAGGGAGTGCAGACTAGGCAGCAGAAGGTAGCACGGCGGGAATCAAAGGAGGGTGGTTCTACGAAAAGAGAGGTGAAGCAGATGTTGAAAAGGAATGCAAAGAGAAGAAAGAGAAAGACAGCCTACTAAGCGAGTGTGATGCTCTACACCACCGCGACCTCATCAACAACGACGACGGAACCTCCTTCTTCCCGAACCTCCTTCCCCTCCATCTCGAACTCGTTCGTCTCGAACATCGACTTATCCCTCGGTGAATTGATGGTAACGAGACTGTGTCGATTGACCTCCGATGGATCTATCTTCGTCCAAGAAGCCGGAGCCCAAGCTGAAGTCAGAACGGTTGTTGATTCCCTCGTTCTCGTTACGGGTCCGAACGTTCCTGTTTGGGAGAGATTGGGACTGGGAGGATTGGATTGGAGGGATCCTCTGTAGTTGAGTCGGCTAGGGAGGGAGAAAAAGTTGGGTAGTACTTGGGAGGAGGTGGTAGAGATGGGTCGAGAAGGAGTGGAAGTGGAGGCGACGTAAGGAGCGAGTCGCGCTTCGAAGGATGGTCGACGAAGGACGTTCGACGAGGAGGATCCATCGGAAGCGATGTCGGTGGGATCAACGAGAATCAGGGATGATTTGACGTGGACGGAGGTATCGGACGACTTGGAGTTGAAGGAGTCGATGTGGGGAGAGGGAGGAGGAGCACAGAGGCTTGGAGAGGAGGCGACGGCGGGAAGCGAAGGAGAGAAGTTTCGGTCGGTGAGAGGTCCTGTTGGGGAAGAACCGAGAGATCGATTCAGCGACGAGGATAGGAAGCTGGGAGGATGGAGCAGGAGAACGAACCAGGGGAAGGGTGACTGCTCAGAGCCTTGAGGATCAGAGGAGGTGGTGAGAATAGGCGTGCCGACAGGCCTGTAGAGGAAGAAGGAGAAGATGATCGTCAGCGAAGAGAGACTTTGTAGAGAAATAGAGGAGGAGCGGAACGCACGACTCATCCTCCATGAAAGGAGCTCGAGGAGGAACGAAGACCGATTCGTTCAAGTCGATGAGATCTCGACGAGGACTCGCCTGCCGAACGCTGGTACTGAAGAATAAACACCGATCCGTCAGTCTTCATAGCTCAAAAAAGAGAACAAGTCTGCCTCTCACTGACTCGATATCCGAAGGAGGCTGCTTCAAAGTCCTCAGAGAGACTCCCGATTCCGACCTCGTGCGAGTTCGACCCCTTTTCCTGAACGAGTCCGAACTAAGAAGGGAGATGGATCAGCTCCAAGGAGGAGTAAAAAGCTCGAAATGTCGAGGTAAAAAGGACTCACAGCCGAAGCTTCCAATCGAGCGTACTCGATCCATTGTCGCGCTCCTCGAGACCCTCGCGAACGATGTCGACAATCTCTCTACATCCGTCGTTCACCTCAGCGAAGAGAGCTACGTGCTCGCCAGACCCGGGAAGGAGCATTTGGGATCGTTCGAGGGCGTCGCCGACGCGATGGACATGTTTGGCGATCGATGAAGGACTGGAGAGAGGAAAGATAACGAGGAAGAGGGCGGAAACGGAGGGCTTCAGTTTGTGAGACTTATCTCTAGATGTTGGGTGGATCACTCACGATTTGACATCCTGACAGAGATGAAGCAAGTTCTCCCATTCGTTTCGGATCTATCGTTTCAGAAGAAGACGGCCGAGAAGAAAAGAAAAGCACCCGGTCAGCTTCAAAACAACCGACCCGCCTCCTTTTTTTCCGAAACTCCCTCCTCGACTCTATCTGGACTCACCTGGTTTGCAGTCATATTGGGATCTTCATGAGAGAAATCCTTGACGGTCTTGAGAAGTTGATGACGAGCGAGAAGGATCTGGTCGTAAGCTGTGGACGAGGAGAGGACGAAGAGGGAAGAGGAAGAGGTCAGCTTGAGTTTGAGCGTTTCGAGCGTCTACAGAGCCAGCTCCTGTTTGAGCAGAAGAGCGAGATACGTACCTGACATCTCAGTAGGAGCTCTGGATGAGTGGGATGAGGATGAAGAAAAGCGTTGAAGAGAGTGAGCTTCTAGACTTCCAAGCAAAAGCTCAACACCACTTCGAGGAGGAGCACGGATGAAGAGCCGAAGACTCACCCGTCTGTTTGCTCCATCTTCGCCCATCTCTGCTCCATCTCTGCCAAACTCGAGCTCCTAGGAGGGATCCGAAAACGGGAAGACCTCCCAGCGACCTCCGTCATCCTCAACCCTTCTCCAGGAAGCGTGCGAGCTTGTTCCTCTCGACTCCTCCCGTCCTCCTCTCCTCCTCCAACTCTCCTCCTCGTCGAGCTCGACAGTTCCTTCAACGACCACCTCCTCGGCTTCCCACCCCTCAAAGATCCTAGTCCACCACCCAACTGATCTCCCATATGCAACCCAGGACTAGGGATCTCTCCTCCCAGCACCCATCGACCTGACAAGAGCACCTCTTGAGGAGGAGGGGGGGAGGCGCGACCACTCTCTCCCGAAGTAAGGGACGAGAGAAGCTTGGTCGCTCCCGGTTGGATTCCAAACTCCTGAGCGATGAGTTGTTCCGAGTTAGGCCAGAGACGTTTCTCGGAGACGGAGCGTTGTCGATGGAGGGAGAGGGAGGAAGGCAGGACACGTCCGACGTGGCTCGAGGAGGTCGAACGACCGTCGGCTCTCGTTCGAAGGGACCCGCCGAATGCGGGCGAGGAAGTCGATGGGGGAGAGCGGAGGGTGGGTGGGTCTTTGGAGAGCAAGAAGGGACGTTGGGTGAAGGATTTGGAGAGGGTGAGAGGAGGAGAAGGTTGAGGAGGGGGAGGAGGCGAGGGTGAGCAGATGCGGGAGGTGACGTTTCCCATCGCTGAAGAAAGGTAGGAAGGAGTGTAGAGGGGAAGGGGTCGAAGAGGGGATTAAGGAGGGGGTAGAGAGGGGAGGTAGAAGGTGGTGGTGAAGGGAGAGGGAAGGAAAAGGAAGGACGATGGTTTGACTTTGGAGAGAGAGGGGAGGTGGTGCCTGTAGATGTTCAAAGTTCGATCGACGTGGTGCCTGGATGAGGGAATTGTTCAGAAGGAGAGAAAGGAGAGATGATCATTTAACCAGGCGATAGACGAGGAGATCTTGCTAGGATGATACGAACGTAAACGTAGGAGGGACGAGGAGATGGAGATGGACTTGTTTACAGAAGGAAGGAGGGAGAGGAGAGGGAGGAAGAGGGAGGACACCACCTTCCTCTCCTTCTCCATCCTTGGTTATGCTCTGCTCAAGCGATCTCCTGATACAGCCAGAGGCGACATTAATATCCAGGAGCGTACGCATCCTCGTCGCTTCAGACTGGCGGTAGAGAGAGAAAGAAGGGATCGAATGTTGAGCTTCGTCGCTCCTTCGAAGAGGAGGGAGGATGGAAGAGAGGCCTCTCGACGCTCCAAAGAAGCGAAGATGTCGAATCTAAGAGTGATACGAGTGGTCCGGGGCTGAGTGGTCTGATATCCGGCTCATCCTGATCCTGAGGTTGTTGGCGTTGGGAGGGAGAGAAAGATGCGAAGCGAGCGAGACGAGACAGCTCTCGGGGACAACGAGCTCGCACTTTTCACCTCCAACTCCCTCCTTCTCTTCCCTCCCCTCCTTCTCCCTCTCCAGCTCCAACGGACGACGACTCACCCCAGCAACAGATATCCCTCTCTTTCATCGACCCATGAATCGGATTCAGACTCTCTATTCGGACGCGACTGAGCAGCAAAGCTCTCTCTTCTCCCCGCTCCTTCCCCAGCTTCCTGTGAGAGCGTTTCAAGCACCTTCCTTCCTTCGTCTTCTCCCTCTTCCCCCATCTTCCACCGATCTTCCCCAGAGATCTCACGACTTCTATCGTCCGTGCTCAAGTTCAAGCAGCCAAAGCTGACTGGTCCAGCATAAAACAGAGATCGCGCGAATCAACCCTCCAAGCAGCTCGCGATTCTCTTCCTCCTCCCAGATCGCCGTCTCCCCTCCCTTCGACATAGTTCGAGCTCGAAAAACAAAGCTCTGGATCACTCTCCGGTACCCTCCGGGTCGAAAGTAGCGTGGGTGGCCGCCGCTAGTGCACCAGCAAATCAAATCCATCTCGTTCGACCTTCCTTCTCTCCCTTCACGTCGTCCCACTTTGATTCCCTCTTTCGTTAAAACCAAAATCAAGATTCCTCTACTGGTTGAACTCCTAACGTCCACCAGCGCCCTCTCTCTCTATCCTCAGCAGTCATGTCCAAGTCCATCCTTGCAGACCTTCCTCTCTTCATCCCTCGAGATCAGCTCCCTCCCCTTCCTGTTTGCGCCGCTCTCGCCTTCGTTGGACTTCCTCTGGCTTTCGTCGTCCTCAACGTGATCTACCAGCTGGTAAATAGGCCGACGACTCGGTCTTACGAGCTCAATTCTCTCAAAGTAGGTGAGCGTGAGCTCACTTTTTCTTTCCGTTCCTCGCAGGCCTGGCCCAAGGATCCTACTCTTCCTCCCGTCGTCTTTCACTGGATCCCATGGCTCGGTAGTGCTGTAACTTGTGAGTTACAAGCAGCTTGGGGCTTTAGCAATATCTCTCTTGAAGCTGACTCGAAATCTGATCTGGTTCAAACAGACGGAATGTCTCCCTACGAGTTCATGTTCAAGAACCAAGAAAAGGTGAGCTCGATTTCTCCTTTCTCCTTCGCGAGCTCGACTCGTTTTTCCTTGAAGCTTTGGAATAGAGCTTAACGTATGCCCTCTCTCTCGCTCGTAGCACGGAGATATCTTCACCTTCATCCTCCTCGGACGAAAGATGACTGTTGCTCTGGGACCCAAGGTGAGCTTTCTTCCTTTCGAACCCTCCTTCGCTTTCACTTCGAGCTGGAGCTCACCTTTTCGTTCTCTTCCCTCGCCTCTTCCAGGGAAATGATATGATTCTCGGAGGAAAGATCAGCCAGGTCTCTGCCGAAGCCGCTTACACTGTGAGTCGTCCTTTCCAAAGACGCGTCGAAAGACTGTTCGAACTCTCGCGTTCGCGTGCTGATTTTATGTCTCCGCCTCCTCCAATCAGCATCTCACCACCCCCGTTTTCGGCAAGGGAGTCGTCTACGATGTACCTAACCACGTCCTCGTCGAGGAGAAGCGAGCCATCAAGAGCGGTCTCTCTCTGGAGAACCTCCGAGAATACGTCCCGATGATCTTCGACGAGGTCGACGGCATGCTCAAGACCGACCCTTCTTTCGACACCTACCGATCCAGGAGCGCTACCACCACCTGGGGATCTTTCCCTGCTCTCAAGACCATGGCCGAACTCATCGTTCTCACCGCCGTTCGAACGCTTCAAGGGAAGGAGGTTCGAGCTCGAGTCGACAAGACCTTCGCCGCTCGACTCATGGCTCTCGATGGAGGATTCACTCCTCTCAACTTCATGTTCCCCAACTTGCCTCTTCCCTCTTACCGACGACGAGATGTGGCTCACAGTGAGTTTTTCCCCTTCTGCTCTGGATCGATCTCGGCGCGTCCATTCAAAGCTGACGGCGACTTCCTCCCTCCCTCCTTTCTTTCCTTCACGCGTTTCTCCAGGGGAGATGTCCGACTTCTACTACGAAATTGTTAAGCAGCGACGAGCCGAGACCAACGGGGTGAGTTCCACCTCTTCCTTCGATCTGCTCTCGCGAAAGAACTCTCGAAACTGACGCTCTTTCTTTCTTCCTTCTCGCAGGAGGAGCACACCGATATGATCGAGTCCCTTACTGCTTTCCGAAACAAGGCTGGAACCAAGCTCTCTGATCGAGATATCGCCCACATCATGTGAGTATTCTACAACTCTCTCTCTCTTCGACTTCTTCTCCCTCTCATCAAACTCCGAAGCTGAACCTCTTTCTTTCCTTCCCTCCCTCGCGCCTTTCAGGATTGCTCTCTTGATGGGAGGTCAACACACGTCCGCCGCTACCAGTACTTGGGCTCTCCTCGAGATCGCTTCTCATCCCGAGATCCAGTTCGTTCAAAGCTCTCTTCAATCTCGCGCTCGTGTCTCTCGATCTGACTCGAGCCTCTTTTTTTGTTCTTTCCTTCAGGCAAGCTCTTTACGACGAGCAAGTCAAGCATCTCTCGCAGGGTGATGGAACTTTCAGGCCTCTTGAGTACGACGAGATGAAGGATGTACGTCTTCCCTCTTTTCCTCGCCCTTCGTCCTCTTCGCGCGCGAGCTCATCTTGACGTTTCCTCTTGCAGCTCCCCGTCTTGGACTCCGTCATTCGAGAAACGCTCCGAGTTCATCTTCCTATTCACTCTCGTGAGCTCATCTCTCCTCTCTCTTTCCTTTTTCCGCCTTCCGAACAAAGCTGAAGCTGAAACTCAACCTCTCTCTCTCTCTCTTCTCTTCCTCCTCCTTCCCAGTCATGCGAAAAGTCGTCGGCGATCTGCCCGTCCCCACCTCCCTCGCAGCACCGGCCGAAAACTCTGCCTACCTCATCCCCAAAGGCTACTACCTCATGGCCGTCCCTGGAGTCTCCATGATGGACAAGAAGCTCTGGAACTCTGCTGGAGCATGGCACCCAACTCGATGGACCGACCCTGCTGGATTCGCTGCCAAAGCCGGAGATCAGTACGACAACGGTACTCAGGGAGAGGAGTTGATCGATTACGGATTCGGAATCATCTCCAAGGGAACTATGTCTCCTTATCAACCTTTCGGAGCTGGACGACATCGATGCATCGGAGAGGTGAGTCTTCTTTTCTCAAAACTCGTCGCGCGTCCTTTCCCGAGCTGACCCCTCCGCTTTTTCTTCTTTCTTTCTTTCTTTCTTTCTTTCTTTCGTTTCTTTCTCTGCTTGCTTCAGTCCTTCGCCTACCTCCAAATCAGCAGTGTCATCGCCTCCGTCATTCAAAACATGGAGCTTAAACTCGCTGCTCCCATGCCCGAGCCCAACTACGAGGTTCGTTCTTCACTCACTACTCTCTCTCTTTTTTTTCCTCTTTCCTCTTTTCCTCTCCTCTCCTCTTCTTCCTTTCTTCCCTCATCGCATTTTTTTCTCGTCGCTGACGACCTTCTTCTTTTCGTTTGACTTCGACGATTTTTTTTTTCCCTTCCTTCGTCTAGACGATGGTTGTGCTTCCCAAGTCTCCTGATAACATCATGTACAGGAAGAGGGGTCCTCCTCCCGCTGCGAACTGATCAGGAGAAGATGGTGAGTTTCTGGAGTTCCTTTGAATCTCTTTGAGTCCTTCCCTCTTCGTTGAGCTCGAGCTTTCGGTCGACGAACTCGAAGCTGACTTCTCTCTCTCTCTCTCTCTCTCTCTTTCGTTCGCAGAATTAGCTGTATCTTTTCTTCTTCTCCTTTGGCTCGTGATATCATATCTAGATGCAACCTTTTTTTTTATATCCCTGCGCGACGGTGAAAGAAGAACGGAAAAGAAAGAATGAATTGACCCGCGCTGGACGAACTCCCTGATCCCATCCCATCGTCCTTCCCGTGCATATGTACTTACTTCCCCGTCAATCTAGCACCGCCCCCTTCCTTCAAACTGGCCTCCTAACAGAAGCTTTTTTTTTTTTTTTTTTCGAAACAGACGGAAAACTCAAACAGCTCTCTCCAACAGCTCTCTCCTCTCGTCGACGCGTCGCTTCCATTCCAAACCGAAAACGAAACAACGCTTTTTCCATCAAAAAAAAACAAAACCCAGAGAGAGTCTAACGAAGGGGTAGATTAGTAACAGAAACCTAGTAATCAGGCCCAATCATGACTTTAACGATCCCGTTTCCTTTCTCATCCTTCCCCCTAGCAAGATCCTCGAACGCCTGAGCTGCTTTCTCAAGAGGGTACCGATGGGTAACCATCTTTGCGATTCCTTCACCCAACGTCCCTGATCCGAGGAGAGCGAGAGCGGCGGGGTAGGTGGAACAGTAGCGGAAGACGCCTGGAAAGGTAGGATTGGGGGGGAGAGGAGGAAGAGAGAGATGAGAGGGAGGGAAGGGGAGATGGGTCAGCGACGGACGCGTTTGCAAGACAAAGAAGAGAGCAGAACTGAATTGAATTTGAGGGTTTCGATGAAGAGAGAGAGAGCTATGTGTTTGTGTTGGGTGGATGAGCGAAAACGAACTCACCGATGAGATCGACCTCTCGAGTGAAAGCGTTGGCGGTAGGAAGGACGGCTTCGGGAGTTCCCATTCCGACGAAAACGACTTTTCCTCCGGCTTTGGCGAGCTGTTGGTAAGATTCGATTCGAGAAGCGAAGGTGAGTGATTATGTACGAAATAGTGGAGTATAAGTAAGTGAGTGGGGATTTGATTACTTACGAGGACGCCGAGTTGCATGCAGGACTGGGAAAAAGAGAGGGGGAGACAGTGAGAAACGCGTCGACGAGGGAAAGACAAGTCAGCTCTCTCTTTCTCTCTCTCTCTCTCTCCCCTCTTTAACCCAAAATCCCACTCACCTCAACCCCCGAACACTCAAACACAGTATCGAACCCCTCCCCTCCCAACTCCCCTTCCAACTCCCCCTTCAACCCCTTCGCAACCTCCAAGCTCTCCCACCCAGCCACCCTCTTCTCCCCTCTCGGCAACACAACCGTCTGATCCACCCACCCTTCCCTCTTCGCAAACTCCAACTTAGTTCCATCGATATCAATCGCAACGATTCTGGTTGCTCCCATGGCTCGAGAGACAGCTGCTGAGAGGAGACCTACTGCTCCGCAACCTAGGATGAGGACGGAGGAACCTGGACGGGGGGCGTTGGCTCGACGGGTGGCTTGGAGGACGACGGAGAGAGGTTCGGCGAGGGAGGAGAGTTCGTAAGTTAGGTTGGGGGGCATTCTGAGGAAAGGTGGAAAGCGGAGGGGGAGGGGGTTAACTTTGGAGAGAGAAAGAGAAGCAAGAGAGAGAGAGAGAGATGAGAGGGCTGAGATTTGAACGACGAACGAACTTGTGTAGGTAATCCGTCGGGTGGTTCATGTATTCCTGGAGGGTTCCATCTCGATGAGGGAACGTCTTGGCCGAAGAGCAGAAGGACATTTCCTACCCAACGTCGAACCCAAACCAAAGATCGCTGAAGGGTGAGCTCGAGTCCCTCTCCCTCCCTCCAGAGCCAGTCTTATCAACTCACCTTACACAAATTATACCTCCCCTCCCTACAATACTCACACTTCCCACAGTTGATCCCAGCCTCAACAGCCACATCGTCTCCAACCTTCAGATCTCCCTTGTACGAGTCAGGAAGAGCCGTGATCTTTCCTCCCGCTTCGTGACCGAGAACGAGAGGAGCTTGAAGAACGAACGCTCCGTTGCGTCCGTGGAGGTAGTAGTGCACTGAACAGAGAGAGAACGTGAGTGGGGGAAGAGTGAGGGAAGGGAAAGGAAAGAAAAGAAAAAAAAGGCTGAGGCCGGGAAGAGAGAGAGAGAGAGAAGAGAGAAGAGAAGCTCACGATCCGAACCACACAGTCCTGTAGCAACGATCCGAATCGTAGCTTGTCCTTCCAAAGGAGAAACAAGTTCTCGTTGCTCCTACACCAGCGTCCCCCCCCCAAAAAAAAGGAAAAAAAGGACAGGTTCAGATCTGGTGTGTCTCTCTCCAGGAAAGCTCGACTCGGTTCACTTGAGCTTCGTTCGTTCGAAGAGGTTGTTCTGAGACTCACGACCTTGAGATCCTTGGGACCGTACAGAACGGTGGCGGTATAGCTGGAGGAGGACATGTGGAGAGGGAGTGAGAAAAAGGGGGCTTTGAGGTTGGGTGGGGGTTGGAGGGAAGCAAGGATCCCAGAACCAGGAAGGGAAGGAAGGGAGGGAGAGCGAGCAAGGAGATCCGGACCAGACCGGCTCGTTGGAAAGGGGCTGCGGCTGCGTCGGACCTCAGCCGACTGGATTTCCTCTGAGTCTTTCTTGGTTCTGCCAGCTAGACTATTACTTACCCGACTTGATATGGTAGGAGCAAAAATGAGCATCCTAACGTATATAGAACCTATTTCCTCCCTTCCCGCAAAAAAAATCCGATCCCCAAAAACAAAACGAAAGCGAAGCGGAAGGAAACCACCCCACACCAAACCCGAGAGTCACACTCGTCTTACTCCTCCATAGCAGCCTCTCCAACGATGACGGGAGCAACGACAGCCGGAGTATTCTGCGAGACCAAAAGCGAGCGGAGACGAGACAGGACGAGAAAAGTTAGCCTTTGCTCTATCTAGGCGGTCGAGAGCGAGACAGTTCAACGGTAAAGGAAGGGTCTCTCTCCCTCTCCCTCGAGCTCGAATACGCTCTGGAACGAAAAAGAGACGCAAAACTCACCTCATCAGGCTTCATGAAAGCCTCCAACTCCTTATCCAACGAGTCCTGATCGGGAGGACCCTTCTTCGCAGGTCGAGCTCCCCTCTCAGGTCGAGATCCTCCTCCTCCACCAACGCCTCGAGCCGGACGAGGTCCTCGAGGGTTGTTTCCTCCAGCAGCGGCTTGAGGAGCGGGAGCTCGAGGGTTACCTGCTCGGGGTCCGGAAGGAGCACTGCAGAGAGGACAAGAAGTAGGAGAGAAAAAGGGGCAGGGCGTGAGCTGAAGAAGAGAGGGAAGGAAGAAGAAGAAGCAGGACGAGAGGGAAGGGGAAGAGGATGGAACGAACGGCTTGTTGTTTCCCTTCTTCTCCTCTCCGACGACACCTCCCAGTCGTCCGAGCAGTCCAGCTCCAGGTCCGGTAGGTTGAGTGGTGACTCCTGTTGTTCGAGGAAGGGCGATGGTGATGTAGGTGATCTTGATGGGTTCGCCTAGATGAGAGGAAAGGATGAGGAATGAGTAAAGATCAGTTTCGGTGTCTGGATCGACAGCTTTCTCTCGCTGACGTAGAGCTCGAGTTCGAAGGGCGTGGAGAGCATGGGAAAGAGAGGAGGAGGAAGAAGAAAACGAACCGTTGGCCTTCTGTCCATCGAGCTTCTCTCGAGCCCACTTTGCAGCGTCGATCGAGTCGTACGTGACGAAAGCGATACCGAGGGATCGACCGGATCGGTCGTACTAGATTGGAGCAAAGACGAGAGCCGACGAGACAAAGTCAGCGTCTCGAGAGAAAAAAAGAAAGAAGGGGACGCGTTCGAAGGAAAGAGGAAGGAGAGCAAGACTCACCTGAATGAGGGTAAATCAAAGTAGAAAGGCTCGTCATCTCAAGGAAACACGACAATGAGGAGCCTAACAGCTGAAGCTAAGGATGATGATGATGATGATGTCCCACGACCCAGAACGACGACGGAGGATGCCTGCTTGAGAGCGAGGATACGAAGGTCGTCCGCGTCCACTTCCGAAACGATGCCGCTTTTCGCCAGCCGGCCATCGAGTTCTCCTCTCCTCCCATCTGTACGAGCGAGCGAAGCGTCCTACCGTACGAGACGAGTGGGGTCGACCTATGATCGACCTCTTGAGGTAAAAGGTAGCGAGAGCGAGCGAACGACCCTCACGAGGGGAACGAAAGGACGACCGGATCTGGTCGAGTCGAGGAAGTCGAGTTGGGAGTTTGAGGGGGGTTTAGAAGGATCTGATTCTTACTTGGATCGAAGGACCGTCAACGATAGTTCCACACTGGGAGAAGATCTTCTGCTCGAGTCAAAGGAAAGAGGAAGAGGAGGAGGTGCCGTCAGCGGACGTGCCGGAGAGAAGGGAAGGAAGGCGGAGCTGAACGAGCTCGGAGACCAAAGAGATACACGTTGAGCGGATAGGGAGAAGTAGCACGTACCTGAAGCTGAGCCTTCTGAATCTCGTAATGGAGACCCTCGATCTTGATCCTGGCTGTCGGGGTGTTGGGGTTGGCGGGAGCGTGGTAGGGACGAGCGACTCCTCCGGCGGACTTCTTGGAGAAGGAAGAGCTCGATCCAGCGTACATATCGTGGGTCCACGATCCACCAGCGTTAGCAGCTGGAGGTGGTCGCTAAAGAGCCGAGTGGAAGAACGAAAGGGAGGGAAAGAGGGTCAGTCAAAGGGAGAGAAGGAGCACGAAGGGAAGGGAAGGGAGGTGCGGGAGGAGGGAAGGGTGGGGCGGTTCGAGAGGAGCGAAGGCGAAGGTGGACAGTAGGGTATTGAAGAGACGAAGTATGGATGGTGCGTCGGACATGAGTGAAGTGGATCTTCGCTCGTATACCAGGAGGAGAGGAGAGGAGAGGAAGACGTTCCAACATGGTTCCATCGCCACCTTCCTTCCCTTCCAACCTGTCTCTCTGCTTCCATCCCTCCCTTCAAGAGCTCAAACTCCGTCGAGATATAGATCTGTCCTCTCGAACGATCTCTGAAGCAGAAGAAGCTGTAGAACGTACCGAGTAAGGAGCCTGGTTCCTCTGTCCCGTCGAAGCTCCGTTGCTCGTCCTGGGAGCTCCGTTGGTTTTGGGAGCCTGCTTGGGAGCGGAAGGCTTCTTGTTCGCAGCCGCGATGTCGTCCAGAGACATGTCGATATCCATACTTGAGAGAGAAAGAGAGAAGAAGGGGAGAGGGAGGGGATTGGGTGGGGGTTAGGAAGCAAAGAACACTCGGGCGATCGATTCCAAAAGAGACATTCGAGTTGAAGTTGGTTGAAGGGCGTGGCCGGTCCTGGATTCCCCCCCAACTACATTTCCATCTCAGCTTCGATTACCCCCAGCACAGAGGCCTTCGCCTGCTTCTTCCTTCTCGCTCAGGACACTCGCTTGGATCTCCCGTGGATGGCTCCTCCTCCAGCTCTGGTTCTTTCGGACGGTCCTCCTCCTCGCAATCAACTCGCAGATCACGCCGCTTTCGTCCTTCTCGCAGAGTTCGATATAGACCAAGGATCAACTCTCGCACACCAGTATCCGTTTCCGACAGGCACGGACGAGCAGTGAGTGCAAAATTTGGTTTCGCCGTCGTGTAGGAGGCGAGAGGAGGAGACAAGGGAGGGACGCTTGCGATCAGAGCTGGGACGAAGACGAGTTGAGCTCAACAACGAGAGAGAGCGCGTTGTCGGGAGGGCTTTGATATAGATTGGGTGACGTTGTAGAGAACCCTGAGACAGCCCGTATACTGGATGCTACTCTCTGTGCGACTTTGACGCCGTTTTTCTCCCTGGAAGGTGTCGAGATCGAGCTCAACAACCCCGCACAGACCTCCTCCCTTCTCACCCTCCTCCTTCCCTTCCCTTCTCGTTCGTCTTTCTTCCCCTCCCCCTTCAACCCTCGCTAACTTATACCTCTCGTGCTGCCAGTGCCCTCGCCGACCTCATGCTTCCCGACGGAGCTCATCTCCGAGCCGAGGACTGGACCATCTTCTACCTCAACCAAGTCCCATCAAACACGGTCGTCGATCTCCTCGCTCTCGACTCAAACTCGGACGCGGGAACGGACGACGATGCTACTCAGCAACAACAGAGACTCAAGAGGAGCTTCAGTCTATCCAAGAGTCAGAATGGTGGCGGGGGTGGAGCGGGAGGGAAGGGCAAGGGGAAGCAGAAGCAGGAGTTGTTGTACGTCCTCAACTGTGTGAGGATGAAGGAGGATAAGACGCTCAGGAGGTGAGTTTTGCTTCTATATCTTCGCATCCAAAGGCTCAAAAATGAAGATCGGACTTGGAGCTGACTTCTCCTATCCTTTACTGCTCAAAAAACGCGTCTGCCGCTCCTCCCAGAGGAGCTCGAGTGAAAGCGCTCGCCGTCTGCACGCCTCATCCGTTTATTCAGATCTACAAGGTTCGTTTCAATCTTTTCTTCTCGCTCACCACTCCCTCTACATACCTCTGATTGTCAACTTTCACCCTCTCAGCCTCTCCTGGTCCTCGCCCTCGAAGAATACTTCCAATCTCCCTCCGCCTCCGTCCTCGCTCGACTCTTCGACGCTCTCAACGCCATCGACACCTCAGCCATGCCTCGCCTCTCTCGCTCCGAGAAACTCATCCTCCGAGCTTCAGAACGGAGAGATCTCTTTGAGGAGAAGTTCTGGGCGGTGAGCAAGATCGCCGCTGCTCCTCCAGGGAAGGGAGGTGGGGGGGGATCAGAGGGAGCCTCGGCGCGAGCGAGAGCTGCTTCCGTTGCGTTTGGGAAGAAGCTTGGTTTGGAGGAGGACGAGGACGAGGGAGAGGAGGAGTTGAACTTGGATCTCGGGGAAATAGTGGGTGTGGAGGGAGACGACGGAGTGTTTGAAGATTCGGAGGAAGGAGCAGCGTTCCCTTCTTCGTCGACGAGAACGACCGCTCCTCACCTCGGTCGGAAGATGTCCTCTTCCTCCTCGTCGGCATCCTCACCACCACCACCCATTCCTCAACCTCCATCGCTACCTCTCCCGATCCCATCAGCAACCGCACCATTGCCCTCTCACAACCCCAGCTCCTCCCCAACTCGAATCCGTCTCAAATCCTCCTCCTCCCACCTCTCCCTCGCCTCCTCCTTCCGAACCTCCTCCAACAACGGCCACTCTCCAACCCTTTCCAAAGACTCTCACGGCTCCCATAATCACCAACCACCACCTCTCGTCGCTCAAAACAGCAGTACCAGCATCATCATTCCTCCGACGACTCCCCATCAGCAGCACACGCCTTATCAGCCTCAGACGCCTGGAGGAGCGGGAGCGGGAGGGTTTGGGATGGGTCCTCCTCCGCCTGGGAAGGGGAAGAAGGTCAGCAGGGATACTCACTACTTCGAGACGGGAGCTTGGTTCAGAGGGATCAGCGTGCCGATAAGAATCCCGTTGGGGACGTTCGAGGAGGAGGTGGGAGATGTGAGTCGTCGCGTCGATTGTTATCTTCTTCTTCCCTTTCCTTATCAACGAAGCTTCCTTCACTGACCCTCACATCTCTCTTCATTCCCTTCTTCCCTCTCATCTTTTCTAGTACTCCCTCATCCACCTCATTCAAACCTTCTCCCCTCTGAGCCCACCACCACCTCCCTTCGCTCCTCCGTTCCTCTCCTCCCTTCACACCGCCGGTCCTTCCACGAACCCCATCATCCTCCTCTTCAACGCTCTCGTGACCCAACGACGAGTCATCTTCCTCGGTCACGGAAAAGCTGCTGGTCAGGTTGCCAATTTTGTGCTGGCGGCGTGTGCGTTGGGAAGTGGAGGAGGGGCCGTGCTGAAAGGGTTTACGTCGAGAGCGTTCCCTTACGCGAATTTGGCTGGGTTGGATATGCTGGAGGAGGTGTGAGTACATCAACCCTTTTCTTTCTTCTTCCTTTACTTCGTTCATGAACGGAAACGAGATCTAAAACGTCGTGAACCGAGGCAGAATTCCGAACCTGACACGCGTCGCGTCTCTCTCCCTCTCGTTCTCGTCCTCGCAGACCTGGCTACATCGCAGGAGTCACCAACCCCCGATTCGAAGACCTTCCTTCTCGCTGGGACGTCCTCTGCAACATCGAGACAGGTCGTATCATCCTCTCCAAAGAAATCAAAGCAGATCCACCTCTCCCTTCCTCTTCCTCCACCGCCGCCTCCTCTTCTACCCACAACACCACCACCACGACCAACTCCTCCTCCGCTTCCTCCGCCGCCAGCACAGCCGTCTCTTCCCCAGCCAACACCATCAACTCCTTCGCTCCCTTCTCTCCAACCACGACGCCTTACGCTCCTTCGAGCTCGACGTTCCCCCAGCACACGATGGCGCCTGGATCGTCCATCTACGGAGGAGCAGCTGGATCGCAGACGCCTGCTTCGTCAGTGTTTGGTGGGAATGGAGGTGGTGGTGGTGGATCGAGGTTCTCGCCTGGAGGGGAGGGTGCGGAGACGTCGAGTGTGATGACGGGAGGGACGTTCCATGGAGGGATTGGAGGGGAAGATGAGGAGAAGTTGATCTCGAGGTCGACGGTCGTTTCGAGTAGGCAGGGAAGGAGTGATTCGGGGTCGAAGGGAAGTGCAAGTGGGGAGTCGGATGCGTTGTTTATGGAGGAGGTACGTCCACGGTCAGACGAAGGGCAAAGAGGAGAGAAAACAACAAAGAACCAAAACTGACCTTCGTCTCTTCTCTTCTTCATTTTCGACGCGCCCTCAGATCCACTCCCTCATCGCCTCCCACTTCGGAGAAGCCATCATCCGAACCCGTTTCACCGACTACCTCCAACGTTTCATCCGTCTTACTTCTCGCTACGAAGAAGAAACCTACGGCCCACCTTCGCCCTCCGGTTTGCGAACCTGGTACCCAACTCTTCCTTGCGATCCGAAACGAGGGAGGCTGGGATCGGGAGCGGTTCTGTGGGATGGAGAGCTGTGGTTGGGTGGGGAGGGGAATACGGAAGGAAGGAGGAGGGAGAGCGAAGGGGCTGGGAGTGGGTTCGTTGCGTTGGGGCTAGGGACGGCTAATGGGGAGAGGAGGACGGTGAAGGAGTTTGTGGGTGGGAATGGAGTGAGGAGGATGGAAGGGTGGAGGGCTAGTAAGAGCTATGAGCTTTGGAGGGAGGTGAGTTTGACTTTCTACTCTACTACTATCGTCCTCTGCGACGAGAAGCCTCGAACTGACATGTTGACTTTCGTTCGAACACTCAGGACTTCAACCACAACCCGATCTACCGCTCGGAACTCTCGTTCGACCTCGTTCATCAACTCTGTCGACTGAGATACGTAACGAGGGTGATCCCGAGGAGTGAGATCAAGATGATGTTTAAGTATCTCGCGACGGAAGTGAGGTCGTACGAGTCGGTCGTCGCGGTGAGTCTTTTCACTCCTTTCCTTCGACGCGCTTCGCTCCTTCGTTCGACTGATCTCTCTCCCTTGTCTCTTCAGCTCCTCTCCCACACTCCCGCAAGCTGGGGAGGTCTTCTACCTTTCGGATTCGCCCTCTTCCACGATTCCAACTCCGTCAAAGGTTACATCCTCGAGTTCTTCGACAGTCTTCAGCAATACCCGGTTCGTCCATCGTCTCTTCCCTTTCATTATCCTCTTGCTGTGGCTGATTTCCCATCCATCTCCTCTTTTTCAGATCGGCCGCTCGTTCCTCCTCAGTCTGAACGCCTTCCATCGCCTCGCCTACCGTCGTCTGTCCGAACAACGACTCGTCGGAATCGCGTCGGAACGCGACCCTCAGGTTCGACGAGCTCTTGCCGAAGCGAGGAGGAACGGAGAGTTCCAGCGTTCGGAAGAGGAGGAGGAAACTTCGTCTTCGCCGGTGGTGTTGAACGGGCTGGGAGTGGAAGGGTTGAACCTGGGGCCGATGTGAGGGAGGAGATTCTTCTCGGTCGCTCGCTGTCGTCGTGTTTCTTTCTTTCTTCTTTTCTTTCTTGGATATGTTTCGTCTTCTCATCGCTTTTCATCCTCGGTATCTTCTACTCCACCGGCTGTACCCACCATCTACGAGCCTGGCTTCATCCCTACCTTTCCCTCTCTTTCGTTTTTCGTCTCTTCGCATCTCTCGCGGTTCTTCTGCATGGTTCGTTCGTTCTTTTCGTGGACGCGTCAGGTGAGTGGAGAGTTGAAGCTGTCGGTCTCTAAGATATCTGGGAACTCCAGATCTCATCAGGAGAAAAGCTTCCTTACGCAGTCTGATTCTCGCTCAACTCCGTCGTCCCATCTCGACCTTTCCCTTTCCCTCCCTTCCCTCCAACGCCCGCATGGCTCTCGGCCTTCGACCTTCACCTCGATAAAGGATGGACTCGTTTGTTCAGTCGCTCGCTATGATGGCTGGGCTAGCTCGAAGCTGACTTCTTGATGCTCCGGCCCTACAGGAAACTGCCTAATACCAAACAAGAGAGGGATCAAGCTCAACAGCCTCCCTTCCCTTCGCCTCCTCCTTCTCAACACCCTACCTCCTCTCTCCAGTCTCAGAGCAAGCGAAGCTTTTCGACATACACTCGTCTCTTAATCGTCGCCGTCGCTGCTCTCGTTTGGATCTTCTTGACCTTTGGATCGGCCCCTCTGCGTTCGAGGGAAGGAGGAGAAGGAGAGCTGAGATCGAGGCCGTCTCTCGGAGGATCTGGAGGCAAGCCTCAAGTTGCGGATCCTGGAACGAGGAAGAACAACGGATTAACCAAGGATGTGGAGTGGGATGGTGAGTGAACCTCGATATCCTCGAAACTGAGAGGAACAGAATCTGGGCAGAAGGGAAGGGTCGACGCTCACCTTTCGACATCTCGGTTTTTTTCTTCTCTCTCAGATCGCTCCCTCTTCGTGAAAGGTCAACGACTCTTCATCTTCAGCGGAGAGATACACCCTTGGCGACTTCCGGTCCCAGGCCTGTGGAAGGACCTTACTGAGAAGGCTAAAGCAGCAGGTTTCAACGCGTGAGCTTCGCCTTCCTCGCCCGTCGCGACCGAATCAAGAACTCATCCCGAGCTGATCGAGCGATCTCATCCTCAGCATATCGATATACGTTCACTGGGGTCTGGTCAATCCGAAGGAGGGAGTTACGGACTGGAGCGGATACAGGAATCTTCAAGTGAGTTCGCTCACAGTCCAAACTCACTCGCCTTCTCGACACACGATCCTCTTTTTCTGACTACCTCGTTCGTCGTCAGCCCTTCTTCGACTACTGCAGAGCTTCGGGTCTCTTCGTCGTCGTCCGTCCTGGTCCTCACATCCAAGCCGAGGTTTCGGCCGGAGGAATCCCAGGCTTTGTTCTTGGAATCGACGGAGAGCTTCGAACCAACGCCACGTCCTACTCTCGCGCCTGGAGGCAGTACGTTACGGAAGTCTCGGAAATCATCAGAAGAAACCAAGTTACCGAGGAGGGAGGCGTGGTGATCGCTGTGCAGGTCGAAAACGAGGTGAGTCGCCCGCGAAAGGAAGACGTTGATGATGGTTGATGAAGGAGACGCGTTGTTTCGAGAACAAAGCTGATCTATCGCGTTCTCTATCATACCAGTACTACCAACGACTAGGGAAGAATGGTCGGAGAGGAGATCCTGACGGAGAAATGCAGTGGGTGAGTCACAAACTTCTCTTCCCCTCGCTTCGTCCCTCTCGTCGCTGAATTGACTCCCTACCCTCCGTTCTCTCTCTCTCCTGCGTCCTCTCCCAGACCAAGATCGCTCACATGGAGCTTCTTAAATCTGCTTTCCGAGACGCTGGAATCGTCGTTCCCTTGACGTTCAACGACGTGGGCTTCAAGGGGAATTTCAACTCTGGTCCTGGTTCGACTGATCTCTACGGATGGGACGCATACCCGCAAGGCTTCGACTGGTGGGTGAGAAGTCGCGTTTTCACTCGTCTTGAGTTAGCCCTGACCTTTTCCGATCAATCTCCTCCCACAGTTCGAACCCAAAGGAATGGTATCCTCTTCCCGCGGTCGGTTTATTTCTTCCCTTCTTTCCCTCAGACTGAATCGACAAAAGCTGATCGTTTTACCCATTTCTCTTCATCCTCAGAGTTGGCAGTATGACCATCAACGACTCGATCCAGAACGACCGAGCGTGAGTCGGCTCCAGCAGACGAATCGTCGCTTGTTTCCGGAATCTGACCTTTCGACTCTTTTTCAGTATTCGCCTGAGTTCCAGGGAGGAGCTTTTGATCCTTGGTGAGCCTTTCTACTCCCACTAGACCGACGTTGACAGAGGGACTGACTTCTATCTCGTATGCAGGGGAGGTGTTGGGTACGAGAAGTGTGAGGTGAGGGTTGGATTTTCTCTCTCTCTCTCTCTTTGTCGCGCAGGACTAATCGCTCTCTTTTTCCTCAGGAGCTCACTGGAGCCGATTTCGAACGAGTCTTCCATCTTGGTATTTGGTCAGCTAACGTCAAGATGATCAGCCTTTACATGCTCTATGGAGGGACGTCGTGGGGGCAAATGCCGTTTCCAGGGTAAGATTTCCTCGCATCTGCCTCGTTATCTTTCTTCGCTTACCGAAGCTGATGAAGATTCATCCTTTATTATCATCAGAGTCTACTCCTCTTATGACTACGGAGCTGCGATCGCAGAAAACCGTCACATTTCTTCGAAGTTTGACGAGCTGAAACGGCAGGGCCTTTTTCTTCGAAACGTGAAGGCGGGTTCTTCGCTCCTTTGTTCCAGCTCTTCCTACAGACCAAGCTCATCCGTTTTCTACTTTGTTCCTTCTCGACCTCAGGACTTCGCCGGAACCACGTTCGTCGCCAACTCCACCGTCGATAAGTCTCTTTCGACCTCACCCGACGTCCTCAGCGTTCACCTCCGCAACTTTGAAACTCAAGCCGGATTCTACATCTCTCGACACACCAACTCCTCCTCCTTCGACTCTACTCTTTTTGGGCTCACGATCGAAACCTCTCGCGGCAGCATCTTCGTCAACAACCTTCCTCTTCATGGACGCGACGCTCGAATAACGACGACGGACTTCAAGTTCGGCCAAACCCATCTGCTCTTCACTACCGGTCAGGTGAGCTTATATTTTTTTGCCTTCAGTGCTACTGGGATCCTTACTCACGCGCTCTCTGCCTTCAGATTCTCGTCGGAACGACCGTCGGAGACTGGGATGTCCTGATCCTCTTCGCTCCCAAAGGAGAACGAATCGCTCTCTCCCTGATCGACAACGAGCTCGATATCTCTTCCGCTCCTTCTTTCTTCAGTCCCGTCTCAGATCCTGAGATTCTGCGAGCCAACGTGAGCGCTCGACACGTTCTTTCTCCTCGTCTGAGCTGCTTCACGTGCTGACCCTTCTCTTTTCTTCGCGCAGGGTCTGCTCAACATCTCCGCCGTCGTTCTCGATGATCAATCTAATCCGACAGTCCTATCTTTCGGTCGCCGAGTCATCCTACTCGCCGACACCGTCGCTGCTGCTACGTACTGGCAGCCAACGCTCGCGAGAGAAACCAACCTCGGCAGCTTCTTCGCGATCGGAACGAACGAATCTGTGATCGTTGCTGGTGAGAGATATTCCACCCTCAAGAAGTTCAGAGCTCAAAGATTTGCTGAATCTCCGCTTCTAAACTTACCCTCGCAGGTCCTCATCTCGTTCGTTCAGCATCCATCGACGGAACCATCGTCAAGCTGACTGGAGACCTCAACTCAACCACAACTCTCCTTCTCATCGCTCCCACCTTCGTCGACGGAATTACCTGGAACGGATGTTCACTGCCTTCCGTCACTCGGAACTCGTGGGGAGCTCTCGAAGCTCCTTCAATCTTCTCAGCCCAGGTTCCTTTCGTCCCAGAGCTTGTTGATTGGAGGTTCAAGAACTCGCTCCCCGAAATCGAGGACGAGTACGACGATTCACGGTGGACTCTTGCGAACCTCACGACTTCCACCAATCCCTTCAAGCCTTTGGAAGGAAACTCGGGCTCGGCTATCTTGTTTGCGAGTGAGTGTTCTTTCTTCAACGAAGCGGAGTTGAGACGTCGTTCCCCTTTCTCTCATTTCGCTAACCTAGCATTCTCAGACGATTATGGATTCCATCAGGGAAACATCCTTTGGAGAGGCCGCTTCCATTCTCCTCTCTCAGCTCCCATCCAGACGGTCGAGCTCGAAGTCGCGTCGGGTTGGGGAGGAGGATTCTCGGTGTGGTTGGAGAAAACATTCCTGGGATCGATCGCGTCCCGGGGAAGTGACTTTGACTCGCTGAGGAGAGTTTTTAACGTCTCGTGTATTGTCGGCGGAGAGAAGGAGATGGTCCTGACAGTTCTACAAGGTGAGGCCGTCTCGGAAGTCGAAAACAAGCCCGCGAGATTGAGCTGACCTTTTCTTCGCTTCGTTTCCCTCGCAGATCATATGGGTACGCTTCTCAGATCTTCAGCTGCGTCCTCCCGTTGAATATACTGATTCTCGCATTCTCTTTGCAGGCTATCACAACGATAACGACCTCGGGCACGGGAACGACGACTTCAAGATGGTGAGTAGCGTCGTCCTTCTTCGAAAAGAACTCGCCTCGCTGATCCTCGTTTTCTGCTCTGCAGCCTCGAGGAATCATCGGATACAAGCTTGGCCCTTCCATCTCCAACTTCACCTCCTGGAAAGTTCAGGGAAACCTCGGTGGAGAGGATTTCGTCGACCGGACGCGAGGGATCATCAACGAGGGAGGTGAGTTTGCTTCTTGGTCCTTCTCTACCCTTCCGAAGATGAGCCTGATCGCTGACATCGTCTCTCGATCTACAGGTCTATTTTCCGAGAGATCTGGATGGCATCTGGTGAGTTTCACGTCTAGCTCGTCGCAGCTGAAGTTTTGAGAGCTGACGCCTCGATCCCTCCAGCCTGGGTTCGATACTACTTCGCTCCAGTGGGAGACGAGATCACCCTCTCAAGGTGTTAACGCTCCCGGAGTAGGCTTCTTCGTGTGAGCACATGGCCTTGAATTAACTCCCCGAGAGTTCACCTGCTGAGACGAGCTTTCATTCCTCACAACAGAACGACCTTCAACCTCTCAATCCCGTCAACCGTCGACGCGCCGATCTCTCTCGCCTTCTCAAAGGATGCAGCCTCGTATAGAGTACAGATTTAGTAAGTCCTTGTCTACTCTTTATCTCGTCCAGGCTACTCGCTCATCAGCATCTCTCGCTCTAGCATCAACGGCTGGCAGATGGGCAAGTTGTCTTCGGCCGCGGGACCTCAGCATCGATTCCCTCTCCCTCAGATCGTCAAGAACGGAACCAATACGCTAGCAATCTCGCTTTGGGCCCTCGGAAACGAGCCGAGAGATCTAAAGATCGGATCGGTCTGGCTTGAGGTGGACGGAGTCGTTGAAGGAGGTCCAGGAGAGGTGGCTCTCGACAACCCGAGCTGGACGCGAAGGGACGTCTTCTGAATCCCTTACTTTACTAGGCTAGGGAGCATATCGTTCTTGGATATGCATACTCCTCAAACTAAATGAGAGGCTCTGTCTGATTCTAAGTGACGCTCTCTCGAGAGAGAGAGACACGTCCCTGAAGCTCCCTTGAAAGACGCGTTTCTCTCCCTTTCCTTGCCTTCGAACGCTTGTTCAAGAGATCGACGCGATGTTATTAGAGTATGATAGTTGGAGATATAAGCTGAACAAGAGAGCCAACTTCCAACATGAGAGAATATGTAGGGAAGAACGAAGACGAAGAGGAGGGAGGAACTGATATGATTGATTGAAGCGATAATACGAGAGGCTATGTGCGGGATGGAATGAATTAAAGATGTTGATTAGGAAAGAAGGACATCATTGAGTGTGTACACTATACAAAAAGGCCGTGGCGAGGCGAGAAGCATGTGATGCGGAGTGAAACTTGTTGGGATGAGGTGCGTTGAGGTCGAAGTCGGAACGATGAGTAAAGAGGAAGAAGGGAGTTCACGTTGGGGCTAGATGGTCGATCTGTGCCAGAAAAACAGAGGAGGAAAAAGGAGAAGCTGTCAGCGCCAAGAGTGAGGCGAGAAGTCGACGCAACGAAGAAAACGAAGAGAAACTCACCGCCTCGAACCCTCTCCACGCCCTTTTCTTCCTCTGTCCTTCTCCTCCTCCCCCGTCCTCTTCGAGCCATGCGAGATCCGAGTTCGAAACCAACTCTCATTCCTTTCCAGCCTCCCGTCTCTCCAAACAGTTTCCTCTCTTCCAACCTCGCTCAACCTCCTTCCCATCCCAACCGAAGGTCGCAAGACTCCATTTTTCCATTCTCGCTCCCTCACGCCTGTTCTTCGCTGAGTGAGGAAGAGGTTTCCAATGGGAGTAGGGTGTGATGATGCGACGAGGGAGGAAGCGTAGGTGGAGGTGGAAGTGCCGAGGGGATCCGTGAAGAAGAGGTCGGTCGAGAGAGAGGAGGAGGAAGGACGCGTCGATTCGAGCAGGAGATGACGGGTCCAGAAGCCTGTGGCTCGGTGGAGGAACCTAGACAGGATGACGAAAAATGGAAGTAGTCAGTAAGAGGCTGGATGGAGAGGGGGAAAGAGAAAGAGAGAAAGAAGAGGAAGAGGGGAACTCACTCGGGACCGGAGATGAAGACGTCGAATCTGAGGCATCCCATCAACTCCCTCTCCATCGTGTTGATGTCCGAAATGGACCAAGGGGTGTAGCTTTCGAATGAAGAGTTGAGGAAGTTGGAGTCGGAAGAGAGCTTCGTGGAGACGAGGAAGGACGCGAAGGTCAAGCGGAGGTCGCAGTCCTTGGTGACGACTGAAAGAACGATGAGCATGAGAACAAGACGAGAAGGGTTAGCAGGAGGTTTCTTCCTCTGGCAATAGACTAGATGGAAGGAAAGAGCTCACCAGACTCGCTGATCTTGGGGTAGAGAGAGAAAAGACGTTCGAGAAGGATGATCGTGGAAATCAACGAGCAGAGCTGCCGATCAAAGGAAAATGGTCAGCAACATATTCGCTTTGGTCAAAGATTCTCAGATAAATAGAGTAGAGCTGATGAAACTTACGGGATGAGGTCCTAGAGCGCTCCAGACCTTCAGGGCCTTCGCCAGGGAGCGAACCTGCTTCGACGAAGCGTCGACTCGCTCCATCACCGTCGCATCTAATGCTGAAGGGACGGCGGGTACGATGAGAGAAATCACCTCCGCTGCCATCTCTGGGCGAAGGCGAAAGGCAGAGATGGAAAAAAGGGAGAGGAAGAGGAAGAACAGTTTGGGTGAGCTTCGTTGTTTGGCCTAACTCCAAATCCTTCTCCTCCCTTCAAACTTTCCACGATCTCCACAACGCAAAGGGAAGTAGAAGACCTAGTACTCACCACAGTACTCCCTCGTGCAAGTCAGGTTCATCAACTCGTCCATCATGGCACGATCTTCCACCGAGAGAGTCGTCGCTCTGTTTGCCTCGAACTTCTGAGCTCGACCTGCCAGTCCTTCTCCTCCTCCCTCGGGAATACTAGGCGTAGAAAGCTCGACGTGGGTGGAAGTGGTGATATAAGGAGATGATAAGGGAGTGGTGGGAGGGGTGGGAAGACAGCAGATCACGACCGGTTGCTTGGTAGGAGATCGAATAGGCGAGCGAGTGGGATGGAGGAGGGGACGAGGATGATCCAGGGCCCGTGGACAAAGGGTTTCCATGACGGGAGGCATGCTGGTGGAGAAGCTGAAGGGTAGAAGGGTGGAAAGGATCTCTGAGGGAAGTGAGATGAAGTGGGACATGGGAGGGAAGGGGGAGGAGGAGGTGTACTGCTGATGATGTTGAGCTCGAGTTGAGAGGAAGGAACGCCTGCCAGTGAGGAGAGCTACTCGAAGCTAGCCGTTCGTCTGCTCGAGAGGGAGGTGTTGGTTGGAGGGAAGAAGGCAGTAGGAAGAGGAGCAAACATATAAGCTCGATCTTCAGACGACACACCAGACCCAAGAAGGTGAGGGAGGTATCGGGATCGAACGGCTTCCCCTCCTCCTCCTCCCCTCCCCTTAATGAAAGTGTGGCTGATGGAAACGACGTCACATCAGTTGCATGCTCTCTCTAAGGTGTAGGTACTCTATGAAGAGAGGAGAACGAGGGGAGAGCAAGGATGAGCCGAGAAGGAGGAAAGGGAAAAGGAGGGAAGGACAGGGAAGGTGGGCGTTTCTGGAAGGAAGGATGGAAGGTCAGTCGTTCGGATCTCGAGATCTTGAGATTAATTGAGGACGGAGACTTCGGACGAAGTCCTCCAGAAACGTAGAGAGTTTCAACGGTGTTTGAACCCTACCTATTTCATAGAGAGAGAGGGAATCTGTCGGCCGCGGAGGAGAAGGCGAGGATACAGAGAGAACAGGTTGAGCTCGTCGCGACTCTCTCTCTTTTCTCTCTCCTCCTGACGTACCGCGTCGCAGTAGGTACCGACATCTCTATACTGTGTTTTTTCTCTCCTTTCGGAGCAAAGGCAGTGATGAAGAGCAGGTGAGGGTAAGGAGGGTGAGAGAAAGACCAGATCTAGAAGAGCAAATCCTAGAGCGAACGAGAAACGCGAATGAACTGCCGAGCTCAAGAAGAGACGGCCGAGAAAGAGAGAGGAAAATCTACACGAAGTGCATGAGTACTGAGAGGGCAACCAAAAGTTGAAGAAGGACTTAACAAGGCTGAGAAAACCACCCCAGGAGCTTCAAAGCTGCTCCTTCACCCAACTCTGCACCAACCTCCCAAACGACTCGCTTTTCAAAAGCTGATCGTGGTTCCCTTCCTCCCCGTTCTTCCCCAGCCAGTCTCCTTCGTACCGGAGCGTGTCCGTGAAGCCGAGTCCTTCGAGTCTGGCCTTGAGTTCGAGCGGTTGGCGAGAAGAGATGAGCTCGTCCGAGGGAGAGCTGGAGATAAGGACCGAAGGAGGGGTCTTTTGGAGGGAGGGAGAGAGGGTAAAAGCTGTACGGAGATTAAATGATAAGAGTGGGATAGAATACGTTGAGGATCAATGAGGGTCAGCTCGGGGACGAGACGCGTCGAGAGGGAAGGGTGGTGAGCCTCAGTTGGAGAAAGAGGGACGTGACGTACGAGCGAGAGGGTTGGAAGGAGAAGCTGAGAGGTAAGGAGGAGGTCCAAAGGCATTTGTGATGAACCACTTCTGATAGTCTGGGTACTCTTCTATTAGGGAGTCGAGCTGGAAGAAAAGAAGAAAGACGAGAGGGGGTCAGCTCCGGCCACGTCCGCTTCGTTCGAACAAAGAAGCCAGGAAAAGGGAAAACGAACGTCTGTGATACACTCTGAGAAGAGGTAGCCCTTGATCTTGGAGCGTACGGCCTCGGGGAGTGGTGTAATGGAAGGCGTGTCGAGAAGGAGATGGGCGATGATGTGCTGAATTGAGAAGGAAGGAGGAGATTTGGTGAGCTTCAGCTTTCCTTCCTAGAAGGTCTCTTGAAGATACTCACAGCTCCAGCAGAATGCCCTATGATCCAGACGTTGCTCCTCGTCTTCTCGTCCAGCAGTCCTCCAGCTCCTCCATCGATGAGGTACTCGACGGCTGCCTGGACGTCCAGAATGTGACTCGGATGCTTGACGGCCAGATCTGCCTCTCCCTTCTGTCCGCTCAATCGGTAGTTGGGAATAGCGAGAGCGTAGTCTTGGGGGGAGAGGGAAGGAAGGGCATCCAACGTTTCGTCTCTTGAGTTCGAACTCAGCCATGCACCCCCGTGGATGAAGATTATCAGCCCTTTGGGAGCCGAAGGAAAAGAGGGAAGGTAGAGGTCGACGTTGTGTCGAACGTGGAGAGGAGCGGAGGGAGGAGGAGGGTACGGGAGGCCGAAGTGAGGGGTGAGGGGCATGATGTGAGACCGAGGATGGGTGTTCTTGTGGGAGGGTGGATACTGGGAAGAAGGGAAAGGGGGAGGAGGGGAGGGGGGTGGTGGTTGCGCGTGGGGAGAGGAAGCGAGGTTCCAACCTGTCTCTTCCCACCCTTTTGACTGCGCCGGCTGAAGATCCAAAGAAATCTCGAAATATATCGAGCTCGTTTGGACCAATTTGGACTCTTTTTTGCTCGCGAAGGCCGAGAGAAGATCGGAAAAAGGAAGGACGGGCTCAACCGCGCGTCGACTTCTGAGCCTCCTTCCTCCTTCCCTCTCCCTTTCTCGGACGCATTCTAGAAAAAGTGGGGATTTTTTTTCGTCTTTTATCGATGCAAGGCTCGGCGAGCGACCTGCAAGATGTTCAGGTGGAGGAGAGTGGAGGAGAGGGAGAGAGAGGAAGACGCGGGTCGAGGAGGGAAGTTGATTCTGGTGGGTTTGGAGGTGTGAATCTGGGTCACGAAACAATGAGGCTGAGTATGGGAGTGTTCTTTTGGAAATTAGGGGGGGCGAGGGGGAGAGGAAGAGAAAAGAGAGAAGAAGAGGAGAGGAGAGAAGGCGACGCAAAGGTTGTTGTTTTGCTTTGGAAAGTGAGTCGCCAGGAAGGCAGCAGTCCAAGAGAAGAGAGCGTAGAAAGCAGAGTAGACTCTTACAAGGACCCCGAAAAGAAGTCCTTCAGAGTAGAGGAGCAACGAAAGGAAGAAGAAAGAGCTCCAAGTGGACGCGACGGAGAGATCGCACCTCCATCCGTCCCTGCCTTCTCATCCCAACATTCTTCCTTCTTTCCGTCGTCGCCATCCACCTCAAACATAGAAAAAAAAGGAAACGTCCCATAGAGTTAAAAGAAAAATGAACAGCCTGCCTCGCAACTCTCTCTCTCTCTCTCTCCAACTCCTCTTCTCTCCTCCTCACGACTCTTCGTCGTCCTCACTCCATCTAAGCCTTCCAGAGGTTGGCAACGACCTGGGTGAGTCCTGCAAAAGAGCACGCAAGAAAAACGAAAGAGGTCAGCGTTCGCGTCTCTCTTCTTCTCCTCTCCTCCAATTCCCTTCCGCCTCCCCGCCAAACAAACGGATCGGGTTACCAGTACTCACCAACATCGTTCGTGTTGAACTCATAAATCCCCCAGAGAGCGCCAACGGAAGCGGCTCGAACGAACCAAGTGGCAGCAGGACCGATGATGGGGAACTTTCGCTTGTGAAGGTAGTCGGTGAGGGAAGCGTCGAACCCGATGTGAGAGTGAAGGACCAAGGTGGCTCCGAGGACTCCGTCGAAGATGGGGTGGGCGGAGGTGGAGAGGAGGAAGGAGGTGGTGCTGAAGCGGGCGATCGACGAGGGATGATGAGTCCAGGGAAGGGAGGGAGGGAGGGAGGGACGAAGAACGAAAGCGTGAGTTTGGAGGTCGCCTCTCGAGCGGAGGAAAGAGGAAACGAAGAGGTGATTAGAAGAAAGGGGCAAAGAGTGCTCACGTCAAAGGAACGAGGGCGACGCAAAGGAGCCTCTCGAACTGCCAGTGGTGGGATCCATGAGATTTGGAAGAAGGAGGGAAGGTGGTGGCATCGTTGACGGTTCCGATGAGGACGGCTGCATTCCCACAGCACCAGCGCGAAGGCGAAGAGGAAGAGTAAAGAGTAAAGAGAGAACAAAGTCAGCTCTCTGATTGATGATACTGTTGAGTACGAGATGAAGATGATGAGGGAAGGGAACAGAAGAGGAGAGGAGAGAGGAAGGAGGAAGGAAGGTCGACGTCGTCGATTCGAAGCTGGCATGTGAGCTCGCTCCTTCCCTCCCTCGACGTCTCCCTCGTCCCAAAGAGGGTCAAGAGCATCGCCTTGAGCTAGCGAAGCCCCCTACCAGTTCGTATAGAAGCGAGCGTTCGTCGCAGGATCTCTAAAGGTGATTAAAAAGGAAAGGGATGGGAGCCAACCGACATCACCCGGTTCTCGTTGGCTGCCCTTCCCTACCTTCCTTCCCTTCCCTCCGTCGTAGTAGATGTCCCTGCACGTTCCATCCCAGCAGCTACGACACACCCCTCTCCAGACGGCGACTTTCCTCTAGAGGCGAGCGACAAAAAGGCAAGGAGGAAACGAGAGCGAAGCGAAAGAAAAGAGGTTGAACTCACGTCCTCCAGGAATGTATTCGTTGATCTTCTTCTCAGCCAATTCCTGTCCAGCGTTCAAAGCAGGGCTCGAAGCAGCCTTTGTGCTCGCTGAAGCAGCAACGAACAACGGCGGTGGTGGGAAGAGATATCAAGAAGGGGGAAAAAGCCGAACATCAGCGACTGCTCTCCTCGTCAAAGCGAGCTTCCCATTCGTTCGAATCCGATGGGAATACGCACAAGTCTGCAAGGATCGAGAAGAGAAAGCGAGAAGAGTCGAAGGTCGAACGGCGACGGGAGCGCGGGATCGAAGGGCGGAGGCGAACATTCCTGCTGGCGAAGAAGAAGGGATGGAAGGGGGGGGGGGGAAGGAGGGAAGGGAGAGGGAGGGGATGGGAGGGAGAGTCGAGGTTGGGCGAGAAGGAGGGAGAGGGAAGGGCCAAAGGAGGAAAGGGATTTAAAAACCCCTGCTTGCATTTGGGTTTCTGTATATATTTTCTCAGCTTCCTCGAGAGGTTGTGGGAGTAGTAGAGGAATCTTTCTGGGGACTGAGGGATTGTTTTTGTTTTTCCTAGTCCAGGAAAGGAGGGAGAAAAGGCAGAGGCCTGGAGGGTCATGATTTCATTACTAGCAGAGATACAGAGAGAGAGACAGAACGAGCGACGAGGTAATGAAGAGCGAGGATAATCTAGGATGATGAAGGCCTGATCTAGTGAGCGACGTTGAACGATTCTGTAAGGGAGAAAAGAAGGAAGAGTCGGTCAGTCTGATCCGAGAAGAGATGGAGGGCATCGGGCGAAAGGGAAACGCGAGTGTCATGAGTCGACAAGAACGTACCTCCACAACCGCAAGCATCCTGTAGAGGAAAGATCGAAAGAGCAGGAGTGTTAGCTGGGATGAAGAGGGTGTAGAGAAGGGTGAAGAGAGTGTACGAACGACGATGTTAGGGTTCGTAAA
Source organism: Mrakia blollopis (assembly GCA_000950635.1). NCBI lineage: Eukaryota > Fungi > Basidiomycota > Tremellomycetes > Cystofilobasidiales > Mrakiaceae > Mrakia > Mrakia blollopis. The sequence continues at coordinate 1,989,881 of BBPU01000058.1, read as the reverse complement.
GACGAATTTGGCACTGAAAGAGAGAAGAGTCGAAACGCAACAAGGGTCAGCTGAAGCTCTTCCCTCCCTTCCGTCCTCCCAGTCTCCTCTATTTATTTCCGACTGACCTCAATCGATCCTCCACCCAATCCATCTCACTCCCAATGATCGTCATCAACGCTTTTGAATCAATCACGACCTTGACACCATCCTGCTCGACGACATCATCCAGCTTCCCTGGCGCATCGACGTATTCGAGGTGGTACGCCATTCCTGCGCATCCTTTGGTGCGGACTCCGATGCGAAGGAGGGACGACGAAGGACCTGCTGCGAGGGAACGGAGGTGATCTAAAGCGGTGGGGGTCTGGTGGAGCCAGGGGATGGAAGGGAGGAAAGGACGGACGGAGGCTGAGGTCAGCAAGCAAGCTCGAACGAAATCTCCTCTCTGTCCCTGCATGTATAGATCTTCGAAAGGGAGAGAGAGACTCACCATAGTAATAGCAGCCTTCCTAGCTCTCGGCAACCGTCTCGCAGGCTTCTTCTCCTTGTTAGCAGCAGGAGCCACGACGTTGACCTCGTCTCCTCCGGTCAAACCTCCCACCACCTCCTCCTCCCTCCCTTTGCCCTTGAGATCCTTCCTCAGATGGTTCGACATCGCCAGATCCATAGACAGGTTCGATCCTAGCGAGAGAGAGTGGGCTTGGGTAGAGGGAGAGTGTCTGGGAGGGAAGGAGGAGGAGAGCGTTCTGCATTGCACCGAGGAGGAGGAGGTGGAGAGGAGGGAGTGGCGAGAGGAGGAAGCAGCGAGAGCGGAGCATGGAGGGGAGAGGTGAAGGTGGAGAGCGGAGCGGAGGAGGGAGGGTGTGAGGGTCGTCATCCTTGGTGGTGGTAGAGACGTTGGTGGATGAAGAGGGAGGAGAGAGGGAGATGTAGTTGAGAGCTTGAAAGGTGGTCCGACTCGATTTCGAGCTCGTGTGGGAAGGAAGGAGGCCGATTGGACGACCTGGGTTTCTTCTGATAAACAGAAAAACATTCTAAAAAGGGCAATTAAGATTGGATTCATGAATCTTCGCGTAAACAGATGCTAGTAATAATAATCGAAATGGGTGTAGGTGGGCATTGGAGGGAAGGAGAAGAAGAAGAAGAACTTCGGAGACGCGAGTGGATGAAAAGGAAGGCTCTGTTCCTATCTTCCCCAGGAAGTACGTCCAGGCTCCTCTCGACGGTTGTGTTGAGTATCCCATCGTTTCCTCTGCATTTCGCGCTCGGCTTCGGGGTCGTAGGGACTGGAGACGAAAGAAGGAGGAAGAGGAGGGAGAGGAAACGCGTCGGTCAGCGAACGGGAGTCTCTCCTTTTCCCCTTCCTCCTTCCCTTCGACCACCAGAGAGGATGTAAAATGCTCACGCATCAACCCTCCTTCCACCAACATCACCTCCTCTCGCTCCTGCTCCAGGACCTCCTCTCGCAGGACTCCTCTCCCTCCGCGCCGACGACCCTCCACCACCGCGCTCAGGCGACCGAGACCTCTCCCTCTCCCTCTCCTTGCCCAACCTCTTGGACGGAGGAGTATCCGCTCGTCCATCTCGATGTCGATGGGAGTGGTGGTGGTGGGAGGAAGAAGAAGGACCGTCGGCAGGCAGAGGATCCTTCCCTTTCGCGATCCGTCGTTCCGCTTTAAGTTGGGCTTTGATCTCAGATTTTATCTGCTTTTCAGCGTGTCGTTCACTGCAAGAGGGGATGGAAAAGGTTTCGGAGTCAGTATGGGGCTCGAGACGGAGGAGGAGCGGCGAAGAGCGAGCTAAAAGAGGGGAGGAGGAGCTTTCGAGCTCGCTCTCCTCCTTAGAGCTCGAGATCTACACAAAAATCGATAACAGTAGAGAACTCACGCCTTCCTCTTGATCTTCTCCTCCCTCTCCTTCTCCTTCTGCTCCTCGCTCTGCTTGACCTCGATCCCGTTCGAGCCTGATCCAGCTCCACCAGCAGATCGGTCGGCAGGAGCGAAGCCCAAAGCTACAGCGAGAGCGTCCTCCTCTGCCTCCTTGATAGCCTTGATCTCTGCTCGTCGAGTGGCAGCAGCGTCCGTTTCCTCCCCGTCCTTGGCGTACCAATGGATGTCCTTGTTCTGTCGAGGAAGGAAAGGAAGGAGAAACGAGAGGTCAACATCTTCGCTTTGCGAGTTTCAGCTCAACGAGTCGAGCGTCGAAGCTTTGTTCGGCAGAGGAAAGAGAGAGGCCGAGGAGGAGAGAGACGGAAACTAACCTTCTGCCATCGACCTGGGGGACCGAGATGAGAGAAAAGGAAAGAGAGGGATTGGATGGTGAGCGGAAGCCTTCCTCCTTCCTTCCCTTTCCTTCGTTCGAGCTCAAAGGTAAAGAGGAGGACTCACCAGCAGGAGCCAAGACTGAATGACCAAGGTAGTGCTCTCGATCCTTGTCGGAAACCACATCCTTCCACTTGAACTCGGCTGCAAAGGAAGGAGGACAAGGTCAGTCGAGAGAAAGGAAGGGAGGAGGGAGAGGTGGTGAAGTTGGAAGAAGCTGACCTGCTCCTCCTCGAGTTCCTCCACGAGATGGTTCGTACATGATGCGTTGAGTCGATTGGTATGAGAGATGAAGGGTGAGACTGAAGAGGGAGCTGTTAAAGGTTTCGTAAGAAGAGGTGGGAAGAGGTTGGAGGAGAGACGACGAAATCAACGAGCTCACGTTGATCAGGTCGCCCAGCGTTTCTTTCTTACGCTTCCTTCCCGCAGATGTTTTTTTTGTTCGGACTTTGATGTAAATCCATACTATTTCTCAGAAAGTTCGATCTTCGAAAAAAGAGCTTTCCAAAGCTGGGTGCTTCGGCCCAACGCGTCGTCCGTCCGCGACGTCCTTCGACTCTCACAGATCACCAATCAGGACGGCCGAGGGATTAAAGGAAACATACCATTTGTATAGATATTTCTATCTCCATAGAGATGTAGATTGTGTCATTGAGGTGAAGGTTGAAGATGGAAAAGCGGCCACAAGGATCCACATACAGTATCGCTCTTTCCGTCGTCTCCTCGCTGCCAGCATCAGACCTAGAGTATCCAACAACCTTGGTGAATGCATGCGTTGTTGGTAAAAGTTCGAGTCTCGACCGATCCGAGAGCAAAGGGTTTTTGAAGCTGCGAATGAGTGGAAGGGAAGAACGAGACGCGCGCGACGCGTTATGCCAGCTCACCTTTCCCTTCCCTTCCCTTTCTCTATTTCGCTTTTCAGTCCCCTCTCGAAAGACGATCTCACGCACATGCTTAGCTTTTTTTTTTTTTTTTTTTAGATGCGGTTCTCCCCTTCTTCGACGCTGTTCTCTTAATCGTTCCTTTCCTTTCGAACATCGATTGAGGATGATGAAAGAGCATAGACGCATATTAGACGGCGAAACAAGCTTGTGTGGGAGAGACATCTAAGATGATGTTGAAAGTTTTAGGGAGGGGGAGAAAGAAGAGCGAGCTAGCGTTGCGAAGAAAAAAAGATGAGCGAAGAGAGGGAGAGACGATGCTTTTTTGGGTGAGAGAAACGGAAGTAAGATAAACAGACAGCGTGCGTGGTGGTGGTGGTGGTGGTGGTGGAGATGATGTAAAGAGAGAAAGAGAGAGAGAGAGAACGCGTCGAAAACAACCGACCCCAACAAGAGAAAAAAAGCAAAAGCAAAGCGAAGAAAGAAAGAAAACAACGTGAAACCCTCCTCCTCCTCCTTCCCAAGAGACACAACTAACTGAGCGGCTGAAAACCTAAAACAAGAGAGCACGAAGGAAACGAACGAACGAGAACGGAAGAAGCAGCGAAGATGCTCGTCTACTTAGCAGCAGGAGCGGGAGCACCCCCCTGCTGAACTCCTCCAGCTCCACCCCTTCCACCCCTAGGTCCTCCCCTTCCTCCTCCACCTCGACCCTCTCCTCCACCCCTTCCTCGTCCAGCTCCTCCACCCCTAGGAGCTCCTCCTCCGCCAGCCGACTCGTTCCTCTCAGGTCTGGGAGGTCGAGCTCCACCTCCAACTCCAGCTCCTCCTCCTCCAACGTTTCCCCTCTCGGACTTCTCCTTCCTAACCTCGACGTTCACTCGTCCCTGATCCTCGACCTTGACTCCTCCCTCTCCTCCTTGGTTGACGGGGAGGGAAGCGAAGATGGCCTTTCGAGCGGCTTCGACAGTGTGGAACTCGAGGAACGCGCAGGCCTTCTGCTTGACGATCTCGAGCTCCTTGACTCGTCCGAACCGGGTCTCGAGGACGTTCTTGAGAACCTCGGCGTCGAGGGAGGTCTCTCGGTCGGCGGCCCAGTTTCCGAGCTGAGGAAGAGAAGGAAGAAAGGAAAGGAAAGAAGTGTCAGCGAAAGAGGTTCGAAGGAAAGGACGCGACGAGCTCGTCAGATATCTTTCTTTGAGCTCGGAAGAGTTGAGCTGCGACGAGAATAATTATGTATGAAACGTACCTTGACGAAGCACTGAGCAGTAGTAACGCTCAAGGCAGCCTCAGCAGCGGGATGTCGTCCTCCAGGAGCTCGACCGTTGGTCTCCTTCGCTCCTCCAGCCTCCTTCGCAGGAGCCGAAGCTGAAGCCTCCTTTGCGGCAGGAGCAGGAGCAGGGGTAGCAGCAGAGCTGACTCCGAGAGTGGAAGCGGCGAGTTGTCCCCATTGTCCAGCCGACGACTTAGCGAGGGAAGCCCAGGTCTTGGGAGCAGGAGGAGCGGCGGGGGCGGGAGGAGGAGGAGCAGCGGCTTTGGGAGCGGGAGCGGGAGCAGGGGTAGGAGCAGGAGCGGGAGTAGGGGTAGGAGCGACGGCGGCCACCTTGGGCTCCTCGGTGACGACGGGAGAAGGAGTGGGCTCGACGACGGGGAGGGAGGACTCGATCTCGGGAGTGGGGTCGTTGGTCTTCTCCTCGACGGCGGTCTCGGCGACGGGAGCAGGAGCCTCCTTCTTCTCCTCGACGACGGCGGGAGCAGCCTTCTTCTCCTCTACGGCAGCGGCGACGGGGACAGGAGCGACCTCCTTCTTCTCCTCGACGGCGACGGGAGTGGGAGCGACGACCTCAGCCTTGGGAGCCTCGACCTGAGCAGGAGCGGACGCCTCCGAGGGAGCGGTTTCTTCGTCGTCGGCGACGGTATCCTCCTTGAGGAACCGGAAGATGTCGTTGAGGACGAAGTAACCGTTGGGCTGCTCGGCGAGGAAGAAGGTCTGGACGAATTTACGCCAGGGTCCCTCGTCGTTGAACATCTCTCCGATGACCTGGATGATGATACCTCCGTTGGCCGAGGGCTGAAGAGCGACAAACAGAGAAAGAGGGAGAGGAGGGAATGAGCTTCGTGAGGAAAGAGAGCTGAGCCTGAGAGGTTGAGGCGTCGGAAAGGAGAACGTGACGAGAGCAGACGAACCTGAGAGTCGACTGAGTGGATGAAGACCTTGCAGTCCTTGAATCCGATGGAGAGGATCTTCTGGTGGATATCCTGGTGGAGTTCGTAGTAGAGGGTAGAGGGTCAGAACGAGAAAAAACGAGAGCGGTCCAACGATCGCAAGGAACGAGGAAGCTCAAGTTCGAAAGAGAGTACTGACCTGCTGACCCGAAGAGTGAACTCCGTCCTCTCCCTCAGTACCGTGAATGAAAGTAGACTGCTTGGTGTAGAAGCAGTGAAGACGCTGGGGGTGTTTATTGACGAAGTTACTGATGGAAGGGAAGAAGGGGACGAAAAGGAAAGAGGAAGGGAAGGAAGGAGAAAAGGTCAGCTCGAAGGTCGCGCGATGGGCAGGAGAAAAGCGACGGTTGGGATGGAGCGGTGAGGATTGGAGTGGTGGATGTGATGGCTTCTAAGTTCTGATGGTGGGCGAAGGCTGTCGACCTCGAGAGCGACTCGCAAGAGGGTGCATGAAAGGAGGAGGGAGGGGAAGGGAGGAGGGAGAAGAAAACTGAGGTGCGACGACATGGGAGGTTGTTGAAGCAAAAGCTTTGCCCTCCCTCCCATCGGTAGAGGACACCCTCGAGCCCATTTTAAAGGTGCCAGGGTTCCTAGTGAGCCTCTTCTCGCCCAGACCTCGTCTCGAAAGTATATACCAGCCAAGAGAGGGCTGGTATCGAATGAAGGCGAGCTCTCGGCTGTTTGACCTCGAGCTGCTCCTTCTTCGCGTTTCCCGAGCCTTCTCTCGTCCCTTCAGAGCTCTACGAACTGAGGCGATGAGTGTGGGAATCGATGGAGGTGGACTCACTAGTACTGGGGAACGAACTGCCATCCGACATCGGTGGAGGAGATGGAGGACTTTGAGGCAGGAGTGGAGGAGGAGGGAGCAGCAGGAGCTGGCGAGGCTCCGTTCACAGAGGGTGTAGACGAGGTGGGAGCAGACATTTGAGGTGAGTGGGAAGGGGGTGGGGGAGAGGGAGAAGAGGGTGGGTATTTTTTTTTGAGCTAAAGAAGTGGTAGAAGGCGGCGAAGGGGAGGAGGAAGGGAGGAGGAGGAGGAGAGAAGGAAAAGTGGATGTCAGCTTCGAGATGGACGCAAGAGAGAAGGTTTCTCTCTTTTTTTTCGACAAGATCTCGAGAGAATGAAAAAGATTTGGAGGGAACTGAAGAAGAGGCTGAGCTCACGTTTTGTATATAGGTCGAAAGACGAGTCGCTGGACGTTGGGAGGAAGGGAGGAGCAGGGCCTCGAAAGGAAAGAAGGAATCGAAAAGCGAAGACGATTCGCGAGCTCGCCCCAAACGCCATCCTTCAGGTGAGCTGCCTTTTCCTCAACTTTCCTGTGATATCGGTCAACTTGAACAGACCCATGAGACTTCGTTACTTTCTCGGCTCCTAATCCCGCTTCCTTTGCTCTTGATTTTGCTCTCTAGCACCTCCCCAAACTCCCAGCGTCAACTGGTCCAAACCTCTTCATCTTCCCTACCTCCCTCGACCTCACCTGAATCTCGCATCGAGAATTTTTTTCAGCTTCGTATATTCCGCATGAAGGCGGTCATCACTCGGGTCAAAGCTGCCTCAGTAACAGGTCAGTCGGCTTCCCAAACGAGCTTTGAGGAAGATCGAGAACGAAAACTCAAGAGCTCACCATCCTTCCTCTCCTCCTCCCTCCTTTCTTTACTCTCGTCTCTCTCATGCTCGAACAGTCGAAGGAGTCGTCATATCTCAGATCTCTAATGGACTCTTGGCTCTTATCGGAATAGGTCAAGGTCAGTGGAAACCAATCATCTCCTCCTATATCTTCAGCTCGAGCTGCGTCGCCCTTGTCCGACGTCTCTTTCCTCTCTTTTTTCAGACGACACACCAGCAGATCTCGCCGCTCTCGTCAAGAAGATCCTCTCGATCAAGATATTTCCTCCTCCGCCACCAGTTACCGGAGATTGGAAAGCTACTGTACAGGACATCAGCGGCGAGATTCTCTGTGGTGAGCTCGCCTCCCTCCCTCCTGACTTTGGGATCGCCTCGCTGACCGTCTTTTTGCTTACGCTTCCAGTATCTCAGTTCACTCTGCTAGCACGTACGCAACGAGGAGCCAAGCTAGACTTTCACCTCGCAATGGTGAGTTCCTACAGAGCAAAGGGCTGAAATTCGATCTTTCGCGTCTCCTCCGTCGACTCACTTCAGTTTCTTCATCCTTCTTCCTCCAAACAGAACCCCACAGACGCCAGAACAATGTACGACGACTTCCTCGCTGCTATGGGAAAGTGCTACGATCCAGCAAAGATCAAAGGTGCGTCTCCTAAACCTCACCGCTCACCCTCTTCGTCTCCCTCGCTCACCCTCTTTCTCTTTCCTTTCTCCTCTTTGTTTACTACTAGACGGACGCTTCGGAGCCATGATGGACGTCATGTCCATCAATGACGGACCAGTAACAGTCCTTCTCGATACCAAAGAACCCAAACCCACCTCTTCCTCGACTTCCACGACTCCCTCCTCTTCGACAAACGCGTCCTCAACCAATCTGGCTGCTCTCTCCGTCAAGAAGGAGAAGAAGCAGAAGAAGATAGGAACCTTCTTCGATCCAGCTAAGCGTCCGACGACTGTTCTGGTAGAGACGCCCACCACGCGTCTGGAGGAAGAGGCGGACGTGGTGGAGAGGAGTAGAGAAGCTCGAGCTTGCTGTTGATGAATCGGAAGGAGGAGCAGCCGTGGGCGTGAGAGGGAAGAAGGAACCTTAGGAAGGTATATATATCGTACGTTATTTATGTTTGTGAACCTCCCGAGCAAGGGAACGAAGTCAGAAAGGAGTGAGCGCGCTTTGGAGAAGAGAGCAGAGAGAAGAAGCCTCGTCGCGTCGAAGCGAAAGTGAGTTTGCCATTCTCCTTCCTTAGCTTCGTTTTCGTTCGCGAGGTACTTGACGCAGTGCTTCTATCCTCCCCCGTTCTTCTATCTTTCCACTCCTTCACTTCTTCCAGGACTCAGGAGCAGATCCCTTGTCGAGCGAGGTGAGTCTTGACGCGTGCTCGCTGGTTCCAGCTGTCGAGGGAAAATTGAAGAACTGATCAGAATCCCTTTACCTCTTCACAGTAGTACACATGCATTTTCCTCTCTACCCTACGGAGCGGCATACGAGGCGAAACTCCCTCACTCGTCGCTGGCTCTGGAAATCGGAGTACACGATCGCCAAGAGGGAGGGAGGAGGAGCCGCTCCAGTCCGAGCTGAAATCTGCTTCCTCCTTTGTTCTTGATGCAAAGGTGAGCTCCTTTTCCTACAAGGAGTCAAGGATAGAAGATTCCTGCTGTTTTCCCCCGCGAGAGCTGATCACGCCGTCAACCGAACTCAACTCCCCGACACCGTCCTCACCGCATCCCTCGTCCTCCTCCAACGTCTTCACAACTTCAATCCTCATCATCACGGCTCTTCGGGTCATAGGCTGTTCCGCGCAGCTTTCATGATTGCGCACAAGCAACTCTCGGACTCTCCGTTTTCGAACGAGAGTTGGTCCGTCGTCGGAAGGCCTCTCAAGGCTCTCACCCTCTCGCAGAGCAACATGATGGAGTCGGAGATGCTTCAGTTCCTTGGATGGGAAGTGTTGATCACTCCCGAGGATCTGCTCGATGTCGAGGTAAGTTCTATCTATCGCTGGAAAGGAGCTGTCGACGAGCGATCTCCTCTTTGCTGATCAGATTTATCCTCCTTCCGTCCCCGTCCTCCAACTCCTTTCTCTCTCTTTCTCTATCTCCTGCCTACAGCGTGAACTACGCAAAAACCACTCCAATCACTACCTCGCTTCCCCTCCTCTCACCCCCGTCGCGTCCCGCGTCTCAGCAACCTCTTACTCCTCCCGCTCCCCTTCCCCTTCCCCGACAGAACCGCCTACATCTTTCCTGGTTCCCTCCCTCTCTCACTCCTCCACTTCGTCGTCCAACTCCTCGTCGTTCCCCTCGCCAAGCAGCCCGTTCACTCCCATCCCACTTTCACCAATCGTTTCGTCGAATCCCGTCGACAGCTCTCCCTCCTTCTCCAACGCGATCATGGAGAAGTTTCTCGCCGCTCATCAACAAGGAGCGTTTGCTATTCGACGCAGCTGGGAAGGCAGGGCGAGGACGGACGTGTGAGGTGAATGGCGGTCGCTCGGCGCGGTGCATTTGACTTCTTTCTTCCCACGTTTCTTTCCACTCACCCACCTGTCTCTCACTCCCTCTCATTGTTGTTATCAGCCCTACTTTATAAATACTCTGCTCGTCTCATTCATTGTTCAAGTCTCTCTTTTATCGCATCTGTCTTTCTCTTTTTGACGACCGGCTCGCCTTTCCTTTTGTTTTCCTTTCTGCTACTGTAGCCTCCCCCCTCCCCCCCCGCTCGCCGTCTCTACCCTCTTCATACTTTCGATTCGTTTAAATCCTCAACTACGTATCTTTCTCTCACGCTCTACCTATTCTCTGCCCTCTTATTCCAGTTCAGGAACCTCTCGAGCAAGCAAAGAAAGTCTCTCCGATCGTTTCCCTTTGATCTTTTGCTTCCTCTTTCTTCCGCGGACACAAAACAAGTCTCCAAAACTCACTCTCGATTGCGGGCCGAGTTTTGACATCTGGAGTCCTGCGCGGCGTTGGAGCTTCAAGTGCTGACAAAAGACTGCTTCAACTCTTCCGCTGTGAGGCTGCGACGCGTCGAGCTGATGGCCTCTCCTTTTCTTTGCCTCCCTCTCATTCGGCAACAACCACACCTCCTTTGGATCACCACGCCTCGCTTGCGAGAATCTTACATCAGCTCCCTTCCCTGAGTCAAAGCATCGTCATTTCAGCAACTGAACCCCAAGCGGCTCGTTCCTCAAAAGCAAAGTTGTGGGTCGGTCGTCGTTTGGTTTGGTCTCTCTTTCCTTTCCTCAACGCTTCTCTCGTTCACTTCAACCACCATCATCGCTCTCTTAAAATCACAGTTCCCTTATCCCCACCTCGCCGTCAATCTCGTGCAGCAGCAACCCAAGCTTCCATGGCCATCAGCCTCGACGCCACAGGCTCCCTCGCGACCTCCGGCGTGTTGAGATTCGAGATGGGACTTGGTGCTACAAGCTCAGAGGCGGAACGACTCGAGGTGAAAGTGGTTGTTATAAGAGAACTCCTACCTAGCTACCTAGCTTATATACTGTAAGGAATTCAGAGAATGTTCTAGAAACAGGGCTAAAAACTATGACGTTACTAACGCCACGCGCCTGACTAAGCAAGCTATGGAAACCTAGAGAAAACACTAGAAAGATCTACGAAGCCTCGACAATGATCCAACGATACTATTTTCAACACGGCGAACCTCCCGCTCCAAGCCTTCTCCCTACAGGCGTCTCATTGGCAGTCTTTCTTCCAGCAACGGTAGCCGATTGGGTTGCTTCTCTCGGCATGGGAGTTCTTCTGATGCAGGTGAGCAGGGGAATCAGCGTGATGGGGGAGGAGACGGAACGAAAGGAATCAAATCGTGGCTTGGCTGAGCTCACAGCAGACCCTCTCCCACCCTCTCCCTTTCCTTCGCCCGAGCGAACCAGGTCCTCAGCTATCAACGGAAGTACGGGAAGAGAGACTCTCGATGGACCAAGCTTGCAGTCTACGTCTTGTTCTGCTTGAACGTTGCATCGTTTGCAACGTCGTTCTCGAGAGCGATCAAGAAGTCAGCTCTTTCCGTTCTGCTTCTTCTGGATCGTCCGAGCCCTAACTAATTGTCTCCTTTTGACTCACAGTACTATATGTCTTTCAAGAATCGTCCAGACGACTGCATGACCTTCGTTCTGTTCGTCTCTCTCCTCGCATCGTCTCCTCTGTCGATTTCTCTCAAACCTCCTCCACTGACTGTTCCTTCGTCCTTCTCTTTTCTCCATGTACTCATGTTTATAACAGAGCCGCCACCACCATCTCGCTCGCTCAATTCTTCGTGATCACTCGGTCCTGGCTCTTCGCTCGATCGCTTCGCTCCTCGAGGACCCAGTTCGTTTGCTTTATCGTCAAGATTTTGCTGTGGATCGTCGCTACCACGATGGGCTACGGAGGGACGATCATAGTTTGGACTCAGTTCGACACCTAGTGAGTTTACGTCCTTCCTCGCTGGACCTGAAAAAGGAGGAGGAAGAGCTGACCTCAAGTTGTTCTGTTTTATCCTTTCCATCTCATTCTGCGACTGAAGCGTCCCTCTCGGCGGCATCAACAAAATAGCTCTGGTTGTAAAGCTAGCGTTGACAACTGTCTACTTCACCTACCTCGTCTCGAGCACGGTTTTGGATACCATCATTGCCGTTAGTCTGATTATTCTCTTCCCGTTCCGGTCACGACGCGTCCTCTTCATCCCATCGATTCAACGCGCTCACAGCATCTTTGAAAATCCGTACTTTCTTACAGTTCTCCCTCTCCTGGGATCTACATCGAGCCAAGGTCCGGAATCATCACCTTTTAGCACGCGTCCCGACTTCATCCTCGTTGTTGACCTTTCCTCTCTTTTCCTTTACAACATTAGACGGGCCAAGAATCTTCAGAATCGGTCCTCAGCAGCTTCATAACGGTCTCACTCTCCAACGGGTTGGTGCTTGCCGTCGTTCAGAGCATCACCCTCATCTTGTATTTCTTCGCTACAGGGTTAGTTTCTTCCTCTTTTGACTTTCCCGCCCTCGGAAGCTTGGATTTTCTTTCCACTCAGTTCTCCGAACTTCCTCGAAGGCACTTCCGACTCGCTGACTCTCTTCTTTTCCCTTCTCTTCTCTCCTTTCCTCGTCGTGGCAGCTGGTCAGACGCGACCGCGTCCATCGTCTCCCGGATCGCTTCCATCACCGTCCTCACCTCCATCCTCCGTCCTCGAGAAGCCTATCGTCAACAACTCCGAATCAACTCCGAAAGGGAAGCCGAGTTCTTTGCTCCTGTGGAATACGCTTCAACGGAAACCACGGGTTGTTCGACGTGCGTTTGCGGAAGGCCGAAGATAGGGACGAGTCCGAGAGTCGGGACGCTAGTGCTGGGCTCGATGGTAGGTGTGGGGGTAGAAGGCTCGGATGTTGGGTTGTGTAGGAGAGAGAATGATCTTACCGTGCATAAGGTGGAGAGGAGTGTGGTTTAGTGAGTGTCGTCGCGTGCTGTTCGCTTTTGTTGCTCTACTGCAGGTCTCTGGGGTTTCATCTCTTGTTGTTTGATAGTCAGTTTGTGGCAAGTGCTCGACTATCTCCATCTAATAGCTCTTCGATACCACACCAGCGAACTAAACTCAAGCGAACCTCGACCAAAGATTCGCGCGATCCGACTCCATCACTTCCAGAACTCTTTTTTTTCTCTCCGAACGGACGGTGAAGTTCAGCTCCACTCCTCCTCCAACGTCGTTGGCCGAGATACTAAGGGTCGAGCAATCAAAGCAGAGAGAGGAATGATCAGCGACGCGTCGCACGAACGAGAAAGAAAAGGAGTCGACGTACGGGTTCGGCTGGAAGACTCGAAGAAAATGATAACCGGAGAAGGAAGTGTGGTAGGAAGTTGTTCCTGGAGGGTATCCGAAAGGGAGGTTCCAGTCGTATCTGGTGGGACGTGAAGGAAAAGGGAGAGATCAGCTCCAAGTCGACTCAGATCAAAAACTCCTTTTGTTTCAAGCACTCACCTCAAATTAGAATTCACCACGACTGAACCCTCCACCGGAAGCACGCAATGCATCTTCCCTTCATCCGTTGCCCGTCCCAACCTCTCCGCCTGAACCGATAGCCAATCGTACATCCGTTGAGGATCGGTTTTGAGAGAGAGGAGGTCGGCTCGAAGAGCTCGCGCTGTCGCTCGGAGGGTAGGAGGAGAAGATGGAGGCGGGATGGGCGAAGCTCGCATTTGAGCGACATTCCCTGCGAGGAAGGCGAGAGGAGTGGAGAAGAGAGGGCTGGGTGGAACAGGGAACGAGCGGTACTGGGAACGCACGGCGAAGGAAAAGAGAGTGAGCAACGCGCCTGCTTTTCCGAAATGAACGAAGAATGAGTGCTCACGTTGATTGAGTTAACGATATTATCCACCTCCACACCGCATGCCCTCAAGACTTCAGCGAACCACGCACTCAAAGCGTCCGAGGTACTGATCCAGATCGACGTGTCCACCTTCAACTCCCCTCCGCTCGCTTTCTCCTTCAAGCTCGCCAGCTCCTGCTTCGACAATCGAAACACGATCACTTCACTCCCTAGAGCACCCTCAGTGTACCTCCGGGATCCTTCCTCGATGGAGAGAACGTCCGTCTGCGAGAGCGCGAAGTCTCGAATCGCTTCGACCGTGGGAGGCTTGAAATGGATGTGAGTGGTTGTTGGCTTTGGAAGGGAGAGAGAAGAGAGGTTGATGGGAGAGTTGGTGGACGAAGAAGAGACGAGATGGGAGTAGATGTTGGAGAGAACGAAGGTGAAGAGGTTGAAGGTGGCTCCGTCACCTGGTAAAGGAAGAGGGGAAGGAGCAGAAGGAAGGGAGGTGAGCTCTGTGAGCTTCTTCGACAATCCAACGCTGAAGGGTCCTCGGCTCACGAACGCACCAAGAATATGTCCCCAGCTGAAGCCCAATATGGTCCTCCCTTCCCCCTCTTCCTCCTCGGTGATCTTGATCTTGAAGAGAGGCTCGTCGCTGTTGGCGGGAGCGGTAACATCGACGGCGGAGAGGAAGGCATTGAGGTCTGCGCGAACGACGTCTCTGGAAGCTGGGAGAGATGAGGAGGTAGGAACGAGGACGTGCTCCACTGGGACAAGAGAGTCGGCGAGGGAAATCTAGATGGAATGGAGAGCAGGACCGAAGCCGCTGGAGTCAGTGAGGGAAGCGAAGAGAGAGAGACCGAGGGAGGAGAGATGTGAGCTCGAGCTCTTTCTTCCTCCTTCTGTTGCTCGACTCACAAAGTAGGTGAAATTTGCAGTGCTAGCTGCTCGATCCTTCTCGGAGATTTCCCTCCTTCCATATCTTCCAGCTACTCCTCTCATCCTCCCAGAGGCTAGTCCTACGGCTTTGAAAAAGAGATCCAGTCGAAGTCGAGAGGGGAAGATATGGATCGAGTTCACAACACCGAGCGGCCAAAGAGTGATGGGAGTGAGGATATACTCGGATTCGGAGGGTTGGCCTTCTTCAAGGATGACTGGAGCAAGATGGAGGGTCATCTCAGGGGTGAGGATTGAAGAGGATGGGTGTTGGAGGAAGGAGGAAGCGAAGTCGCGGAGGTGACTCCGAGGGCAGTTCGGATGCGAGAGCTGCGAGGCGACTCGGAGCAGAGAATGATAAAAAGTGAACATGCAGATAAGTATATTAAGGTAGAGATACAGGAGGTATAAAAGCTAGGATTGCTCAGAGGGAAGTTCGTTCAAAACACAGATCTCCTCGTTTCCCACCTCCTCCCCTCCTCCCGTCGCCTTCCTCTTTGCTATGGAAGGATCCTCGGGTCCATCGCCCACCTTGAGCGTTCTGAAAGTCCCCAGAGTCTTCTGATCAATCTCCTCGTCCTCCTCTCCGGTCACAGATGTCGTGAGATCGAGCTCGAGCGCCGTGGGATCCCTGAAGAAGACGAGGACGAGGATGGCGGCCGCCAGGAGGATCCCACAGGTGAACAAGAAGGCTGCCATCCATCCTCTGCGAGAAGCGGTTCCCGCAGGATCCTCGGAAGAGGGGAAGGAGACTTGAAGAGTCGTCCCGAGAGCGAGGAAGGCAGCTTGTCCGAGCTCTGAGGAAAGGGAGAGGTTTAGCGATGAGTTCGATGATCTCGAGAAAGAAGGAAGAGAAAAACGAACGAGATGCAGTATTCAGAACTCCCCCAGTCACTCCAGCATGCTTCGGCGGAACGGAAGACAGCATTGCCACCTGAGAAGACACAAACAACATCGATACCCCTGAGGGGAGGGGAGGAGAGAGGAGAGAGGAGAGAGAAAAAAAAGGAGAGAAAACGAACGCGTCTGTCAGTTTCTCTCGTCGACGAAGACGACTCCATTCTTTCTCTTTGAAGCGACTCACCTCCTGTTCCAAACATGAACCCGGGAAGCAGATGCGAGTAGTAGGTCGACGAGTCGTACGCGAAGGCGAAGAGAGCGGACGAGGCAGCTCCCAGAAGCGCGCCACCCGCGAGTCTGTATCGAAGAGGGAAGTATTTGAAGGGGAGGCGACCGATGAAGAGAGTGACGAGACCTCCGACGACTCCAAGAGGAATGCTGCAGGGAGAGAAAGAGAGGGGGGGGAGAAAGAACAGAGGGGAAGGAGGAGATGTCAGGTTCATCACTCGATCCCGTCGCTGACAGCCTCAAACCGGAGAAGCGAAGAGTTGGCCGCACAATCGAAGAGCGACTCCTACAGGGTTGATTCCCCATGAGTCCTGCATGAGATTGGAGTAGAAAACCTGCGGAGGAAAGATGAGAAGAACAGCAGTCAGCGACACGTCTCCGTCTTACCTTCCGCCGTTCTACTCGACAGCAATCTCCCAAGACAGGAAGAAGGATCAAACCTGGATGATAGTCCAGTAGAATCCTGGGGTAGTCATGATGACGGCGAGTAGCAGAACCTAGAGAAAGGACGGAACGGGGATGAGTCTTTGTTCGACGCGTCGGATTCGAGATTGATAGGAGGACAGAAGAAGACAGACATACATTCCGAATCTTGAAGATGCTAGGAGATACCAGCGCATCGATAGGGTCGATTTTCCCTTGCCAGTACAGGAAGACGGGGAAGAGAGCGAGGCCGAGGATGAGAGGAACGAGGGTCGATGATCTTGACCTGGATAATGAGACAAAGTAAGACGTTGTTCGTATAGAGAGTTGTAGGGAGAAGAAATAGATACTTACCAGCCGACCGTGTTCGCGTTCGTGAGCCCGAAGATGAAGAGCACGATGCTGGCGGTCTGCAGGAACGTGCCCAGCCAGTCCATCCGAGGAAGACGAGGGAGGTCGTGGTCGAGAACGGTGGGATGGGACTTGATGCTCTTCGGAGAGGGGATGAGAAAGATGGCGAGAATGGCTACGAGAGGGCGAGGGGATGGAAGGAGTAGGAAAGACGTGAGCCGTGGTCGGGATCCGAGGAAAGGAAACAGAAGACGCGACTTACCGAGAGGGATAGAGATGAGCGCAATGATGTAATATATCCACTTCCAACTCTCTAGAAGGATCACTCCTCCAAGGATTAGACCGGAAAGATTTGCCACCCCACCGCTGGCAGAAAATATCGAGATGGCGAACGATTGCTCTTTGGGATCTGGGAACAGATGAACTATGAGCGCCAAGGCACTGGGAATCGAGAGAGCAGCTCTGAATGGGGAGAGGAGACAGAAAGGAAGGGAGAGAGTAGAGGTTTGGGTCGAAGGTGATTAGGATTAGAAGAGGGGGGTCAAGGGAGGAGAGGTTCGACGGTTCAGTTCTCAGCTCTCGTCGCGTCGAGTCTCGAAGTACGCGAAGAACTCACCCAATTCCTGTGAAAGCCCGAAGGACGAGGAGACATTCCTTGTTCGGAGAGAAGGGCAAGGCGAGGGAGAGGATGCCGAGCCATGCGAAGCCCACGATGAAGACGAGCTAGAATGGGAAGGGAAGGGAAGGTGGGGAAACAACAGGTCGGCGAAACTGTTTGATCCTCTCTCTCTCTTCTCGTCCTCGCAGGCGTTGCTCACTTTTGGAGAGTATATATCCGAGATTCGACCAGCCTGCAGAGTGAGAGTAGCAATGTGAGTCAGTCGGAGATTGAGAGAAGGACATCGCCGTGTCGACGCGAAAGAGGGGGGGGAGGGGAAGGAAGGTTGAGGGAGGTTTGTCCGCGGAGCTCGAAGGAGGAGAAGTTTTTGAACGAACCGTCAGTAGGAATGCAGCGAGGCAGAGTGCATAGGAGTTGGGGATCCAGGTAAGCTCGGATAGAGTCATATCGAGATCTTCTCCCATCCTGCGAACGCGGAGTCAAACAAGAGGGAAGAGGGAGTGAGCTCGAGCTCAACGTTGCCTCCTTCCTTCTTCGTTTCTCTGTTCCTCCTCGCAGGCTTCATCTGCCACTCTGAGACTCCCAAAAATTGGCAGAACACTCACTGTGCAAGAGCCACGAATGCTGCTGATCCACACCAGACATCGAGGAAGTTGGCAGTGGTGAAGAGAGAGAGCAAAATCCACCGCCTCGTCGCCGAAGGAAGGACGGGGATAACATCATCTTCAAGCTGCAGATCGTGGATGGTGGCAGATCTGGAGGAGATGAAGATGAACGTCAGCTTCAGGGATGCGTCTCTGGCTCAGGTGGAGGAGAGTCTCTCACCTTGAGGGAGACAAGGCGAGAGGAAGAGAGAGAGCGAGCGAGTTTGGACCCGACGCCATGATATCCTTGCTGCTGCTTCGAAACGGTGCGTTTTTGACCGAAGACGAAAGAGGAAGATGGGAAGAGCAACGAGGTCGGAAAGGAAGGGAAGCGAAACGAGAGGGTCGTGGGTGGTGGCGAGTGGCAAAAGGGAGGACAGGTGAGCTCACGTTGAAACTCTTCTTCCCCAAATCCACCCTCGCTTTCCACCGACCGACCGTCGGACTTTCTAATTCTCGTCCGATCCATAGAGGCTCTAGCAGTGGTCGCAAAATTACGCTCTGGGTTCGCGCTACTCAAATTCCACAAAGTTTTCGAAAGAGAAATGAGACGATGAACTGAAATTCTGCTGCAAAGGAGCGTCTTCCCTCTGGCGCGACGCGTCTGAAGGGAAACGTTCTTTCGGAGTAGGTTCTTGGTTGAGACGCTCTCTCCTTGACATCTCTGGTCCCCCGCTCACCTCCATGGAAATTTGGAGATCTCCGAATAAGCCAAACAAATATTTCTCCTTGGAGATCGACCGCAGGAGGGGTCTTCTCAGCCAAAGCTCAACTCTTCCTTTGGGGCTCTCTCCTCCCTCTGCGATCTGACCTCCAACCACGTTTGCCTTTTCAACCTCGCCTCTCAAGGCTCGGTTTCAGCAGCCCCAGCTCCATTCTGTTTCCTTGCAGAGGTGATTCGTTGCCCGTGAGCTCTCTGCGACTCCCTCGACGTCGAGGAGGGAGAAAAGAGCGAGCTCATCGCCGACATCGTCGACTCTTATATTTTGCCCACGCCTTCGTCCTGCACAAACGCAGCAAATCAGCACGCAGACTACGATTCCTCTATTATCTTACCGTCTCTCGCTCCTGGGGTCGCGCAGCTCGCTGGACGAGCCGAGGTTGAAGCTCAACTCACATGGCGGGTCTGACTTTCCCTTCCAACCCTCGACCTCGACCTCTCCCGCGATGTTATCCCATCGTTCCTTGCTCAACCACCTCCTAACTCTTCTCCCTACCCTTCATAGCGTGCAGACGTACAAAGATCGAGCCAAAACTCTCCCTCGCTCACTTTACTTCGGCCAACTTCTCGTCCTGCTCCTCGCCGTCTTCCTTCTTTCGAGAGGGCATCCACCGCCGCCGTCTGCTCCCAGGAACTCAGGACCTTACTCTTGGGCAGGATTCGATGAGGTGTGTGTAGGAGACTTCCCTTCTCGCGCGTGCGAAGAGTATGGGTTCGTCCTTTCCTTTTTTCAGGAGGTCGAGTTGATCGAACGTTGAGCCTCGAGCTCGAGGAGGAAGAAGAGACTCACGAGATGTTTTCCCCTCCCTCTGCCTCTATTTTCTTACCTTTTCTGTACACAGACCTCACAACGTCAAACTCTCAAGATCGTATGAAGGTGAGCCTCTTTTTTTCTAGGTGTGGGAGGAGAGCTCGAGCTCAAGCGACGAAAGGTTGTCACGGTGACAATCGCACGCCTCTTGCTGATGTCTTCTTCCTCGCCATCGTGTTTTCTCGACAGGTACCGGAACTAGGTTTCGGGAGGTGTTTCGTCGGGCTATACAAGACAAAGCGCCGCTGAGAGTCGCTGGTGAGTGAGCTCGGATCTCCTCCCTTCGGTCTCCAATCGCTCACTTTGCCTCTCTCTCCCCATCAGTTCTCGGAGGGAGCGTGAGCGGAGGACACGGAATCGGAAACCTAGAGAGTGGTAAGTCGAGTCCCCACCTGCTGCCCCGCTCGTACATGGCTCAGAAGGGAGAGACGCGTCACTGAATTGATCTTGTTTTCCTTTCTCTTCCATTTAAGACAAGATCTGGGTCGTCAAGACCTTCAACGCTATCAACGAAGCCTACCCACATCCAGACAACTCTCTGAGAAACGCTGCTGTCGGCGCGGTGGGCTCGGAGTACTTCGTGAGCTTTCTTCGTCCCCGAACTTTCTTCGACGCTCCTCTGATTTATCTACTTTGTTCCGCCAGGGAGCCTGCTGGGAGAACCGAATCGATAAGCATGAAGTAGATATTATCTTTGTGGAACACGGGTGAGTTCTAGACTATCTTTCCGCCCGTCGAGGCGAAGCGAAGCTGATCTTTTCCCTTTTCACTTCATCAGGATCAACGACCTTTTTGCTCACGAGTCTGCCGTGACGATGGAGGACCTTCTCCGCGGTCTTCTAGATCTTCCTCAGCGACCTGCAGTCCTGGTCGCTCGAACGATCGGTCTCGAAGCGGAGGTGAGCTCTGGAAATTCCTTTCTCTCTTTTGTCGAAGCTGACCTTCCTCGTTCGCAGACGATCGCCGTCGGAGGAGATGAGCACCTACCAGTGGCCGCCTACTACGATGTTCCAACAATCTCCCTCCGACCCGTGCTGCTGCCGCTTCTCTTCAAAAAGCCTGCTCGGGAAACGGAATACTTTGTTGGAGGAGAGGGTTGGTTGGATCGACGGCACGTGAGTTTGCGATCTTTCGAGCCTGGACATCCAAATAGAAAGCTCACCTGTGCTCACTCATTCCCTCTCGCTCACCTCTAGATCGGAGAAAAAGGTCACAAAGCCCTGGGGGACCTCATCGGTTCCTACGTCGTTTCGCAGCTCGTCGTCGCGCGACGTCAACTCGCCGACCTTCGCTTATCGGGACATGAGGATTGGAGGCATCTCTTCGGGAAGCAGCGGGAGGGGGCGAAGGATTGGCCTGGATTCGAGGAGCTGGGTGATACACCGAAAGTGAGTCTCGTTCGTTCGTTTCATTTCGACTTTCGAGGAAAGCTGAGTCGCGTCGTTCTCCTTCTTCAGCTTCGACTGTTCTCGAAGTACGAGCCTAATAGGCTGGTGGTTCCCATGAGGACCCAGTGCTTGACAATGGACGAAGGAGACTATGTGTCGAATCATCTGTGGCCGAAAGTGGCAGAGAACGTCGGGTGGTGAGTTTTCTCTTTCTCTCTCGTCTCTCCTGGCCCAAATTCTTCTGAATACGCGCTCTCTTCTTCCATCTGTTTAGGAGCGGAAGAGATCACTCTCTTTGGGCTGAGAAGATAGGATCCTCTTTCGAGGTTGAGCTGGACGTGACGGGAGGGAAGGTCATTTTTCCTCCTCCTCTCCTCTCTTCCCTCTCTTCTCTTTTACCCGCAACTGAATCCAACTCATTCAAACTCCTTTGGCAGGTTGAGATCTACTTCATCCGCAACGGAGAGTCGAACTGGAACCTCGGAGCGATTCACGCTTGGATCGATGGCGACGAAGAGAACAAGAAGCTGTTTGACGGGTATCGCGACGGAGGGCAGATAGGAGAGGTGAGCCCTTCTCCGTCTCCTCAGCTACTCTCTTTTATAGTACCAAGCTTCTCGGGGGGGAAAAGCGACGCTAACACAAGCTTTTCACCCGTCTCGATCTTCGTTTTTGCAGTTCGCCACGGTCGCCGAGAACCTCTCGCCGGGGAAGCACGTCCTTCACGTCGAGCTCTCGGAAGGATCGAGTACGCCTCATGGGGGGACGGAGTTTAGGATCATCTCTAGTAAGTTTTGCGTCCAAGGTAGCGGTCAGAAATGAGAGAGAGAGAGAGAAAAGCTGATGATCTCCTCGTTTTTTTGTTTTTTTTTTTTCGACGCGTCTTTTCCCTTTTACAGTCATTGCACTATGATCATGAGTTCCCAAGAAGCCCTGACACGCTTTTCTCTGTCCAGACGAGGGAACAGGATTGCCTCGGCCATGTCCCTGAGCAGCTAGTTGCCAGAGAGAGCAGAGAGAGGGCCGTAAATGCGAGGCAAGAAGCCGAGCTTCAGTTCCTTCTCTTTTTTCCTTCCTCGTTTTTCTGGAGAGTCAACGATCCTCCTTGAGCTATACTTCACCGATTTGGGATCATGCGCGATCAGTATTTCCCAGCACTCCGAGGTTGATTTTCCCTCTCATACCTCGGAACCAAAGCGAGCTAGCGCGGTTGCTTTTGATTTCCCTCTGCTCCTCCTCCCTTGCCTTCTCTTCAACGTTCAACGACCAGCATCCCCCCCCCCCCAAGACTCTTCCTCAAGAACCGCCAACCACCCTTCCTCTCCTTCCTCTTCTTTCCCTACCCATCCCCCTCCTCTCGGCGGCAGGATGGCTTCGACTTCTCGGAAAGGGTCCAGCAGTCAGCAGCAACAACGGATTCGAATCGCTTGTCGAGTTCGACCTAGTCTGCAGCATGAGCTCGACAGGATGCTCACTCCCAAGGAGGACGACGAGATCGAGTGTGGAGAGGAGGGGACGATCAGCTGCATGAGTAAAGGCTCGAGGTACAAGTTCAGGTGAGTAGGAGAGAGAGAGAGAGGAGAGAGAGGAGGGAGGGAGGGAGGGAAGGAGCGAGGGCAAAGATGGCTCGTTGAGGGAAGTGAACTGCTGGAGCATGCTTGGGGGGTATGTTTTGAGTAAGAAAGGCTTGAGGACGGAGAGGTATGGACGCTTGACAGCTTGGTAGTGCTAGAGGCACCCCGGATGCCGGAGACGAGTGGAAGAGCTGAGGTCAAAGAAGGGAAGGGAAGGTCCGAGCTGAACGAGTCGACTTCACAGTTTTTACTCGTTCAAACCTGCCATCCATTCTCCAGAAATACAAATCTCAGCACGGCCAAGTCGGAGTAAAGCTATAGCTTCTCCATGGTGGTCGGCATACACATCTGTCCCAGTCATCCGTTGGAAGAAGCCGGCGTTGACTGACGATCTCTTTTCCTTTGCTCCCTCCCTCCTCCCTCCTCTTCTACCTCTTCCAGCTTCGACTCCGTCCACTCTCCTGCCTCAACTCAAGCCGAAGTCTTCAACAGTGACATCGTACCTATGCTCGACAAGGTCTACGCAGGAATGTCGTGTACGGTCTTCTCGTAGTGAGTACACTTCTTCCTCACCTCTCTCTCTCTCTTCAGCCCTTCCATCCCTTCCTTCGTCATCTGCTCGTCTCTCGTTGAACCTCAGGCTGACAATGTTCCCGCTCGCTTATCTTCTCTATCTAAAGTGGTGTGACCGGATCAGGAAAGACTCATACGATGCAGGGAGTCGCGAGCTCGAGCAAGGAATCCGGCATCATCCCGAGGACGATCAAGGCTCTCTTCCAGAAGCAGGCTCGGATGAAGAAGGTCAAGATCGAAGTCAGCATGGAGTACCTCGAGATCTACTGCGACGACTGCTTCGACCTGCTCACAGAACCCCCCGTAGGAGTGAGTCTTTCTCGACTTCTCGCTTCATCGTCCCTCCGTCGGACAGCTCGCCCAACTGACCTCTCCTCCCACGACGCGCCTTTCTCTCTCCCAGGGGAAACCTCGTCCAAAGATCGCTGTCTTGACCAACAACGAGGGGAAGAACATCGTTCACAACCTCACTCGAGTTCGTGCTTCCCTTCCTTCATCCTTCTCCGTTCGACGCCGTTCTGACCTCCTCTCTCCCTCCTTTCGTTCAGGTCGTCATCTCCTCTGCTCAAGAATTCGACGACATCTACAACAACGCTGCTTCCTACCGGTCGACTGCATCCACTAAACTCAACGCTCAGTCGTCAAGGTCTCATGCCGTGCTGTCCATCGAAGTGAAGACGGAGGAGGTTTGCGAGGGAGGGAAGAGTGAGTGGCGGTTCTCTCTCGTTCTTGAGACCCTATGGCCTGGACAAATCGAGAAAATAGAAGCTGAATCTCATCTTCTTTCCGGATTTGCAGTCCTCGTTGGAAGAATCAACCTCGTCGATCTGGCTGGAAGGTTCGTCTCCGCTCCTCTCCCTTTCCTCCTTCGACGATCTCGCTACTGACCCTTTTCATTCCTCCTCCAACTGTCTGCTTCAGCGAGAACAACAAGCTTACTGGAAACGACAAGATGCGAATGGCCGAAAGTTCTGCGATCAACAAGTCTCTCACCGTTCTCGGAAACGGTGAGCTTTCTCTCTCCCTCCGTCTTCCCACGTTTCTTCCCTCGTCTTAGGCTCGTCTCGCATTTCGCACGCCCCGAAGGAAGAAGGAGCGGCTGGGACGAGCCTACCCTCGTCTCGCATTTCGCACCTCTGACTCCACTGGTCCCGTTCTGCAGTCATCGATGCTGTGAACAAGGGTCATGCTCGAGTACCCTACCGGTTCGTCCCTTCAACTCCCTCGTCGTCTCGGACTTGACTGATCTCTCGTTTCGTCTTTCCATCAACACTAGCGATTCAAAACTCACTCGAATCCTTCAGGATACCCTCGGAGGATCGTCCGTGGGCCTGCTCATCTGCAACATCTCCCCTGGATCGACCTTTCGTCAAGATACGCTCAACACTCTCAACTTCGCGACTCGAACGAAGGAGGTCGAGAATCGGGCTGCGGTTACTTCTTTAGCTGCTGCTCCTCTCGTCAAACCTCACTTCGCCGCTCTCACCAAGCCTGTTCGTCAACAAGTTCCCGTCTTCCGCGACAACCTCGGTCCTCCATCACGTCCGACTCCCGTCTCCTCTCGCCCGACGTCAGCTCTGAGTGGAGGTGTGAGGAAGGTCTTCGGAACTGTCACTAGCAACCAGATCGAAGCGAGGGTGGTGGCTTCGGCTGCCGTGGGTGGGGTGAAGAAGGGGAAGGGGAAGGAGATCCTGGATGAGGAGGGAGGGGTTCAGGTTCGTCTTTCGTCTAGTCTTCCTTCACGGATATCCCGATTCTCAAAGCTCACTCCTTTCTCATTTTGTTATCATTATTCTTCCAGCTTCAGATCCAGAAGCTCGTAAACCAAGAAGTCAACAGACAGCTCGCCGCTCTCGCTGCCGCAAGTGAGGAGGAGAAAGCTCAGAGGGACAGGCAGCTTCAGATGCTGTTGGATCAGGAGGAGCAGAGGAATGCGAGGTTGACAGTGGTTGAAAGGGAGAGGTGAGTTTGCTTCGGTGCCCGAACGTGGGAAGGGTGGAGAGTCGAGGAACGACCGCGAGCTAACTTCCTTCCTTTTCTCTTCCTACGATCCGACAGTCAGCAGAGGAAGGCCAAGGACGAAGCCATGGATCACATGAACTCGGCTCGACATCATCATGATCTCGCGGCTAAGAACGGCGACAGGTTCGTCGAAAGATCCTGGACCTCTCTTCCGTTTCCTTCACATCGTTCGAGCTGACCTCTTCTTTCGCCCTTCTTTCTCCCGCTCAGGTCGAGTCTTTACCAAGCTCTTCATCTCTACGGTTTAGCCTACGCTCTCCTCCCCGGAAATACGAGTCTCAAGAAGAGGTTCGCGATCTGCCTCCTCCTTCGTCGCGTCGTCTCCGCGATCTGACCTTCTCTCCTCTCCTTGCCTTCATCTAGAGTCGCCGAACTCCAACTCTCCTACAACGATCCTTCCCTTCCCATCCCTCCTCGGAAATCAGTCGCAGCAGTACCGCTACCACCGTCTCCGCCACCTCCTCCCTCCCAACCTACCGCATCAACCTCCAACCTCATGAAACGATCTCACAAAGAGTCTGGACTCGCTCGACTCTCGAATGAACCAGTCGACTTCAACCCTGTTCCCATCGCCCATAACGACCCTCCTCGACCCAAGAAGGCTCTCGCTTCGTCGACGAAAGGGAAGGAACGAGCTCGAGTCCCTTTGGCGCCCGAGAACGATCAAGAGGAGGAGGAGGAGGAAGAGGAGTTCGTCCCGGCCGTCGTGAAACCCAAGAAAGCCTCCAGGTCACGGGCGCCTTCTAAGGTTTCAAGGAAGAAGAAGGCCGAGAGGAGCGAGTCGGATGAGGAAGGGGAAGGGTGGGATGAGAAGGACTCAGGGTTGGGAGAGGAGGAGGTTGTTGAAGCGAAGAAGACGAGGAAACCGAGGGCTGCGACGACGAAGAAAAAGGTCGTCGTTGTGGAAGAGGAGAGCGACGAGGACGATGATGATCTTGGGGGTTACGACGTGGATGAGGAGGAGGAGGAGTGGAGGCCTGAGCCTGTGCAGGTTGGTGGAGGAGGGAGGAAGGGAGGGAGACGTGCTTAGGGCGCGTCGCTGTTTTTTGTTTTTCGATTCTCTTTCGCTTCACTTTGGGCTTGCTCGTTCGTTTTTTGCTCTTCTTATTTTCGCTTACTGGGACACCTACATTTCTCGATGTTCCGGCGCTTGCTCTCCTTCTACCTGCTTCTCCTTTCGACGATGTTAACTTCTCCCTGACGACCTTTGTTTTCTTTCACGTTTCTTCGTTGAGAGGAGCTCGGCCGATGTTCCTCCTCGATTTCATCCCTCATCTTGGTAATCAGCGAAGGATCGTAAACACTCCCGTCCCAAAAAAAGTGGAAAGAGGAGGAGAGAGAATCAAAGCCCGGCCCTAGACTCTTCTCCCTTGGCTCGTAGAAGCCTAGATGCAGCTACATGTCCTGTATCCAGATCTAAAAGCAGCTACTGTTCAGACTATTTGCCTATTTGGGCGAAACTTTTTGCGCCCGTCTAGACTCCCAGTTCCGAAACCTGCCGCGCGCGTCCGCTTCCCGTCTTCTTGCTTTGTTTCCTCTTTTGTTCGTCTCTGTATGAATCCCAAGAACCCTTCATCCTTTGATGAATGTTAGATCCCTTCCTTCTTCATGTGGGCAAAAAAAAAAAAGGCCCAGGCCTGTGAGAAGCGAAACCTTCAACGTCTGCTTGGAAAGAGCCGACGTGCCTGAAGCGACGAGGGAGGGGAGCTTAAATCGAGCAATCACCTTGCCGGCCCACCTGATCGGCAGAGAAAGTGCGGACCAAGTTCTGGGAGAAATAGGCCCTCGTACACAATGAACGGTTTGTCGTCCAACTACAACAACCCTTGTTTGGTCTCTCCTCCTCTCCCGTTTCTCGCTCTTCTCCTCCCTCATCTTTCTCGCCCCCTCTAAACCACTACATCACTTTTCAGAGCCCTCCAGGCTACCTTATGTAGTCATGGATTCGATTCTTCGATGGAAGGAGGACCAGGAACGAACTCTCGCTCCCGCTCGCAAGGTGAGTTCGAGCTCGTTCAGCAAGCTCTCGCTTTTTCTATCTTTCTCCCGTCTTCTTCTTCGCATCATAGCTTCAACCAGACTAAATACCCGCTTACCGACTTCCAGATCACAGCACTCTTTAGATGCCCTCCAACTTCTACGGAATCAATCTCTCTGGCTTGTTTCATAGCTCATTGCTTCAACCGAACACTCATTCCTCCTCTCGTCCTCCCTGCCTCCCTCCTCCTCCTCTACCGAATCCACCACCTTCATCCTCGTCACGAAGGATCCTCAGGATATCGCTTGTTCCTCGCTGCGATGATGGTCGCTCACAAAAGTCTTCACGACTCGAGCTTCTCGGCTGCGAGCTGGACGATCGTTGGCCGTGCCATGGGGGGCGATATAGAAGTTGAGCAGGTCAACAAGATGGAAAGGGAGCTTCTAGATTACGCCAGGTGGGATGTGGTTATCACTTCTGAGGAATTGAAGACTGTCGAGGCAAGTTTTCCATCGGCTTCCTTTCGCGATCGTCGGCTTGATTGGGGTATTTTGTCGTCCCTCCGACCTTCCTTGCCCCCAGGTAACGATACTGATACCCTCATTCCGTATTACTTCACCTTAATCACACCGAGAGCTGGACGAGAAGTACACGATTCCTTTTCTCCCCTCTCCTCCTTCGACCCCCCCTCGCCGTAACTCCTTTTCCTCGGATCCTCCCTCCTTCACTTTCCTCTACCCCTTGGACGTCGACCTCGACCTCACCCTTTCTCCCCTATCACCCTCCTCCCCGCCCGGATCTGGATCCTGAACCCTCCGGTTGACTCTTCTCCCTTTCCTTGCCGCATGGACGCGTCGGACGCCTCCTCCCTCCGTTCGAGAAACAGATCTACCAATCCTCCTGATCGAGCGAAATATCTAGTTTAAACATACTTCCCATTCTTTCCATTCTGTGAATCATCGTATCTGGTCTGCCATCTGTTCGCGAACACCCTCGGTCATTTTTCCCTCTGTCTCCCGTCTCTTCGAATGTACTACCTGTACCACAATCTTACCTCCCCCCGATTTCTCTCCTCACCTTCGTATATGTATCATCTCATGTTTACCTACATGTTCTAGTATCGCTCTCTCTGCGCGGGAAGCTCTCGATCTGTTTATGTTTCTTGTTTTCCACTTTGTACGCTTTCACCGCACTCATACACGCGTTTTTTTCTCGTTTTTTTCTCTCTCATTCAGCGGAAAAAAAACACGTAATACGGTTTCGATCTCTTTCTTTTGCTTTCAGCTACGTGCTTTGTATCCCATCAGAAGTTTGAAACTCAAGACGCGTCGCGTGCTCTGTTCTCTCCTTTCTGTCCATTCCCTTCCCTCTGCGGCAGGTCTCGTGAAAGGTCGTAGTATACGTGTATACATGCTCACCTCTCCCACATCAAACCTTCACCACCTCAACCTCTGCCTCGTCTCCCTTCTTCGTCTCTTCTTCCCGCTCAACCGCGTCCCCATTTCCCTCCCTCGCAACAGGATTATCCCTCACTCTGCCCTCCGCCCCAGCTTCCTCTCTCGTCTCCTCAAACCCATCTCCCGCGTTCTCACCCTTCTCCACCTTCATCGATTCTTTCTCCCTCGGCTGCTCCGTCGTCGTCCTTTGCCTTTCCCTAAACTCCTCTTTCTCCAAATCTAGCCTCTTAGCTTTGTCGAATGCTTCTTCCTTGTGGCCGTCATGCCAGGTCCGAGGGAAGCAGCCTGCCGTGCGGGAGTTGGATCCCGAGCCCCACATCTCTGTATACATTGATCGACGAAAGAGAGGGGTGAAGTGAGAGGGAGCGGAAGGGAGGAGGGTCGGCGTCAGTCGAACGGGACGAGGAGAGAAGGGAAGAAAAGCGATGGGGAGCGAGGGGAGGGATGAACTCGTTTGTAAGTACTGCTGAGCTCCAGTTGCGCACACCACGGCTGGTGAAGGGAAAAGAAGAAGGGTCGCGCAGTGAGGAAGGAGGGTAACGAGCGGGAGATGAAGAGAGGAAGTGGAGGGAGAGAGGTGAGGTCGAGCTCACCACAGCAACCTCCACAGAGAGCTCTACAGAGAGTCGATTCTTCTAACACTGCTGCATCCATGTTTTGAAGGTAATAGGGCGTGGGGTTGGTGCGAGTGAAACGGAGAAAAAAAGAGAAGTCTAAAGAGAAGGGAAGAGAAGAGCTCGCCGTCAGTTCATCGTTGGATTCTTCGTCCCGTCTTCTTCGATCTCGCAAGCTCCCTTCTCCGAGCCTGAAGCATAAACCAGGGAATCACCTGTTGAGGGAGTTTTTGCTGGTGGTGGTTGTAGGAAGAAGAGTTCGACGCCTCTCGAACCACGTCAAACCGACCGGAGTCTGATCGTCCATGCTCTCCTTTCTTTGGCGGAGGCGACAGGGGTCGAGCGTGCTCAATAGAGAAATGCCCAGAGCAGGCCCTCCAAGGCTGGTTGAGTACTGGTAGCCCAAGGTTCCTGAGTCAGGTCTTTTGCACAAAGAGCCGACGAAATCCAAGACGCATCGCCAAAGACTCACCTTTCTCTCGGTGCCATCTCCTTCCTGTTCCCTTTCCCTTTCCCTTCCCGCAAAATCTCTCTTTCTCACTACTGTTCTTTCCAACCCAGATACTACGAGCGAAACAGATACACTCATCGATTCTAGGTGATAATCGGCCAAGCACGCTATTTAGAACTCGTCCTCATCGTCCATATCCCCTTCAGCAATCTCACTCGCGAGTTCTCGTTCTCGCTCTCGAGCGGCGTCTCCTGACGTGAGGTCGTTCCTGTGGGCGTTGAGAGGGTAGCGCATGGCCTGAGGAGGGGAAGGGGTTGGGAAGGGGCGGAGGAGAGGTCAGCGAGAGAAAAACGAGGACGGGAGGGAGAGAGAGAGAGAGATGCGGAAGCGAAACAGACCTTGACACTCTGGTTGTGCAGGCTACGAAAAAGATGAAGAGAGTGAGTGAAAGACCGAAACGAGTCAGCGATGCCACCCAAAAAGCACTCGCGGTCGAATGCAAAGAGTGAGGCGACGCGACTCACTCCAAACAAAACTCAATCCTCTGATGGAAAGCCTTCCTCGGCTCTCCCGTCTCGTACCCATCCCCTCCGGGCCTCCCAACCATCCATCCCTTCTCATGATCCAACCCAACTCCTTGGATCACACCATCCCGAATCGCTTTGGACACGATGTACTCCGCGTCCTCCT
This sequence comes from Mrakia blollopis, assembly GCA_000950635.1. Taxonomy (NCBI): domain Eukaryota; kingdom Fungi; phylum Basidiomycota; class Tremellomycetes; order Cystofilobasidiales; family Mrakiaceae; genus Mrakia; species Mrakia blollopis. The sequence continues at coordinate 1,960,169 of BBPU01000058.1, read as the reverse complement.
CGTTGTCGAGCTGAAGCTTGATGCAGATGTCCTTGAGGGAGATCTTGGAGTAGGCGAGGGAGATCTGATGAATTCCGGTTTTGATGACGTTGTGGCGGAGACGAAGGATGAGGGTGAGGGTGGAGTCGGTTTGGAAGGTAGGGGTGTGGGCGGTGAGGGCTGCTTGGAAGGCGGAGAGGTCTCCGATTCGGACGGCTGGGAGGTGGGTTGGGTGGGGAAGATGGTAGAGGGAGACGAAGAGGGAATGGGTGGTAGGAAAAGGGGTGGAGAAGAAGAGGAGAAGAAGAAGAGGAATGGAGAGAAGTGAGGGAGAAAAAGACGCGTCGAGCGAGTCAGGTTCAAGCTCGCGAGGAAGAGAGCTTGAGCTGAACGAACCTTGAACGATCTGGAAGTAAGGGATCAAAGCAGTCTTGAGGACAGGAAGTCGGAAGGTGGAGCGTTCAGGGATGTTTCCCATCAGAAGCTCGACGACGATGAAGAACTTGTAGGCCTGTGGACGAACGAAGGGAAGAAGAGAGATGTTTAGCTCTCGAGCTTTGATAAACAGATAGGAAGAAGCGAGACGCGACGGGATGGCTCACAGTCTGCAAGAACCCAGGAGCGATATGAGCCGAAGGAGCTCGTCGGATAGCCTGCTGAAGCTGAGTGTGAGCCTCAGTGTAGTTGAGCTGAACGGCACGAATCCTCCCTGGAAACAAGAACGTCAAGGAAAGTGAGCTCCAACTCTTACTTCCATCCTCCATTTCCCTTCAGGCGTTTCGAGAGAAGAGCCGACTCACCAAGGTAGTAAAGGTACCTCGCGAGCTGGGCGTTCCCAGCACTCTCCGGGAAGGTGCTCTTCGAGACGAGCTTGTCGGCCTGATCGAGAAGGTTGTGGTTGAAGTAGTTTCGGAGGAGGAGGTTGAGGAGGGTGGATTGGAGATCGGTATCGTGTCGAAGGGTAGCGGTTTGAAGGGCGGCGAGGAGGAGTCTGAGGTAGACGAAGAGAATGAGTCGATGGCGAAGGAGATGGAAGGAAGGAAGGCTGGTGAGCTCGAGTCGACGAACGCAAGTCCGGTTTCGAGAGCTAGAGGAAGAGCGAGATGGGCTCAAGTTTGGATTGAGCTAGAAGTACTCACGGTCGAACCTCAGCGTCCCTACCCAGCAGCTCGTACGATCGTCCGAGATAGAAGTAGACCTTCGCGGCGAGATGGTCGAGAGATCGCCGGTTGAGGTTTTGGATGAGCTCGGCTGTCGACGACGAGAGGGTAGCGGCCTGGGCGAAAGTAACGAGAGAAATAGAGCAAGATCAGCTTACAGCTTCTCTCAGAGCAGAACAAAGTAATTTTGAGGGAGATAGAGCTCGCGACTGACCTGCTCGACCTGCTTCGAATCGATGAGAACGAGAACGACGAGCAATCGGAAGTAGATGTCGACTTCCGCTCCGATCTCGGTAGGCTCCTTCTTGGGCTTGGATGGCGAGGGAGGCGTGGTGTTGGCTGCTGAGGGGACGAGAGGAGTGGAGGACGCATCGACGTCCATGGAGTCGGTGGGAGCAGCGGCTGCTGAAGGAGGGGAGGGAGGAAGGAGCGCGAGCAAGGAGGCGTGGGTGGCATCGTCTGGGGAGGAGAAAGCAAGAAGATGGGTTAGCGAGGGCTTCCACGTCTGAGCATCGAGGTGGGTGCAGACAGTGGATCTGATGTTGAAGGAGAAACAGGAGGAGCGGTGAGGTGGAGGAAGGGAAGGAAGGAGGAGCTCGACCTCGACGGCACCCTCCTTGTTCGCTTCAATCGCTCCCTTGTCCCTCCCCTGCCCTCTCCACACCTTCCAGAATACGGCATATACCTCTATATCATCCTGAGCTGACCCCCTTCGCTTCAAGGGCATCTCAGCAAGGCTGAGCTCGCTCCATCTCGTCTTCCCCCCTCCACCTCACCTCCCTTCCTTCCTCCTCCTTCAGCCTCCTTTCCTTCACCCTTTTTCTCTCCCCCTCACTCCCCTCGTTCCTTCGTTCGTTCGTGAGTACTCACTCTTAGGATACCTCTCCTTCATGACGTCCTTCAAGGTCTCGACTCCCTCTCCTCCCTGCTTGGTCAACTTCTTTCTCAACGTCGTCAACGTCCTCAACACACGCTGGGCAAACCGAGGCTCGAACGAAGTCACAGCTCGATCGATCAGGGCCAGGTTGGTGCGCAGTTCTGAAAGTGGAGATGAGAAGAGTGGGGGAGAGAAAAGTCAGGGAGTGCTGGTAGAACGAGAGGTCTGGGAAGGCTCGACGGACCTTGCTTGAGAGTGATGGGCACGACGACCTTGACTTCGTCCTTCTTGGCAGGCTCAGCAGTAAGCTCCTCTTTCTTGGTTGAAGAAGAGTCCTTCTTCTTGTCGTCCGTGGGAGACATGTCGAGAGAGATGCAGGGATGAGAGAAGGAGGGGAGGGGGAGGGAGGAAGGCAGATGGATGGTTGAGGTCCTCGAGCGAGCTTCGAGTCCTTCCACGAGATCCTCTCTCGTTTTTATTTCCATTTTTCACAAAAACAAGATCGATAAAGAGAGAAAGAGAAGAAAAGGGAGAGATAGATAAATGAAGTCGTGAGGGGGCTTGAGTGTAAGGAGTATTCATCTAGAGAACAAAAAGAGAGAGAGAAAAGAGAGAAGGAAAGTCGCGTCGCGAAAAAGAAGAAAGAAAAGCTGAGAGAGAGCTCCGATCAAAAAAGTCTCGCCTCCCAAGGAGCCTGCATCTGCTCCATCTCCTCCATCATCCGGTCCGGACCATCCAAACCTCCAGCGCCGTTGGCAGCACCAGCCCACCCTGCTCCTCCAGCGACCGAGGCCGGCTCTCCTCCAGAGCTATTGTTCCCGCTCGACGACGAGGTCGTCGCATCCATCGATCCACCGGCAGCTGCTGTTCTCGATCCACTCTTCCAGGTCCATCCAGCCGAGTGAGTAGGTGTGCTGTTGGCGTTGGAGGGAGAGGAGGAAGGGGAGAGCGTTGCTTCCGGTATGAGGTGGGAAAAGATGACGCCGTGATTGTTCACGGGGAAGCAGCGACGATTCTTGGGATCCACTTGGAGGTCGACCATGATCTGGTCGAGGATGGCAGCTTGACGGGCTCCGATGGGGAGAGTACCGGCGACTTGTTTGATGGCGTGTCTGAAGAAGGAGAACGGGAAAGGGAAGAAGAGGAGGAGATGAGTCAGTGAGTGAGTTCAGAGTAGATAGGGATGGAGAGGATCGATTCCTTTCCAAGCTCGGAATCTGTGGGAGGAGGAAACACAGAAGAAGAGAGCTCACCTCATCACCGCGATCTCTTCTCGGAGCGAGTTCTCGAGAACGTAGTCTCCGTTGGCCATGGCTACTTGGACGTGTTTGGCAAGAGTCCGAGCTCCGATGAACTGTTCAAAAGAGAAGAAGAAAGTGGCAGTGGTCAGCGATGGAAGTTGCGACTGCGGAGAGAGAGAGAGAGGCGAGAAGAGAAGAGAAGGATTTGAGCTTACCCTGAAAACAAGGAAACGAAAAGCGAGAGACAAAAAGTACGAGATCAGTATTTGAATCGATGATGTGAAGGGGATTGGCTCGTAGATCGACCTCACCAAGCGTAGGACTGAACCGGGAAAGAGAAGTAGAGCGACGCGCGTCAGTCGAAGTTTCGTCCTCCACGAACAGAAAGCAGAACAGGGGACTCGCCATAAAAGGATGAAGCAGTGAGAAAGAGAAGGTGGTAGAGTTGACGAGATAGATTTGGCCCAGTAAAGCTCGAGCAGCAGCGAGCATCCTCGGACTCGACTGATCCCTCGGGTCGTGGACTTGATTGGGATGTGAGAGAAAAGAGCTGTGAGTTTCGAGATGGAAGGGAGACGACGTAAAGATCGTTCGAGAAACTTACAGTCGCAGTAAGGGTCGTGAAGAGTGATGATGGCCACGAAGGGCAGAGTGTGGGCGACGACGAGGTTTCGATCAACAGCCTTCCCACCAGCCGTGACGCACTTCAAGGGATCTCGAAGTTCGGAGGGGAAGGAGTTTCTGATACGGAAGGAAGAGGAAGGAAGTAATGTTAGGACTGCGAGCGAGAGAGTTGAAGAGGGAAGAAAAAACGAACCTGAAAGTTGTGATGAGCTTGTCCAACGAAACGAAAGCGTCTCCCTTTCGAGGATCTCCTTCTCCCTTCATCTCGGATCTCCGAACGAAGTGAGCGACCTTCTGAAGAAGAAGGGTCCCCTTGACGTCGAGACTGAAGGCTGTCTGCTCGGGAGTGTGGTGGGTGAAGATGTCGTCGTCGTCTCCGAATCTGAGATGAAGAACGAAGAGACGAAAAGATAAGTTGGAGGAGCGAGCAGAACGAGACAGGATGAGTGAAGAAGGCTTACTGAGTCGGGAGAGCTGGAATTTCGCCGACGGGGTAGGTGCTGTGGCACGTAGGAAGACCGAGGAACTGGGAAAGGAAAGGCGAAGTTATCAGGACGCGCTCCCTCTTCTCTTCCGCTCGAACTATGACGAAAGAGAAGTAAACCTCACGAGATCGTGACCATCCAGAGTTCCTTGCCAGCCTGAAGCAGTCGAGGAGTAGGTATCTTGACATAGCCTGGAGGAGGAAGTACAGAGAGAAAGAGGAAACGGTCAGATCACGGGTCGGAACGAAGGACGAGGAGAGGGTGTGCTCACACAAGCCAGAACACGTTGGCTCGTTCCAGTCTCTCGATATCGTCCTCGGCAGGAGATAGAAGCAAGTCTCGAGTGACCGAGAGAGTCGTCCGAGCGTGGTATGGACGAGCGTTCAGACCGAGAGGGATCACGAATCTGAGAAGGAGACGAACGATTGAATCAGCGAGGGAGAAAGCAGGAGGAATACACAAGGGAGAAAACTCACCTTCCCATCAGAGACATGTGAAGCCATCCGACCACCCACAGCGAGTGCTGATGAGCGTACTGAGCCAGGAGGAACAGGGCTTGAACCAAAGGAAACCACTCTCCGGCGTTCGTCTTCCCTTTGTCGACGTATAAAGTACCCCAACGATGGTGGATCTCTCCCTGGTAGAAATTTCAAAAGGGTCAAGTTCAGTAAAGGGCTCTCGGATCAATCGAGATTTGGGTCGACTGACGAAATCCTCGTCGATCAGACGCGTCGTGTTGGCAGGTTTCGCTCCGAATCCATTCCAAGAGGGTAGAAGCTCGGGCTCGAAGTCGTTTCTCTTTTCGCAGAAGGTTATAGGACGGAAGACGGACTCCGAAGGGACGAGTTGGAGATTCGGGAGGTACTGGATGCGAGGGACGCGTCAGAGAACGGAGGCGCGAAAAAATCAGCGGCCGCGCGCGTCGAGTTCGCAAGAGCTGAGAGCGAGACGAACCCTCGCAGTGCAGCAGCAGATCGCATGGAGAAGAGCTAGGTGAAGGATAGGATGGAGACTTGGTGTCAGAGATAGATAGGACTTCAGAAAGGAGGAGTCGAATGAAAGCTCACCTGGATGAGGGAAGTTGACGTGAGTGGGAGGAAGAGCGAGCCGGCTCAGAAACCTGGCCTTGTTGAGCAACTCGGTCGAGAAGGGAACCTTGTTGAAGAAGACCTGGACGATATGCTCGAGCTTCCCTGGGCTTGGAAGATGAGGCGGCCAGCTGGGAGAAGAAAGGACAGAAGAGAATCGGCGCGTAAGATCACGTCGGTATTCTTCGGAGTTGCTCTTCGCGAAATTGGAAGAGAAACTCACCCAGGCCATAGAAGCTGAAGAAGATACGCGTCCTCTATCTCTGGTAGATCTGAAACTCCGTTCTGAGCGATCGGAGGCTGCTCGTAGACCTGAGGTGGCTCGTTCATCGCTCCTGCTCCTCCCGCCCACGAAGGCTCCTCCTCGACGAACTCCTCGACTCGTGGACCGCTCGACTGCCGTTGCGGATGATTACTGAACTCCTCCATCCGAGGTGGCCAGATCGGTGCGGGCTCTTCCATTGCCTCTGGCGACGCGAAGGTGGTAGGAGGAGGTCGCGCTGGAGGGAAGGTGTCGTGGAATTCGGGAGGGAAGGTATCGTAGATCTGCTGGGGTTGGAGAGGAGGATTTGCTGAGGAGGTGGTGTTGGGGTTAGGAAAGGGCCAAGAGGAGGAAGTGTTGGCTGGGGTGGAGGCGAAGGAACCGAGCCCGTTGGAGTTGAAGGAGGAGGTCGACGAGCTGGGGAGGGAGTACCATTGGGAGCCGTTGGGTGGTTGCTGTGAGTAAGTAGATGGGGAAGGATATGGAGAGATGGATCCTTCCGGCTGATAGGAATTAGGTGGGAAGAGGTTTGGTGGGAGATTGGGATTAGAGAGGTAGTGGGGGAGAGATTGATTGTTGTTGGAAGGGTTGCTGAGGTCCGATCCGTAGGGTTGCTGGTTGAGGGAGAGGTTCGAGAACGCTGGACCGGGAATAGGATAGTTTGGTCCTAGAGGACTGGGTTCTACGACGACTCCGGCTCGCCGATCTTCCGTCCCAGAGTTCGTTCTTCCGTGACGAGGCGCGTCCCCTCCGGTCCCTCCAATCGATTCCTCCCTCTCACTCGAGAAAGACCCCTTCCCAGGTCTGCCGCTCGTCGAGTTACGAGCATTGGGTTCCTCGTACGCCTCAGATCCATCTCGAGTTCCAGAGACTTTCAGCATTCCTTCCAGCTGGGAGATCCTGTTCTCTAGCTGTCCGACCTTGCCTCGACGAGGACCAGTAGCGGCGTGTCCGGTTGCTCGAGTCGATGACGGGGAGGAGAAGTCGTAGCCTTCTTCGAAGGTGCAGTGAGGGTAGGGAGGAGGATCTTGGTCTGCTGGGAGATGTTCTGGTGGAAGTGAAAACAAAGAAGGAAGAAGAGAGAACGTCAGGAGAGGGAAGAAGGTGGGAGGAAAGGAAGGGGTTGGACGAACGAAGGACGTGGTTGTAGCTTCGAAGGCAAGTCCCACATACTGGATGGACTGCATCGCACTGGTAGATCGTAGAAGAAGAGGGTTACGGGGTGGTGGGTGGGAAGGGAGAGGGGAAGGAGGAGAAAAGAGCGATAAGTCGGAGGTAGATCGCTCGACTAGAGCTCTGGAAACAAAAAGGCATTCGAACCTTCAGTTTTCTTCGTCGACACTGGATAGAACGGCAAAAAGAGCGGTATCAGAATCTGTGGGTTTGCAAAGCCCTGGACGGGAAAGGAGAGACGCGAGGGAGGATAGAAGGGAGGGAGGGGAACGGAAGGGAAGGAAGTTGAGCTCGCCTCTAAACACGACTTGTTTCGAACACGAGCAGGCTTGTCAGGCTTCTTTTTCGACGAGGATTCCGATCCGTTGAGGTCGAAGTGCTCTTTGGGCATCGTTTTTGAGGGAGTCCTGAAGGCCAGAGACAGAGGAGAACAGGGGTGGGGAGGCCAGGAAGGAAGGAAACGCTGATCAGCTCGTCTCTTTCAGGTCGAGTTCTTCGAGCACGGAATTCGAAGATTCACAGCGATGACTCGTTCCTACGCTGCACTCACCTGGCGATAGATACAGGGGCTCAGAGGCTGAGAAGATGAGGAACGTCTGCTGCTTCGATGGTGGGTGTTGGAGGAGGAAAGCCTCGAGTCAAAGGATCAGAGTCTGAATCGAGGCTCCTAGAACTTCAATCGAAACAACGGTCAGCCCTCTCTTTCCGGCCCTCCCCGAGGCTAACCTCAGGACGGTCCGAGAAAGTTTTCAGGGAGGTTTCCCTGGCGAAGTACAATTTTTTCCAAGCTTCGAGCGATATCTACTACCTGAGCGCAGACAGCAGCGCCAAGGAAGAGGGAACCGAGAAGATGAACTTCAGTGAAGTTGAGAAAGGAAAGAGGAAGACTCGCCAAACATTCCAAACACCTAAGTTCCTCGCACTCTTGGAAGATTTGAGAACTACAGTACAGAGGGAAAGAGACATACCGCTACTAGAATCGAGAGCTCGAGGAGAAGAAGCGAGAGATCCCGTTGAGGGCGATGTCGTCGAAGAACGAAAACCGACGACGCGGGAATTAAAGCAGGAAGAAGATGTCGCGACTGGTAAAGCGTTCGGATTATTATATTCGGAAGCGTAGGACCTTCATGAAAGTGCTGAAGATGGTCGATTCAGGTTCTTTCTCACTCTCTCGCCGCGGACAACCACGACTCTGTCTCGCTTCCACCGTCCTTTTGGGGCTCTTAGAATTCTATCAGATGAATGCAATCCCGAGGACTTGTGTCTTTCTGTCTCGTCTTGCACGAAGGAGAACCGCCAATGCCTCTTGGTGAGCTCGAGTCCCTTTCCTCCCTCCCTCTGCCTTCCTCTCGAGCTCAAGATCGCCCTTAATATCTGGAACAACGCTATCGAGACCTGTTCTCTCCTTTTCCTTCGATCACAATTCCTCCTTTCCGAGTTTCAAGAAACGATCCCTCATCAGAGCGATGGCGAAGGCTCGTAAATCTTTTGAGGGTGATACGGCGAAGTCCAAGACATAAATCTGAGGTAAAGTAGCACCTAAGTAATTAGAGAGAGTTTGAATGATAATGGCTCGATACATGAGAGTACAGCGATACAGAGACTACAGTAAAGAGAGAACCGAACCGAATCGAAATCGAAGAGAGAAAGCTGAGCGGAACGAGAAGAAATCACCCCGAGTACCCCAATCCTCCCCAGTTATCCTCTTCCCAAACCAGCTCAGTCGTAGAAGTAATCCTTGGAGCTGCGCCGTAAGACCTCGACTCCTCCCTTGCGAGAGACGCGGACTGAGGGTACAATCCGAGGTGAGAGTTCGAAGAGGGAGGAAGTCGGACGCTGGGGAAGGAGGAATCTCGTCGGTGAGGTTGTTGGTAGTGAGATTGAGGGGGAGGAGGAGGAGGAGGAGGAGATTGGGTGTGGTACTTGGCGGAGAGATGAGGGTAGGAAGCGTCGTTAGTCGAGAATCCTCCGACGACTAGAGCCGACGCGTCCGACTGTTTGACAACGAGAGGTTGGCTTCCGAAAGAAGGAGAGTACCGGAGTGAATGTTGAGAGTCGAAGGGAGAGTAGGAATCGATGGGAGACTCGAAGGTGTCCTGGTGGTGGAAGGTGGGAGTGTAGGTTGGAGTGGGAGGAGGAGCGGGGAGATGAGCGATGGAGTTCCGGTGTTGAAGCTGTTGGTGAGGGAGAGGTTGGAAGGATCGATCGTCGTAGGAGGTAGGGTAGGGTAGGGGAGCGGAGGAGCGAGAGCTGGAGCTTCGGGAGTAGTCGTAGGAAGAGGGAAGAGAGTGGTGGTGGGATCCAGAAGACGTGGGGACTCGACGCGAAGGGTAGGGATCCGAAGTAGGACAACGGCGACGAGGCTCCTCCACGACCCTCTTGTACGACTGTTGAGTTCTAGCGATGATGTCCCTCCTGGTTTCAGACTCCCTCTCGACCTCGTTTCCCCATCCATGGATTTCTCCCTCCCGATCTCCGTCCGAGTTCTGCCTTTGCGACCGGCCGCTTCCTTGCTCCGACTTAGTGATGGTGGCCAACTTGGTGGGAGTGGGTTGGAGAGAGGAGGAGGAGAAGGATCGACCGTTTCCGTCCGGTCGTTTGCCCAGACGAACGCGAGGAGAGCGAGCGACATAGACGCAATCTATGCCTGCACGAATGCAACGGATGCACGAGGTCTTTCCATCACACTGTGGGGGAAGGAAAGGAAAGTATGAGAAGAAAAAGATCAGGAAAATTGCCACCAATTACCGGGAGCTCTTCAGCTCTCTCTTTGAGAACGCCCTTCAACGCGCGGCGAGCGAACAACCACAGGCCACAAATCTACGAAGATAACTCACCTTGGACTTTCTGATCCGACAAGCCTGGCAGGCCCTGCATAGAGAGAAAAAAGCGAGAGGAGAAACAAGGACGAACGTTAGCTTCACCTTCAAAATTAAAAAAACAATGGAGTCCTCGACGTCTGCGCCGCGAAGAAGCCAAAGCTCTGAAACCAAGAGGAAAGAGGCAGTAGGTCCGAGTAACTCACTGTGTGGTTCTGGTCTCCTCGAGGGATTTGATGATGGTAAATCCGACCGACGGCTTGGTGCTTCCTCCTCCCTCTCCGTTGGAAAGTCCTTCCGACGAGAAGGGACTTTCCGAGTCCCATTCTCCAGCGCTCCAGCCGGCAGCACAAGAAGAGTCGAAAGATCGAGTGGGGAGAGGTGAGGGGAGAGGGCGAGTCGAGGTGGGAGGGAGGGATGCGGAGGGAGGAGTGAGGTTGCCGAGAGAAGCTGAGGAGGTCGACGACGCGGATCCTCTGCCATTGTAGCGCTCGAAGCCGTTGAAAAATCCTCCAAAATCGTCGACGCCTGAACCGGATGATCCACTCCCGAAAGTCCTGCCTCCTTCCGAGTCGAGGTAGAAGTCGAGAGGAAGATCCTGCTCTCCTTGTTCGACCCGGATCCCGTTCGAGACGGAGGGGGGAGACGATCCGAGTCCAAAGGGGTACGAGTTGGGTGAGAGGTCAAGATGCTGGTGGATAGTAGTATTCGTTGAGGTGTAGTGAGAGGGATAGTGGGTGGAGGCCTCCTTTGAGGAGTGGCAGGCGGAAGAGGGAGTGAAGATGGTTGCGGACGACGCGTTTTGACGAGAGGTGTACTGTTGATCTGCTGAGGGCTCCATGGCGAAGAAGAGTGGGGCTAAAGCTGAAAAGATGTAAGGAAGGTGGTGGGTGGGAGGAGAGAGGGAGCGAGGGAAGATTGAACCAGGAAGCATCAGTCGACGGGGTACGTTTTCCGCCGAAAAGTCATGACCAGTCGAGGATAATTGAACCGCACGCTGGCTGAGACCTTTGTGAACAGGGGATGCGAGAGAACGACGATCTTGGCTCTAGAAGGAGTTACCTTTCCCGACCAGTAGTCTGGAACAGGAGAAAGACAAGATTCTGGGCGAACGATTATTTGGGAAGAAGGCGTCAAAGGAGGGTGAAACTTACTGAAAGCTGCTCCGAGACAAGGTGGGAGGAATCTGGGGACATCGAGGAGCCCGGCGGGGGTATCAGCTTCGATCAAAGAGAAGAGGACGAAAAGACGCCTTCACTCCCCGAGAGAATCAAAACCAAACTGCTCACGAGCTGCCTAATTCTTATCCAGACTCGTCCTTCTCGTGAAAGACTGTAGTAGCTGATGTGGAAACGGCCAATGGAAAAGAGAAACCTGCCAGAGCTTGAAAAACTGCTCTTGCAAAAAGGGAAAGTGAATGAAAGGGATCAGCGGGTGAACTACGGCCGACGTCCATCTGAAACTGCTGCTTGCGCATCCCTTCTAGCAGTTCTCGGTTCAAAAAGAGCGTCCTGGACTTCGAAAGTGAAAATCAAACAGCATCCACAGGTGGTTTTGCGACGCGTCCCTGACGGAGAGCCGAAGTCGACCTCCACTCCTTCCATCCCTCTCTTTCCCTCTCCGTCTCGTAGAAGACGAAAGATACGAACGCACCATCATCATCCAGTGTAGTTTCGAACCCTGCGAGAAATCCTCTCCGACCTATCGTGCGCTGACCTTCCTCCGCGAAAGTCAGCTCTCACTGCTCCAAGGAGTCCAAGGAATGGATTGTTACATAAAAACAAACATCGCGAGACTGTATATCGATCAGCTTCCTCGATCCACGCTACTTCTGAGAGGTGGTTCAGCCGAGGACGAAAGAAGAGGAGAACGAGAACGATCAAAGTTCAGAGGAAGGTCTCGCACAAGCTGAACCCATGCTGACCTCCTCCCAGAGGAAGTTTCTTCTGCCAGTCGTCGGCAGAGATCACACTGGGCAATGGATATGATCGAGCAATTAGATCGATATCGCCAACGGGCCATCGTCCTTGGTTCCGAAAGACAAAGACGACGTGAGAGGAGGATCGACGGAGGCGGAGGAGGAGAAAGAGAGGAAAGTGGGCCAAGAAGTCGGACGGTTGGGTTGGATTTCTGAGAGTTGGAAAGAGTATGATGAGTCAGAGATAGAGATGGCTTCAAGACTCTGCTTCGTGGGAGGAGAAGGTACGAACGAAATAGGCAGAAGGAGGGGAGGAAAGCTGGAGGGAGGAGTGCGTCGTGGCCAGCTTGAAAGGGTGCTTCTGTTGCGAGAAGTCAATGATCTAAGGACATATGATCATAAGCACGAGGCTTCGATATCGGCGGAGAGCATCCCAGACGGCCTGAAGCTCTGCTCAGCTCGGGGTGGAGCCGTGAGGGAAGGAGGGGAGAGGAAGGGGAAGGAGCTGGAGCTGGTTGAGGTGAGCTTCGAATTCGCCCTCCTCCCCTTCTTCCTTTTCCTCCGACCGCCACACAGACCAAACCTCCAGATTCGAGGATCGGGTGATCTCACAGGATATCTAGGCCTTCGCCCCGCAAACGAGCTCGCTGAACAACCAAGGAGCGAAGGAAGCAAGGGCAGGGAGGGAGCCCTCCGCAAATCAGGTCGGATGTGCTGAAGAGTGAGTCCTTCCTCATTCTCGATCCACTGGAACTTCCCCTTACCGTCTGTCGGCGTACTCGGAGATGTAAGAGCACGCTCTCCATCGTGTGCTGGAACCGAAGGGCGGGCGGAAGGTCTTCCAATGAGCAGCTGCTTCTCAGAGGAGGAAGGAGCGCTTCATGAGCTCAACAGTCTCCTCTCTTTGAGCCCTTCTGTCTTCTCGCACAGATTCCTACGAGATCTGCAGCACATGATATCGAGTATCTACCATGTGCATACCTTCTGAAGGGAAACTCAAGTCGATCGAAATCGATCTCTACTCTCCCTCGTCTCCCAGCTCGGAAGCTGACCTTCCTCTCTCCTCTCCCTCCCTCCCTCCTTTCGAAGTTGTCCTTCCCTCCCTCTCTCCTCTCACCGTCCCAGATCTTCTCTCGTCACTTCAGCATCAGCTCCAGTATTCTGCCGACGCGGTCCTCGGCTCAGACTATCGATCTCACGTCAAACCCGTCACATCTCTCTCCGTTGGGCGGACTCGCGTCCAACACATCCTCTTTTACCTCGACGCATACCCATCCTGGCCCGACATCCGAGCCCAAAACCTTTCAGGGGCTTCCGTGATAGCATCTTTGTGCTCTCCGTCGTTTGCACTTTTCCCTCGTGGAACTCGGACGAGGTCTCTCGCCAGAGAAGCTGATGAGGATCTGCGATCTCAGCACTTGACTTTTTCCTTCATCTTGCTTTGCTCGGCCGCCTCGAGCCTGGGACATCTCCCCTCTTTGGGTACCGTCGTCGATATTTGGCTTGAGAACCATCAGATGCGAAGAGCCGAGTCGTAAAAGGTTCGACGCGATGGTCTGTTGAGATTTCGGCAAGGAAGGACGAGTCCTGCCGACTCCTCTCTCCCTAGAGCTTTTTCATTCCTTCTTTCTTCCTTCCCCTGTCCCTCCCTCCTATCCGTTCGACTGACACGCATCTTCTCTTCGCCAGGTACACCTCTTCTCTCCTCTCGCTCCGCTCGACGAAGACTTTCGAACGAGGACGATCCCTCCGTGGTGTTTCCAGTGGTTCCCCTCCTTCTCCCCACCCCCGCCCACAAGCTCCACAAAAAGCGTCTCGTCATTCCTTTTCTTTCTGATCTGTTCCTCCTCCCTAGCGGTCCGTACCGGATCATTCTCGAGCCGGCTGCTCGCTGTGTTTTGGTTCTGCTTTTCTTTCTCTCCCAAAACCAGCCGACCGTCCCCCTCCCTTCCTCCCTTCTTCTCCATCTCCTGCCATCTTCTCCGGCTTCGAGTCTCCCACGCCATCTCCACCTCTTCGCGCTACTAGCCATGGGTCTCTTCAACAGGAAGAAGCACGAAGCTCACGTCGACGAGAGAGCCTACGACCGAGGAGAGGATGGGGTTTTCCAGAACTCGAGGGTTTGTGAGTCCTCTCCCTCTTTTCCCTAGTCCCATCGTCGTCGCTGAGCATCTCCTCTTCCTTCTCCTTCTACTCAGATATTTTGACTCTCGTAGCCTAGTGCGTTCTTCCTCCATCTCTCCCTCCTCTTCTCCTCAGGCCTAAGCGAATGCGCTCCGTCGGTCCTCAGAAGGACTGAGGCCGACCTCCATCTGTCTTTAGCTGACCGCCAGCATCTCTTCTTTTCCTCTCTCCTGCCTACTCTGGCCGATTTTTCAAGCTTGGGGATTTTCTGCTTTGGTTGTGAGTTTCCTCCTCGTTCTCGCTCTCCTCTCTTCTCTTCTCTGACGGTTCGCTGATGATTCGGTATTTACTACTCCTTCAGACGATACTGGAGTCGCCGGAGGAAGTGAGTCTGACGGGTCTCTTCGAGAAAGTAGAGGGGTGACTGGTCGAATGAAGGGGAGAAGAGTGGAGGGAGAGGTGTCGGGAAGGAGGGAGAGGAGGAACAGAAAAAGAGAGAACGCGCTTCCCTCCTTGCAACAAAGCTGATATTCCATCTTTTCCTCTTCGCAGTCGTCACCACCGTCCCTTTCGAGAGATATTTCCACTTCGCCGACAAGACTCCCGATGTTAAGGACGATATCTCGAGGTGAGTCTTCTTCTCTAATTTCGTCTTTCTCTTTCCCGCGTCGCGTCTCGTTTTCTTCGAGCTGCCTCGGCAACGTAACGTTCTTCTCTTCTGTCTCACAGCAACGTCGTTTCCTTCCTTCAGGTTGGAGCGTTCTTCGGAGCTCTTGGGTAAGTGCGATTACGCTTCTTCAAAGGGAAAGTCTCTCCAGCCTCCGTCGCGTCCATCCGCTAATCCCTCGGTTTACATCTCTCTCACCCAATCACAGAGCCGCTCCTGTCACTCAGGCACTCTGAAGGAAGTGGGCTCTCATGATCGGCACCATCAATGAGTGTCGCTTCGTCTGAACTCCAAAAAAGACGCGAATCTGACCGACGCGTCTTACGTCTCTTTTCCGTTCAGTCTTCGCTATCGGAGCTGCTGCGCAAACAGCGGCCATGGGATCTTTGGCTCCGATGTATGCTGGCAGAGTTGTTGCAGGTCTTGGTGTTGGTCTCAGTGAGGATCTCTCCACCTTCAGCTTTGTTGTTCTCGCGCGCGACTTCTGACTTTCAATCTCTTTCCTGCGCAGTGTCCACCGTTTGCCCAACTTACGTGGCTGAGATGGCGCCCAAGAACGTACGAGGACGTATCACTGGCCTCTTCCAAGTCGTCGTCGTTATTGGAGTCGCTGCAGCCTGTGAGTGAGGGAAAGGAATGAGGATCTGAACTCGACGGCGCTGAATTCTCTTCTCTTCTTTTTTTCATCCTCCTCCCTTAAACTGAATCGAGTATGGTCTATTGGTCTCACCATTGAAGAGTACAACTGACTCGTGGAGGATGTGAGTACGAGAGATTTCCTTTTGAACCCGCTGGCTTTCTCTCTCAATTCTCCCCTGACGACCCTCTTAGCGTCCCTCCCCTCCTCTGATATCCACAGCCCCATCGGAATGCAGCTCGTCCCTAGCGGACTGATGATCATACTTCCCCCCTTCATAAAAGAGAGCCCGAGGTTCCTGCTCACGAAAGGGAAGAAGGACCTCGCCCTCTCGAACCTCGCCTGGGTGAGAAAACGCTCTCCCGACGACCCACGAGTCCTGGAGGAATTGCCGAGATCGCAGCCGCTCACCAGTACGAAATGGAGAACACCGCTGGAACGAGCTGGAAGGAATGCGGAAAAAAAGGAATGAAGAGCCGCTTCTTCATCGCCTTTGCCATGTTTGGCCTGCAACAGTGGGTCGGCCAGAACTCCATCTCGTACTGTGAGTCAGAAAAGGATGTTTATATCGATGAAGCGAGAGAGAAGGAGGCGTCAGGGACGGTGAGAGGGGGAATCGGGACGCGTCGAAGCTGATCGATCTTTCTTTCTCCCCGTACTTCCTGTTCTTCCCCCTCTTCAGATGCTCCCATCATCTTCAGAAGCATTGGTCTCAAAGGAACTTCCGTCGGGCTCCTTGCTTCTGGTATCTGTGAGACAGCCTTCCATTCTGCAGTTTCGTCTTTCTCCTTCGAAGCTGACCCACTTTATCCTTTTTTATTCTCTCTCTGCAGACGGTATCGTCAAGATCGTCGCTACATCCATCTTTGTGAGTCACATCCTTTATCTTTGAGTCAGCGCTCCCATCAAGGAAGAAGAAAGCGCAAGCGATGGAGGGTGAAGATCAACATCTCGTACTCACTGGATTTTTCGTCTTTCGGAATCGAACGTCTCGGTCGACGAATATCGATGGGAGCTGGGGCCGTAGGAATGGGTATCTTCTTGCTCATCGTTGGGTAAGTCGAAGATCTCTTCCTCCAACTTCAAGCTCAAACCCAAGCTCACGCCGTCTTTGTGCTCTCACAGTGCTATCTTCATCACCTCGGACGTCGATCCCGATGCAGCTACACCTTCCAGCCGATCCATCGCTATGGCTTCCTGCGATGATCTACCTCTTCGTTATCCCTGTGAGTACCAGAGATGGCCGATCCGATAGACTTCGACGCGTCGGAACCTCAACCGTTGACTTCGCCTCCCTCTGCTCTTGCCCTTTCCAGTACTGCTTCTCTTGGGGGCCAGTCCCCTGGGTATACTGCGCCGAGATCTTTCCTATGCGATTGCGACACTACGGGTGAGTTCTGCCTTTCTTGCGAAGACGGAGACGTCGAAGCTGACCTCGATGGTCCCTTCCTTCCTCGTCTCTCTATAGAATGGCCGTCGCCGCTGCTGCGGGAATCAACGTCTTGGTCGCTGCTTTCGGATTTTGGCTTCCTGAGACCCGAGGTTTGTCGATCGAAGAGATAATGAGATTTCTTGTTCTTTCTCCCAGCATCGACTCCAATCGGAACTGATCTTCGTTTTCCTTCCCGTTCTTCCCTCCCAGGACATCCTCTTCGGCTCCACCACCTTGGAAGCTCGAGACGCATACGTCTCAGCTCAGTACAAGGAACAAGAAGCGGCTCATGGGACGCTCCAAAAGCAGGAGATCCAGCACGTCAGTTCACGTTCCCTTTCCTTTGGACGCGTCGCTGATCTTCCCCACTTCTTTTCTATTTTTCAGATCGAGGGAGGAGACTTGAAGGTCGACAACGATCAGAAAGTTTAGATCGACTTAAGCCTGACGTCTCACAGTCTCACATCTATCTATCTCCTTTCTCCCCTTATCGATGATCAAGAAAAGGAGATCAGTGCCCCGTCGCCTCGTCTTCTCTCACCATCCTTTCTCCTTATCTTCTCTTTCTACGTCTTCTCTCCCAATCCGAGCTCTCGTCATAAACATTTATTAGCATTGGAAAGAGTGCTTGATCATCGAAAACACTTCCCTCGAGCTTGCTGCGCTAACGGAGCGGGGAGAGAGTGAGATCCGTCGGACAGAGAGGGGGGGAAACGAACGTCGACGGGTTCACTTTCGTTGAAAACTCGTGAAGTCCTCCAGCTTGAGCTTACCGCCTCAAATGTACCAGGCCAAGCGTAAAAAGGACGTGAAACAATCGTACGAAAAGAGCAAAAACGCGTCCTCTTCTCTCGTCCACGTTCTGACTCCTCGCGTTCTCTCCCAACCCCTTCAACCCTCGATCTCGACGCATCATAAGAAAGGCCCATAATTATCCCGTCTTTGTAAACCAAATCTTACTTCGAATTCTTCCCATCAAAACGTCCTCTCTCCAACCTCACGCCTTCTCTCATCCCCCCACCTCTCGCCTCCGGCCAAGGAACAGTTTCAACCTCCACCGCCGTGTAACCCAGCTTCTCAAGTAATCTGCGGCTCCCGGTGTTGCTCGTTTCGACTGCAGTGAGCCCAGATGGAAGAAGAAGCGACAAAAGCAAAAGTCAGCCGTTGAGCTCTGGCGCGGCTCTCGCCTGTCGCGCTTTTTCTCGTAGGTCTGGAGATGAGAGGAGAAAGTTGCGGAGAGAAACTCACTATTAGCCTCCCAAATCTTGACTCGTTTGCTCTCCTCTCCACCCTCCCAAAGCTCCCAGAACCGAGCCAACGCGTCTACAACCTCTCCCATCAACGCCATCCCTGTATACTCCTGCAGCAGGTAGTAGCTGACATCGATGACTCCGACCTTGTCGGTCTCGGTCTTCTTATCACGAGGGGTCCATATGCGTACGCTTCCGATGAGTAGACCTGCTGAGGTATCCTCTGGAGGAGTCGAGGACGAGGAGAGGGAGGGAGAGGTTCGGACGAGTCGGACGACGTTCAAGATGTTGTGAGCTAAGAGCGGAGCGGGATGGGAGAGGTTCGCTTGGAGGAGCGTGGATACGGTGGATATATGGGTTGACCACTTGGATATCGTGTCGAGAGCGTGTGGGAGGAGGTAGCTTTGACGAAAGCAGAGGAGAAGAGGGAGGGAAGGAAAGAGGAAAGGTGAGCTCGACCGGTTTTCTTTCTTCTGTTCCCTCCCCTCGTGGTCTGCCTCTCTCGATCGAGATTTTGAAATTATTGGTAGCTTCTAGACCTACTCACGGATTAGGCTGACTGCGTAGCCATCTCGCGATGTGTGGCTGGTTGAAGAGACGAACGAGCTGCTCTCCATCCGTCGAACGGACTGGACAAATTCGGATGGAAAACAAGGGTGGCAAACGAGGTGAATCGAGGAGGAGGTAGGGTTCGTTGAGAGCGGAGTCCCAGAGAACGTTTGGAGAGGAAGAGGTCGCCATCGTAGATAATCGAAGAGGGGAGGGGGTGGGTGTTGCAAGGGAGGGAGGGAGGGGAGGAGGAGATGGGCTGATCATGAGCTCACGGGTCAAAGGTCTTCGCCTCCTTCTTCTTCTTCTGATTCTCCTCCAACGCTCACCATCAGCAGATGATTCACCTTCCGTTCTACCCAATGCTGTTCTAGAGCGCATCTTGAGGTTCAGGATGCCGTTGCACAGTTTCATGCAGCAGCGCTCTCGAAAGGAGAGCCATCTCCTCCGCGAGTGCTCTTCGCCCTGTTCATGCTGCAACCCCCATTCGACTTGGACCCTTCTTCTTCATGGAATCCACCTATAAGAGGTACGTCCAAACCCCTCTTTTACGCTGGCCATCGCTTGAGGTGTCCCTGAGCAAGCCTCGGACGAGCCCGTCAGAAGGAGCTGAGCTCACCTCCCTTTCTTCCTTCCTTCCTTTTTTCAGGTTTCTTTCCTTCTACGGCTCTCTCGCTTGGACCATCGATCCAGCAAACCCACCTCCTCTTCTATTCTTCCCTATCCTCCTTGACATCCTCCTCGCCTACCTCCTCTTCTCTCCAAAACCAACGGTCCTACTCCGTCGAACCCTCCTCCTCGCCTTCATCCTACCCTTCACCCTCCTCTTCGCCTTCTCCTTCCACGCTCCCAAGACCTCCCCCGACGAGATAGGTCGCGTCATTGGCTTCCGGTTCTTCTTCCTCATCTACTCCCTCCGAGGAATCGAGGTCGGGCTCATGAAGGAGCCCCCAGAGTGGATAGAAACGAGCTTGAGGGAAGGCGAACGAAGGATCGACCTCCCTCACGGCGTCGTCCAAGATTTTGGCCAGAGAGCTCGCTACCGAAGGGATCCAGAGCCCAGGAAACCAACAGGTCGATACGAGCAACTCGTCTTCGGAGTCAGCTACTTCTTTTCCTTGCGGAACCTCGGGTGGTCGAACGGTTTCCCCAAGCTCTTCCCTGAATACTACGAACCTCAACCTCGCGGTAGCCTCCTCGTCTTCACCTTCTGGAGGATGCTCATGGATCTCGTCATCTGGGATCTTGCTGGTGGAGTTTGGAACCTCAGTCCTACGCTTTCGTCGTATGCAGATCGGTCAAGGGGATCTATCTGGGATCCGCTTCCGCTCCCTGGAGGTCTCGTCACTCTTCCTCCCCTTCTCAGTGCAATCCTTCTCTCTACCTCGTGAGCTCCCACATCCTTCAGAAGTGTAGTAGATTGTCGGAGCTTACATTCGATTTTCGTTCGTTCCCTCCAGCCTCCTCTTCACCCTCTCCTCCGCCTACTCCTTCTTTCACAGCGCGTCGGTCTTCATCTACACCCTCCTCTCTCGTCACCCAGACCCTTCTCCTCCCATCTACGGGTCGATCTACAAGGTCACTAGCGTCAGCAGCTTCTGGGCTCACCACTGGCATCAAACCTTCAGACGGTGAAACCTCCCTCCCTCGTCGCTTGTCGAACAACGCGTCTCGAAACTGACTCTCTCTCTCTCTCTCTCTCTCTCTCTCTCTCTCTCCTTTGTTCTCTTTCATTTTGCGATCAAAATCAGGATGTACACCTTCCTCGGCGGCCTTCCAGGTCAAGCTCTCGGTCAAGCTCTAGGAGGACGTCCCAGTGCGCGATGGGGAGCAGTTCTAGGGACTTTCCTCATCGGAGGCATCCACCATTGGGCGACGTGGGGGGTGAACGTCGCTTCGCCTGAGATGAGCGAGGCTGCAAAATTGTAAGCCTTCTCCTTCTCTCTTCCACTCGCTCTACTATCCGAACCACTCGCTGAGGTTTCCTTTCTTTTCTCTCTCTCCTTCCGACTCCAGGTACTTTCGCGTCTTCCTCCTCCAACCCGTCGCTCTGGCCCTCGAACGACTCTTCTTCGTCCTCACCGGTCGGAAAGTCGGTGGTCCTCTTGGGAGGATATGGGGATGGACGTTCTTATTTTGGTGCGGGATGCCTCTCGTTGAAGCGATGGCCAAGTTTGACGCTGGAGTGTCGACGGGGTGTGGGCTGGAGGGAGAGAGGAATTTGAAGGAGGTTTTGGGATTCAATCCGGGTAGATCTACGGTTAGATTTTTTGGGAGGAAGATGCATCTGGGTTGATTGCAGTTCTTCGTTTTCGCGGTAGGGAAGAAGGGGGGGAGGGAGACGTTGAGCTCTCTTATGGACATGTACGTGCATGCCCGTCGTTTTTTTCTTCTTATTTTCTCTCCTCCATCGATTACGATCTTGGACTTCTTTTTGCTGTAAGAAGTAGAGGCGAAGGAAGAACGGCACGGGACGAGTTGACGAAGACGCGTCCGTTTCGTTTCTCGTTTCTTCCCTCTCTCTCTCTGTCTCTCTCTCTGACGAAGACGCGAAGCCATGATGAGAGAAGGTTAGATAAAGCTATGGACTGAGAATTATTAAGAACTACTCCTTCTTCCTTCTCGAACCAAAAAGTCTAGATGCACGAACGAGATCTCCCGCTCCCTCTCCCTCTCCCTTCCCCTCCCATCACTCCACATACCCCCCTCCCCCTCCAACCAACTCCCCACCCCTTCATAGCACGAGATCATAATCGCACACGCCGGTGCAACCTTGATCAACCTCGGAGCCAACCCGGCGAACAACGCCTGGGGACCTTCCGTTCGGATGATTCCTAAGAGAAGAGAGAACGTTCCTGGGACCGCTGGTGCTGGACGATGATGAACGCGGGAGGACGAAGAGGGTTTGGATTTGGATTTGGTGGTGGAGGAGGAGGTGGTGGAGGAAAGGGAGGAGGGGGAGACGGCGTTGGGATTAGGTTGAACGAAGACTTGTCGACGCGTTTTGAGGACGTCGAAAGGGGTGGTGAGGAAAGCGGCGACCTGATTGATTCAAAAAACGAGAAAAGTCGGTCAGTGAACAAGTCCCTGCGAGCTCGAAGTTAGAAAAAAAGGTGAGGAGATAGATCTCAAGCTCGACGAAACGAAACGAACGACACTCACCATTCCACTACTAGCTCCCGCGACCATTGCTCTCGCCCACTCTCCCTTCCCTCCCGGTCTCCCCTTCACCCACCTCGGCCCATCCAAAACCCTCAACTTCATGACCTCATACCCCGCCCAATAGATCGCACTAAACGGTACATCCCTCCACAACGTTGCTCCCAACCCTCTCCAAAGCGTTCTCACACCCCTCTTCTTCACCATCCCGCTCAACCCTTCGAGCGTGCTCTTCACCGTTGGTGGAGGGAGGTGAGGAGCTGGTAGGGCTTGAAGACGTGTACGGAAGAGTTCCAAGGGGGAGAGGAGAGTGACGGAGAGACCTCTGGAGAGGGCTCCGGCGAAGAGGGGAGAAAGGAGGGAGAGAGTTGTGGAGTTTGGAGCGAAGGAGAGGAGGTGGAGGTTGAGGTGAGTGTAGCCTAGCATGTAGAGGGCTGAGGAGGGAACGCCCATAGATC
The DNA here is from genome assembly GCA_000950635.1 of Mrakia blollopis. Taxonomy (NCBI): domain Eukaryota; kingdom Fungi; phylum Basidiomycota; class Tremellomycetes; order Cystofilobasidiales; family Mrakiaceae; genus Mrakia; species Mrakia blollopis. Next base: position 1,938,267 of record BBPU01000058.1, on the reverse strand, counting down.
TGACGAGACGAGGTACGCGAAGAAGATGAGAAAAGACGTGAGCTTGAGACGAAAAAGTCGAGAACGCTGAAAGAGCTCACAAAGTCGTTCCCACTCCCTTCCAGAGACCTCTGATCCCACTCTCCCTCCTAACGCTCTGTACCTCCTCCCAGAAGCCACCCAAAGCGACTCCCTTCCCTTTTGCATTCCCAGCTGGAACGTCGAGTTTCCCCGTCCTGAAATCATCGATCAACCTCCTCCAGCCCGCTGGGGACTCGCATCCGACGGGAGGGACGAGATCCAGTCGGATCGCTGCTGAGGAAGAAGCGTTGCGGAGGAGTCGAGTGACGTCTGAAGATGATGCACAGTATAGTTGATGAGCGCGGTGGGAGGTGGTGGACGAGGAGGCTGCAGAAGGGAGGAGGGAAGGAGGAGGACCGGAAGCCGCGAGGTGGGGACGATTGAGAAGGGTGGTTGTGCAGCAGGGATTCAGCGAGTTGGATGATAACGGGACTGCGGGTGTAAGAGGATGTGTTGGTTTCGGTCGAGGAGGTGGACGCGATTGGAGACGAGTTTTGAGGACGTCGAAGGGAGTCACTGGAGCGAACGAAGGAGAGGAGAGGAGGGAGGTGAAGGTCAGCAAGCACGCAGAGGACGTCCGAAACTCCCTTCAGGTTGAAGGCAAAGGGAAGATTTTTTCACTACTCACTAAGGAGACTAGTAGCGACTGCGCCCGTCATAGCACCAGCTCCTCTACTCCCCAACCGAGCCATCAAACTAGACTCTCCCTTCTTCTCCCTCCCTTCCTCCTCAGCTCCTCCTCCTCCTCCTCCTCCTTCACCTTGACCTTGACCGCCTGGAGAAGCACCCCCGTTGACAGATCGAGATCCTCCTCTTCCTCCTCCCGAAGAAGAAGGCTGCGCACCGTAAGCGATAGACTCGTCGAGAAGCAGCGTAGCCGAGGCGGAGGAGGAGTGGGAGGAGGAAGGAGGAGGAGAGGAGAACTCGTCTGGAAGGAAGGAGGAGGTGGAGGTGGTAGAAGAGAGATCGAGATCGCTAGGGAAGGAGGCGGCCATGCAACGAGAAAACGGGAGAAACGACCCAGAGAATCTGAGAGAGAGAGAAAAAGGGGGAAGAAGAGGGAGCAGGAGAGGGAGTGGATGATGACGGAAAACGAGCGAGAGCAGTCGAATCGAAATCTGAGCTCCCACGCGGCTTGGCCGGCATCGTTCGTGTTTTTCCAGCAGCAACAGAAGAAGAATAAATCGTTCAGAGGAAGTGGATAGAGGAGAAAGGCGCGACTTAAGGGACGAGTCAGAAAGAAGGGGAAAATCTGCTCTCTGAGAGAAAGGAGAAAGCGGCAGTTGGGAAGGAATCGGGCTTTCGTCCGAGCTCAACCCGATCTCCCTCCTGTCTTTCCTGAGAGCCCTCGTTTCGAGAAGAGAGCAGCAGGTGCTGTTAGAAAAAAAGAGATCAGTGTGGTTCATTCGTCGTTAAAGTAAGGAAACAGAGAGAAATAAGGAAAGCCCTCGTCCGAGTCCGCGTCTCGTTTCGCGTCGACCTCCTCCTCCTCCCTCCCTTCCCTTCAGCTCAGCCGATTCCAACCTGCTACTTCTTCCCGTAAGTCGGATCCAGGTACGATCTCCTATGATACACTTCCGGTTCAGCAGCTTTGATGGCGTCCGTCGTTGGTGTCGAGGAGGGAAGGTGAGAAGCTAGGGAGTTGGCCGCGTCGACAGCTTTGGTTTTGAGCTTGATGGCTTCGAGTTCGGCGTCGAGAGCGAGTCGTTCGTCCCCTGATTTAGCGTGGGAGAGAGAGAGGAGGTTTGAATGAGTGGGGAGGGGAGGGAAGATGAAAAGAGGAAGAAAAGTCAGCGAGAGGTTCAGGCCGGAACGGAAGGAGCGCGAAGGGAAGGACGAATGGATGGGATAAGTTGATTTGTAGAGGGATGATGGGGAGGGGGAGGGTTGTGACGGGTGGGATTTTTCAAGGAAGGGCTTGGAGAGCAGCCTGGGAGGGTATATGAAGGGATCCTAGAGTCCACGACTAGTGCTGAGAGTCGAGAGAAGCGAAGGTCCTCTCACGTTGACCTTCGACCTTCCTTCTTCCCTCGTCTCTGTCCTTCCTTCCTCCCTCCATCGCCTCGCTCCCAAAGCCCACCTTTTCAATCACCGACCCCGCGAACCACCCTTCCGTGACTCTCATGTCTCGGGCAACTCGCGCCCGAGTATAGTTTCCATCGCCCAGATCGAGCGACCAAGCAAAAGAGAGTTGTAAGGAGGAAGAGAGAGAGAGAAAGGTCGAGCTCACAAGTCAAAATCCGATTGTCCTGGACTCCCGACCTGGCTGCCAGTCGATGTCGCTCGTCAATCTCCCTTCGCACGTAGAGGTACGCTCCTCCAGCCCCTAGCAAAAGCATGGATAGAAGCAAAAAAGGAAGGGATGGGATGCGTGAGCGAAGAAAGAGAAGCATGGAAGGGAAGGTTCGGTGAACTCACCGACGAGAAGAGCTCCCCATCCAACGGCCTGGTTTGTAGAGAAGCAGAGACGGATCGGTCAGCGCGAGAAGAAGGAAGAGGGTAGAGGGAAGGACGAACGATTGATTGTCCAGTGTTCATGGCTTTTGGTTTGAAGAGTTTTGGTGGGAAGGGAGAAGAAAGGAAGGAGGGGAATGTGGTTGGCGGCGGTGAGCTCGCGAACGACGGACAAGGACGAAGGCAAGGGAGAGCTGGGCGAAAGGAGGAAAAAAAAAAAAAAAAAAAAAAAAAAAAGGCACTCCTTAGATTCGCTGTTTATTATGAAAGGCTCCGAGAGAGTTCACATGCACGGAACAGGCCATATTTCGAGGGAAACAGGAGCCTGGAGGAAAGCGTCGAGGGAAGGAGGAGGTTGGTGAGCTTTCGGGTTCATCAAGGCCTCGACAAGGCTCGACATCCGCTTCCTCCTCGCCTTTCGACCGCATCAACAACAGGTATCGATTGTAAGAGTCCCGTTCAAAGCTCTAGAGAAGTGTTTATGAAGTATCGGGGAGAGGAGGAGTCTACAGAGGGAACGATTCAGTCTCATGAGATTCTGCTGTGCGCATCTCCTTTCCTTCTTCCTCGAAAAAATCATCGCGAACGGGCTTTAAAAAGAATAGTTCACGTATAAGAATGTTTTCCTCCTCCCATTTGACGGAGATCGAATCCTGCCTGAAAGAAGAGCGAAAAGACGATGGGTGACGTCCGAGCCGACGCGATCGATTCAAGGTGATGTACGAGCTTCTTCCGAGGCTCCTACAGAGTCGAGACCAAAGAAAGGGAGAGACTGAGGAAAGACTCCCGTTGAGCTGAGCGATTTGAGGTTGATGTCGTCGGAGGGAAACGAGCAAAATTCAGTTCGACGATGCGAAGTCCTGAGAACGAGTTTTAGCCTTTCTTTCCGCCCGACTTCCCCGTCGGTGCCGAAGTGATAAGATATTTTATCTCATCGAGATAAATTAGAGGTGGTCGAGAAGTGAGGAGCTCGCTCTAGATCGGAATAAACTCCAGCAGTCGTCGCGACGCGTCTCCCTCCCTCCTCCGTCGTGCTTGTGCTCTTTCTCCCTTTTCCAGCCCTTTCCTTGCTCTCGTCAACATATCAGAAATGATTGAACTCCTACCAATCTCTTCCCTTTGAAGAATATGGAGCGGCTGGAGTCATTGAACTTGATCGTTCGGACGACGCGTCGACATCTCTCTTTCTTCTTCTTCTTCCTTTCCCCCACTCCTTTCCTCCGCTCATCAGATGTCTTATCACTGTCTTGCCTGATCCCTTTGATGGGATGCCGTGGATGGTAGTTTGAGAAACGCTTTCGAAGCTCGCTCGCTGGTTCCCTTTGTTCTTTCGCGGGCTCGTCCTCATCCGTCCCCCCTCGATCAAAGAGAGCTCGAGCTCAACACCTTTTGTTCTTTCGTTTTCGTTTCCTTCCCCCAACGTCCTCCTTCCCCTCTCTTCGTATCTTGTAAGTTCAGCGAACGCAGTCCCACATCTCGTTCTAGTAGATTTTTGACGATCTCTGCTTTGCACGCGCAGGTCCGAGAAGTCCATCTGTCCCTCCTCGCTCTCCTTTCGTTGTGCTCTCTTCAAACAAGCTCGCACCTTTCGCCTTCCAACCATCACCCAGTCGCCCACCCGCCATTCCAGCAACTCCCCGATCCCTCTTCTATCACCTAGGCTCACCCTCTAGCCTCTCACTCTACCAGAGAGCCCGCTCTTAGCCCTCCGAATCCCTCTCGACTTCGCTCCCCCCTCCCAACCTCTCACTCCGACCCTCTCCTCCTCTTTCTTTCTTTCCCCCCCCCCCCCAAAAAATGGAGTCGTTTAACGTCGGTCCTATGTATCAGACGGTAGAAGAAGTAGGCTCGGGTGCATACGGTGTAGTGTGAGTTCAGTCCTTCCCCTTGTAGCAGCACCAGAAGAAGAACAAAGGCCAAAGGAAGGAACTCCAAGGGAAGAAGAAGGTCCGGGCGAGGAGAGCCATGGGAGGGAGAGTCCCGATTTCCTCGACCTCGAGCAGGGGCCTCGAGTGTCGAGCTCATCTTCTGGGATTCTCGTAGACCCTAGAAGCTCGAGCATACGCCGTCCATCGCCTCGAGCTTCGAAGCCGTCGATCGTTGGGCGATGAACAACGAAGCTCACCTCCCTTCCTTCCTTCTTTTGAATCTCTCAGTTCTCTGCGTCACCCATCGCTGACTCCCTCCTTTTCTTCCAATCTTTGCCAACAGTGTATCGGCCATCCATGTGCCTTCCGGTACCAAAGTCGCCATCAAGCGTATAACGCCCTTCGAGCACTCGATGTTCTGCCTCAGGACGCTCAGGGAGATCAAGCTGCTTCGACACTTCAGGTCAGCTTTACTTCCCTTCCTCTGTCTTCCACGCTCGGACTCTCACATCTCCCAGGCTGGGAGACCTCGATGCAGGAGTCTCTTGTCCCGATGAAAAGTTTGAGCTGACTCTCTTCCATCGCTCTCGCACGGGCACTTTCGCAGACACGAGAACATCATCGCCATCCTCGACATTGTTCGCCCAGAGACCTACGAGACTTTCAACGAGGTGTATCTGATTCAGGTAAGCCTTCTATCCCTCTCTACCTCTCTCTTTCCACTTTTCCAAGCTTGAAGAAGCGGAAGCAGAGAGCTCAAGCGAGTCCTCGCGATGCGAGCTGATCGAGGAACCCGAAGCTGACTTCTTCTTTCCTCTCTCTACCTCTTCCTCCCTTCCAGGAGCTTATGGAGACCGACATGCATCGGGTCATTCGGACCCAGGAGCTCAGTGACGATCATTGCCAGTACTTCATCTACCAGGTTCGTTTTCTCTTCTCGCTCTTGCAGTTTCCCGTCAGTCGGCGCGCTCGAGCTCGGCTCATTTTCGTGTCTATCGCACTCGGACCCTCTTTATTTTCTCTCCCGCTTATTCCGTTGCTGTTTGGTTTTTCTACAGACTCTTCGAGGCCTCAAAGCTCTCCACACCGCCAACGTTCTGCATCGAGATCTCAAGCCCTCCAACCTGCTGCTCAACGCGAACTGCGATCTCAAAGTGAGTAGTTTCCAACCTCCTGCTCTCTTCGCTTTCTCCGCATGGAGAAGCACGCACCACAGAAGCTTTTGCCTGCACGTATGGGATCTCAAGGAACTGATCTTCTTGATTCCCTCCTTCCGCGACTCGTCGTATCCAGATCTGTGATTTCGGACTCGCTCGATCAGCAGCTCTGCCTCCGCCTGACGCTGGACCCAACGGAGGAGCCGGTTTCATGACGGAGTACGTGGCGACGAGATGGTACAGAGCTCCTGAGGTTATGCTTAGTGAGTAGAGGTTTCGTCTAGATCGATTCTGCGTGAGAAGGATGGAAAGGGTCCGAGCTGAGCTGACGCCCGACGCTTTTTCCTTTTACTTCAGCCTTCAAGGAGTACACTAGAGCCATCGACATTTGGTCGGTGGGATGTATCCTCGCCGAGATGATCAACGGAAAACCGATCTTCCCAGGACGAGTGAGTCCTCGTTCTCTTCTCCCTCCTTTCGCTTCGCTGGGTCGTCGCGGTCGTCAGAGCTGACTTTCTCTTCTTCCTCAAATTAACAGGACTACCACCACCAACTCTCCCTTATTCTCGACGTCCTCGGAACTCCTTCTGTGGGTAGCTCTTCCCCTTCGCCCCTCCTTCTCGGAAAGAAAAGCCCAGACTGACGCGTCGTCTGCATCCGCCGCTGTTTCTCCTTGCCTTTACAACTCACAGATAGAAGACTTCTACGAGATCACCTCTGCTCGTTCGAAGGACTACCTCCGAGCTCTTCCCTTCCGTAAGAAGAGAGACCTGGCGGAGATCTGTCCCAAGGCGAACCCTCTCGCGGTCGATCTGATGAAGCGGTGTTTGACGTGAGTGCTCTCTTCCTCTCCTTCTCTCTCTCTAGCTCGAAGTTGACCTCTCTTTCTCTCTCCTTCTCTAGGTTCTCGCCCAAGCGAAGGATCACAGTCGAGGAAGCCCTCCAGCATCCATACCTTGAGGTGAGATTCCCTTCGTCGTATTCCCTCTATCCTTCTCTTGAACTGATCGCGACTCTTTCATCTTCCCTCTCTAGCCCTACCACGACCCTCAAGACGAGCCTTCCGCTGTCCCTCTCCTCCCTGCCTTCTTCGACTTCGATAACGCTCAGGAACAGCTGAGTCGTGAAACTCTGAAACGTTCGTTTAACGTCGCTCTCCCTCTCTCTCTCCCTTTTTTTCTTCTCCTACTGACTCACGCTCTTTCTCCTCCCGATGTTTCGACTCAAACAGAGCTCATCTACCAAGAGATCATGACTCCCCTCCCTCAACACCCTACCCAGTAGTAGACCTTTTTTTCGCTCTGGGTCTCCCTTTCCTCCACCCTTCTCTGCTTAACTTAAGATACTCCCTGGCCTCTCTCATTCGCTTAGAAGCCCTATAAACTCTCTCTCTTGCATACCTACTTTCTCTCTCTCTCCCCAGCACTCTAACTCCATACCCTCCTTCCTCCTCGCTCGACGCGATGGTCTTTCGGAACCATCTCTTCTCCTCTCCTTCCACCTTACTACTTCCCATCACAAACCGCCGGCTACATCCAAATACCGCTCCTTCTCTCTCTTTTGTTCTGTACTTCGACTGTTCTCGCTCGGACCCCCCTTCTTGGATTTCTTGTTCGTTCTTGCCGCTTCTTTTTATTTTCGCCTGATGGGATGTCGTCAAAGCTTTATCCTGTGTGGTGACGACTCTCGTGGGGTCTGGTTTAGAGGATTGAGTGCTCCTGCACCAACCGGAGACTGGGGTGATCAAGAGGGAGGAGAAGAAGAGAAGGAAAGGAAGGAAAGAGAGGAGGGGAATTCGAAGTCGCGACGGGTTCTCGTCTTTGCTTCCTTCGTTCGGTCTGAGTGCTTCGAGGTTAATCTTTGCAGAGTATTCTTCTCTTACGACAGCTGAGCGATATGGGCTAGAATTCGTAGGATTTGGGGCTTGATTAGAGCAGAGGGGAGAGGTGGGAAGAATTGGGTGGTGGGTTCGACACGTCTTCTTGACTCTTGAACTTCTTTCTACTCCACTTTCACTTTTCCGAAACTTCGGAGAACTTGAGAACTGAGCGGTTGACGTGAGCGATTCAGACTCTTGATCTGTTGAGATTCGAGATGGGACTTGGTGCTACAAGCTCAGAGGCGGAACGACTCGAGGTGAAAGTGGTTGTTATAAGAGAACTCCTACCTAGCTACCTAGCTTATATACTGTAAGGAATTCAGAGAATGTTCTAGAAACAGGGCTAAACTATGACGTTGCTAACGCAACGCACCTGACTAAGCAAGCTATGGAAACCTAGAGAAAACACTAGAAAGATCTACGAAGCCTCGACAATGATCCAACGATACTATTTTCAACAATGTCGAGGGGAAGCGAGGATCCAAATTCTCCGAGCGATTTCGCAGTCGACGAGTAGGTGCTGAAAGTCTTCCGTGGATGAGGGATCGAGGCAGAGGATGCAGGAGGTGGATCTGCTGTTGATGAAGCGATGGGTAGGATTGTTGCCGACCTGCGAACCTGGGTGAAGAGCGTACAGAGAAAGACGATGTGAAAGATCGACGTCCTCCGGAGAGTGACTCGAAAGGCCCTTCAACTTCCTCCACCATTCTTCCCAATGGTTAGAAGTGATACCAGGAAACCTATCCGCCCAACCGGGAGGAATGATAAGACGAAACTTCTTGAGAAGAATCCTTACCGAGTCCTTTCCGATATCGGCAGAGACGCGTTCTTGGTCGGGTCCGAGGAAGTGTTTGGTGGTGATGGGAGAGATGGCGGACCGAGGAGGGCGAAGAGCTATATCGTTCCAGTTCTTCTTGGCGAAGGGGGTAAGAGTGATGATCGAGTTCCAAGCGGCAAGGTAGTCTTTCCAGCGAGATGGAAGAAGAAATGCGTACAGAGAAGAGAGTGCTGCAATACACAAAGTAAGCTGAATCCGGTGTCATCAATACATCAGTAAGTCCTGGGTGGCTCAGTTGGTAGCGCGTAAGACTGTTAATCTTAAGGTCCATGGTTCGAGCCCATGTCTAGGAGCTTTACTTTTGCCGTTTTTGGCTCTGCCCTGCTCTCCATCCTCATCCCTTCCCACCTCATCTCTCCCGAAAAGATCAATTTTAGAGAATCAGAAATATCCAGCTCGACTTCTCAACTGGACGAGTTTGAACCTCTTCTCTCCAAGATTCGGTGAAGGACAGTAGGTTTCTCCGGCCAGACGCGTCTCCTTAATCTTCTCCACTTCCAGTCTACTCGTGCTCCTCCCAATAAGTCCCTCAGAATACTCATTCAGCCAAGATTGAGTTCGCAGCCATATACTTTAAACTGAAGAACATAGGAAGAGAGAAAGTCTGTGCAGAGTCGACGTGTTAATCGCGAACTCCTCACCAAGCGAGAACTTCATCTTCGACCGACCTCTACTCAACGGCGAGCTGACCTCCAGTGATCTCCACAGTTGGTCCGAGCCGAGAAAGCGATGTCTGCAAGCGAAAGAACTGTGGATGCAATCGTTGTGAGTACTTCAATGGATCTTCCTTCCCGCTCTCTCTTCCATATCAACCTCTCCTTCTTCTTTGTGCTTTCTGAGCTCTCTTCTCTTGGACTGCTGCCTTCCAGACGACGTACACTCCCTACTTTCCAAACTCATACAGTACAGTAATCCCACACCTCACCTCCTCGTTTCCTCACCCCAATCCCTCCTCCAAACCCACCAGAACTCTGGTAGCCTCGTTCTCCTCCATCTCTCGTTCAGGGTTTAGAAAAGATTGTTACATAACATATATGGCTTCAACGCGCACTAAACGGACAAAGAACGAAGAAAACCTAAAGGAGCTTCTTCGCCTTCAGAGATTCGTACATGTCCTTGGCCGTGTCCTCGATAGATCTGTACTTGATTCCGAGGACTCGAGTGGCCTTGGATCCATCGAAGACTCGAGCAGTCTTGGGATCGTCGGCCTCCTTTGCGGCCCCAGCCTTTCCGTGGGGGACGTTGGAGAGGGAAGGGTAGGCGGAGGAGACGGCATCGGCGAAGTCTTGGAGACACCAAGGGCCAGCGGAGACGATGAATCGCTCTCCTCCAGCTTCGGGACTGTGAGAGAAGAGGGAGAGAGAGAGGTCAGTTCATGAGAGAAAGAGTGGCCGAACGGGAGATGGAAGGAGAGCAACTTACACGACGAGAGCTTTAGCGTGAGCATCGGCGACTTCCCTAGCGTCGACCCAGTTTCCTACGGGACCCGGAAGATCGGATTCTTTGGTGCTTCCATCGATGATCGAGACGAACTGGCCGACACTCGTGTTGATGTGCTTGATGTCCTTGACGTCCTGGAGAACGGGCTGAGGAGAGCAAGGAACCAGAGACGCGTCAGCTTAGGAGATATATCCATGCGAGAGAGAGGAGAGATAGCTCGAGCTCACACCGAAGACGTAAGGAGGGCAGATGGTGACGAGATCGAAGGAGGGCTTCTGCTCGTCGATGAAGGACCATGCCGCTCGCTCAGCGAGAGTTTTGCTGGCTGTGAAGAGTTTTGAATGATTCTTGTAGTCAGTTCCGATTTCAGGAAAGTAGCAGCGAGCTGGAGAGATGCTCACCAAAGTACTTGTCGACTCCGGACGCGTCTCGACCCTTCTCGTTGATCTGCTTCTCAGAGTACGTGTTCCAATCGGCCTCAGTCCACGTGTACGGGCCCTGCTTATCAAGATTCTCGATAGAGGCGACGGAAGAAGTGCTGGAGAGCAAGGAAGACGTCCAAGGTCAGCTCGAAAACAGACGCGTCGAAGAAGAGAGAGGGTTCGAGTTTGAGCTCACATTACAACTCGCTTGACGTCCTTTCCGTTCTTCAAAGCAGACTTGAGAACACCGACGGTTCCATCGACGGCAGGTTTGATCATCTCCGAGGGCTCGTCGGCCTTGATGTGGAAAGGAGATGCCTGAAGGAGAGAGAAAGAAGAGGGGGGAGGGGAAGAGTCAACTTCGTCTCCCCTGCGCCAAACTTTCAGAAAAAAAGAGCCAAGACTCACGGTGTGAAGGATAGCCTCAACACCCTTGACGGCCTCGTCGAAAGCGTCGTCCTTTCCCACGTCCTCAACGATAACATACTCGAAGGCTGGAGATTGGAGGTCGCGGCGATTGTTGTCAGCGAGAGAGTTCGAGAGAGATGACGAGTGATGAAACAGAGAGAAGAAAAGCTTACATTTCCCTTTGAAGACCTCATCCTTGAGATAGGATCCCTTAGGTCACGAATCAGAAGGGGGTCAAACAGGTCAGATCTATAGAGAGGGAGAGCCGGCATTCGAACGTGGGGAGAGGGAGAGAGGGGGGTGGGCTGAAAGTAGTCGTCGAGCTCACCTTCTCATCGGATCTGACGGTCCCAACGACCTTGAAGCCCTGCTCGAAGAGAGATTCGGCGACGTGGATCGCGAGGAAGCCGGAAGCACCAGTGAGAAGAACCTGGAGGGATTGGAGGAAGAGAAGGGGCCAGAGGCGAGGAAGGGAGGGAGGCAAGGAGGGTTGGGGTCAGCTCTCCGAACGGAGGGAGAGGAAGCAAAGCAAGAACTCGCCTTGGATCCTTTAGTGGGAAGAGTGGAAGAAGACATGGGTGTAGATGGGTGGGATGAAGTGTCGGTTGGGATTGTGGTGGTTGGCGGAAAGAAGAAAAGGGAGAGGTCAGCCAGAAAAGGTCGAAGATTCAGAGTGGAGGGCTGGCCTTTGGTTTTTGATGCCACCGGCCACGATGACGGCCTCGCAAACAGTCGGCCCATAAATTCGAAGGGCAACGGGAGGGCTCGGCTGAAAAATGCCCGTGCTGACTTCTGCTACAATCGACGAAGAGCAAGGAAGGAGAAGAACGGTCATGTAAAAAAACTCGTGCAAAATCGTGTGAGGTCGTCGTTCCCTTCTCGCTACTTCCCTCCCTTCGCTCGTCCAGCCGCTCCCGCCGCGTTCTTCCTCGCTTCGCTCGACCAGAGGAAGAAGTCACACTGAAAGAGTAGAGAGAGAAACCAAGTGGTCAGGGGCTCGGCGAGAAAGATGGGAGAGAAAGGGAGATCGAACCTTGTATCTCACGTCGACCTCCTCGTTCAGACGACCGCTCGACTTCCCTCCAGAGTTGTGACCAGGACCGAGAGGACTAAGAGAACGAGGAGTACATGATCAGATTTATGGAAGGAGAAGACAAGGTTCGAAGGAAAAGAAACTCACAGAGAGCAAAGCCAGAACCTCTTCCCCTTGCTGCAGACACGTCGAAGCGAGAGGAAGTCAGCTCCATAGTGGCGTGAGCACAAGATAGAACAAGTTCACGACTCACTTTGGTCCAGGTTTGATCGTCTTTCGGATCAAGCAGAGGAGAAGAACGCGTCAGCGAAGAGGAAACGAAAGACGTCTCGAACCGAGCTGTCAAGAACTGACCGTCTTCTCCATACACTCCACCCCATGCACGATACACTTCGGCTTCGCCACGGGTTTCAGTAACTCCGTCCAAGCCTCCTTCGCTTCGACGCCACCTGCCTTCGTCCCTCCTACTGCTCTCGTCCCAGAACTACCTCCTCCTCCTCCTCCCTCTTCTTCAGCGAGAGCCATCGCAAAGAGATGATCTGCATCCTCGTCTTCTTCTCCCTTCTTCACTCGCTTCGACGGTCCACCTTCATTCCCGTCTCCACCAGAGTCCGCCGGTCGCTTCTTCTTGGGTTTGGTTGGAGGAGGGGGGGAGAGAGGGTGAGAAGGTTGAGACGGAGCGAAGAACGATGAAAGTTTGAGTTGTCCTTTCTTCTTCTTCTTGACGAGTTTGGGAGTAGGTTCGTCGAGGGCCGAGGAGGAAGAGGCTCGAGCTTTGCCTTTACCGTTGGAGGGGACCTTGGAGGAAGGAGGCGGCATGGAGGTGGATGAATGGGAAGGCGGTGGAGAGATAGTGAGGTCGATGGAGTCGGAGGGGAGAGGAAGCGATGTAGGAGGTTTGGACGTAGTGGTGGATGAGGATGCGATAGAGTTGGAGTGCGATACTGAAGGGTTGGGTTGACTGATGGAGTGGATGGTGGTGGACTTCGGGCTCGAAGGGTGGGGAGGAAGAGGATTGGAGTCGCTCCTCTTCGAGAAGAAGCTCTTGATCGACCTCGAGTTGAACTCGTTGTAGAACATGGCTGCAGCTCGGGGAGGAGGAGAAGCCGTTCGCTCGCCTTCGGACGTTGGAGGACCTGTTGTTTTGACGTCGGAACTCGAACGAGCGTTGAGGAGGTCTCGGATTGGAGTGGGAGCTGACGCGCCAGGGAGAAGGAGTGCATCGTGAAGCTCGACGTAGACGGGGCAGTGATCGGAGCCTCTGAGCTCGGGGCAGATGTCGGCCGACTTGATCCAAGGAAGGAGACCTTTTGTCACGAAGACTGAGTGAAGAGACGAAGGAAAGAAAGGTCAGCACTCGAGCTGGAGGAGAAGTCGCGCGAGAGAGAAACGAACTGTAATCGAGACGAGTTCCGTAGTTCGAGGCTCGAGCTTCGATCTTGACATTCCAGCCTGGGATGAGAAGAGGACAAAAGGTCAGTCCCAGCGTTTGGCAGCGAGAAAGAGCATTCGCTTACAGGTGAAAAGGCCCTCTCTCGTCGGATGAGCCTCTCGAACGACGTCCGTCAACAGTCCCTTGGGAGCGATGAGGTGGTCGAACCAATGTCTCGCCCTACAGAAAAGATCGTTTGGAGGCCAGCCAATCAGCTCGGAACGGGTCTGGGGGTCGGAGAAATACGCGTCGAGGAGAAGAAGCTGAAACTCACGGATGATTCCAAAAACCCTCCTGTTTGCTCGCCAGACTTCCCTCTCCATGATCCATCGGCTGATGCACAACGTTCATATCCCCCACGATCATCACGTCTCTCCCGGCAGCCACCAGACCCTTCATCCGAGCTTCGAGAACTTTGAGGAAGTTCAGCTGCAAAGCGGACGACGACGCGACGATCAAGATGAGCTTTCTCCTCTGTTTCCCTTCCTCTTCTTCCCTCCTATCCCGACCACGTTTACTAGACCAAGGAGAGGATCTCACTCACCTTAAATGGCAACCTCTCATCATTCGTCTCATTTGGACAGTACACGTTGATCAACACGAACAGTCCCAGATCCAGCACCATCGCCCTCCCTTCCAGATCCAGCCTCTTGAGATCCGAGCTCGAGGGATCGTTCTCGTCCAGATCGAGCTCGTACGAGAGAGGATATCCACCGATCCTTTCTGACGGCGTGAGAGGAGGGTTGATGAAGGAGTTGGGAGCGTCGAGGTTGTGACCCGAGATCCCTTCCTCTGCCCTGAGAGGGACGAGAGTGGACTGAGAGGTGAAGGTTCCTACGCCTGATCGACCGTAGCCTGTGCTGGGGAAGGAGAGAAAGGCGTCGTAGCCAGGAGGACATGCGATGGCTTTGGTGAGGTCTTTGCGAGGGAGTTTTAGCTCTGAGTGAGTGGAGAGAGAGAGGAAGGGAGGAGGTGAGCTCGAGCTCAGCGAGAAGGAAGGAAGGAAGCGAGCTCAACGAAGAGATCGAGACAGACCTTGAACGCAGATGATATCGGCTTTGATATGCTCGAACATCTTGCCGTAGTTTCCCTTCATCTCGTTCCAGCTGAAAGTGGAACGGGGGAGGAGAAGGACGCGTCAGAAAGGAAAGAAGGGAAAGCAGGTGGAGAGGTCAGCTTGATCGGATCGACCGACTTACGGTGGATAGGCAGCACAAGGCTTGATCCCATTGACGTTGAAAGTGTAGATCCTCATCCTCCAGAGACCCTGAGATGATCCGAGAAGAGAGAAAAGTCGCTGGGAGGGTGTGAGGGACGGGTGGAGGAACGCGAAGGGAGGATTCGAGCTCACCTCATTTTCCTTCCTCTGCTCCTGACGACCAGCAACCCGATTCGAGCAGAAAATACAGGGATACCCAGCCTCACATACACTCTCTCTGCTAAATACCTCGATCTGGAAATTCGCTCTCAGGCTGACCTTGCGAGCCTCGAGTCGACACTCTCGGCAAGGACTGCCGGACTCCCTCAGACTCGGGCCCTCCCCTCCCTCCTCCTCTCGATTGACTCTCCAACCACCACAAGCTCTCTAGATGGCTCCTCTCATCCTCACTATCGTCCGACATTCCCAGTCCATAGTGAGAATACATTCTTTCTTCTTCGCGCTCCTTTATCCACCTTCACCGTCCCTCTCGATTCGGAGGGCTGAGCTCAAGCTCACAAACGACCTCCTTCTTTTTCCTTTCCTTTCTCCATCAGGACAACACGGCGAGATTCATCTCCTGTTTAATAAACAAACGACAGATCTCTGATGCTTCCTTCCAATATCTCTGCTTCGTATTTCTCAGAAATTGCTCTATTCAGGCTCGTGAGCTCGCTCTCTCTCTCCTCCCCTCCTGCTCCTCCCTTTCTCATCGTCACCTTGCCGAGAGCTGATCTCTCTTTCCAACATTTGGCAGGAAGGACACCCCCTTATCTGAACTTGGAGTCAAACAGGCCATGGCCTTAGGCGAAGCCTTCCAAGACCTCGCCATCGACCACATCTTCGCGTCGCCGCTGGTTCGTCCTCCTTCTCTTTCGCAGCTCTTCTAAATCTTACGTCTCTTTCTCTTCGCAGCTTCGAGCTCGGCATACAGCAGAAGCGATACAGCAGCGGAACTCGACGGTGCCTCGCCCAGAGATCACTTTCTCTCCTCTCTTTCAAGAACAGTTCGTTTGGGATCTCACAACGACGCTCCTCCTTCCCCCTCCCTGAAAACGTCCTGACTCTTCGGATCCTCTTCCGCTGCGATTTTCAGGTTCTGGGGAGACTACGAGGGACTCTCGGTTTTCGGTCGGGAAATTAAGTACTCCACTGCTCGCGATTTCCGCTTCCCTCGAGGCGAGAGTCTTGACGATGTCGCAGCGCGCGCAGAGAAGTACGTCCTCTCTTTTTCTACCGTTCTGTTCCATTGAAGGCGCTAATGCTGATTAATGTCTCTCTCTCGCAACTTCACAGAGCCGTGGACCAGTTCCTGCTGCCTTGGATTCTTGAAACCGCCGCGTCGACCAAACCCCGACACATCCTCCTCGTGGCACATGGAATCTTGAACCCCGAATTGATTGGAGCTTTGATGCGACGTAGAGCCTTCGGAGCTGGGACTGACTGGGAGAACACTGGCGCCTCGAGTGAGTATGCTCTTTTCATTCTGCTCCTTTTCTCCTCGTCCGGTCGCGTCGCCATTTTCTTTCCTTCCTTGGGACGCTGATCTCTCCCTTCCTCATTTTGTCCCCCTAATATAGATACTGGATGGACTCGGCTTGAAATCAGCATCGTAGGTCTCTCTGATCTTGTCTCTCGTGCTTTACGCGAGTCAGCGCAGCTCACTCAGCTCATTTTTCATCTCTCCTCTCTCCCTCCCGCACCCTCCTGCAACAGGACCCCTCCAAACCCTCCCTCCTCACATTCTCACCCTCCCATCTCACCTCCTCGGACTCCAATCCTACCTCCATCCCAGCAGCACCGTCTTCAACCCTCCCAACTTCTGGCCAGCCGAAGCTGAACGTCCAAATTGTTCTCGCGAATCAAACCGGTCACCTCAAAGCTCTCAAGGCTCAGTATGGGGAATCAGAAAAGTTTGCGAGGGCTAGTCTGATTGCTGCTGGAGGGGGAGATGGAGGTCGGGTTGCAAAATTGTGAGAGGGAGGGGAGAGCGGAGACGAGGCGTTGCGTCCTAGTTAGGTCTTTATCTGTAGCTTCAGCTTGTTCTCTTCTGGCCATGGAGTCCTACTCAAGACGATCGTGAATGGGTCGCAAAGTCGAAACCAACATCAGAGAAATAAACAAAAGGATCGAAACCTCCTTCCCGAGACGAGCGAAGACCCAAGACCGGAGAAAAAGCTCTCATCCATCCCTCACACAGCCTCCAGGCAACAGATATCCAAACCTCTCCCTCCCTCCTTCCAACACCCTCCTCGGCAACCCCACCGCACTCGAACTTCGATCAGGTTTCCAGAGCCCGACCAGATCCTTGAACCTGTAGGCTTCCGGAAGCATTCCAAACGGGTCCGTTCCCTCTGCGCGATACGAAGAATGGGATGAGGTTCAGTTTGAGAAGGAAAGGAATCAAGGTCGAGCGAGTCGTTGACGAACTCACCGCAGATCACTCGTTGGAGACGTTTGGGAGCGAGGAGTTTCGAAGCTGAGGAGCCTAGACGATCGGCGTGGGAGAAGCCTAGCATCTTGGCGGTGAACTGGGGGAAAGTTTTGAAGCAGAAGCTGGACGAATAGAAGGAGAAGGAGAAGGAGAAGAGAGAGAACGAGGATGAGTCAGTTTCGACGCGTCGAGAAGGAAGAGTTGGTGAGCTCACGAGCAATGCCATCCTGAATCAACTAGAACACGATCTTGGACTGAGAGTGCATGTAGTAGGACTTCCCTGGGATCCAATGGTGGGCTTGGAGGCGCCAGGATGCGAAGTCCTGCAGACGACGAGGAGGAGAGGAGGAGAGGAAGAGGGTGAGCTTCGTCGCGAGAAAGCTTCCTCTCAGCAAGGAGAAGTAGATAAAAGAGAGTGGAGAAACTCACTGTAGGGAACTCAAAAGAGTACAGATACTGCCTCAACTGCAAATGAATCTTTCCCCACCCATCTCCTTTACCCAACAACCCTCCCTTTCCGTCCTTCGCGTCGTCGTCCTCCCACGCGCACTCCCTCAAAATCCCCACTGCCTCCCTCCTAGGGATCTCATCCACATCCCCCATCACCACCACCACCTCCTTTTCTCCCTGCCCTCGTCTCATGATCTCAGCGTTGATCACCCCCGTCATCGTCGCTCGCTGTTCTCTTTCCAACACGAACGGATCTTCGGAGCGATGAGCGAGGGGACGACCTGGGTGAGGGTGGATGAGGAGTTTGGAAGCGAAGGGGAGGAGATTTAGAGGGAGGGGAATGGAGGAGGTTGGGGGTGGGAGAGTGAGGTTTCGGGGGAGGCCGGTGAAGGTGTGGGTGCTGAGCCGAAGGAGGGAGGGAGGAGAGGAGGTGGTGAGCTCGCGCGAGTTTGAGATTGGACCGAGAAGAGAAAAGATGGAGGGAAAGGAGGAAGGGACGCACGATTCGACGATCAAGAACTTGTCTGTGAAAGGGTCCAGTTCTGCTAATCTCACTTCCAACAGGTCCAGCTCGGTCGACTGATCCCAAACCCAACGAAGGAAGCGAAGGTGAGCTCGACCTCTCTTTCCCTCCTCCCTTTTCGTCCCTTTGCTGGCGATGGTGACTCACAAACAAGACCGCATCCCAAATATCAACCTTGTCCTTCTCGCTCCTCCTCTTCCACCCGTGAAGCTCACACAGCTTGTCCGTCGACGCTGGATTCGAAAGGTCGAGCATGCCTTCGGCGTAGAAGTGAGGGAGGAGACGCTTCGGTCCGTCGGGGTGATCCCAGAGGAAACGGGTCGAGTAGGAGAGGAAGGTTTTCGTTTGATAGCTGTGTGAAGAGAAGTAAGGGTGAGCCTTGCTGAGAGAGCAACAGAGAGAAGGATAAACTGAGGTATAGGAGACGAACTAGGTCGGAAGCGATGAACTCCAGAACAGGAGAAGGATCACTTTGAGAAGATCAAAAAAACGAGGGTCAGATCTTCACTCTTTTCCCACCAAAGGAAGATTGGAAGAGAGACTGACCTATAGAGAGCAAGATAGACAAGTTTCTATACCGAGATCTCCTCGACATCCCGAGTTTTGAGCTGAGCAAGAAGATGGGTTTGAGGAGGGACGGA
This sequence comes from Mrakia blollopis, assembly GCA_000950635.1. NCBI lineage: Eukaryota > Fungi > Basidiomycota > Tremellomycetes > Cystofilobasidiales > Mrakiaceae > Mrakia > Mrakia blollopis. Next base: position 1,920,030 of record BBPU01000058.1, on the reverse strand, counting down.
GGTCGAGATGAAGAGCGAGGTCGTCGACGATCTCGTCCTCCTCCGCCTTCCTCGACGGTGCTTGGTAGCAGACTCATACTGGAGGGAGGTCCAGGATGTATAGAACAGGGTCGTTCTGCTGATGGTGATGGTTTGGGCCTTACTTCCCCGAGCTCTCGCCTTTCGGTTTCACTTGACGATTCCTGAACCCTGTTTCTTCTCTTTCTCGATTCCTTTCTGGAAAGTCAAAGTTCCTCCTTCGCCCTCCAACCACGACCTTGCAAGGAAAAGCTCCAAGGATGTACTGGTCGAAAGAAGCCAAATATATCACGGCCTGCGTGATTTCACTCTCCCTAGCTGCGTCTCTACTACTCGTTTGGAACGTCCCTGAAAGCTCAACGAGGTGAGCTTCAACCTTCCTTCCTTTCGTTTGGTTCTTTTCCCCATCAACGGCTCCTCTTCGTCCTCCGGTCCTTCTCGAAGCTAACCATCCTCTCTGTATACTTTGTCCCTCTCCCAGCCTCAAAGATGTCTTCTCCTCCCTCCACCCTCCCTCCTTCGGTCCTCCTCCCGCTCCAAACTGTCCCTCCTCCTGCCCATCCTCCTCCCACGACCCCTTCTCCCTCCCCGGCTTCATCCACTGGGGAGAAAATCGAACCGAAACTCGCTGGATCCCTTTCATACCTCCTCCAGAGGACGCCCCGGTGCTCAAGGTTGCTCAGATCGATTTCGCAGAGACGTTGATTCCTGATACGGAGGAAATCGCAGCGCGGCCTTACCTCCAGACCTTAGCGAAGGGAGGAGAGGAGATGCCCGAGTGGTTGGAGTTTGCGAGGGGGAAGTTGGTGCTTTTGATCGGTGAGTTGGAAGAGTAGAAGGCAGGAAGGTTTTCTTTTTCTGGTAGAAGAGCTGATTCCCTCCCTTCCTTTGTTCATTCGGTTTTAGGTTCGAGGTCCGTTTCGATCCCTCCTCCCTCCCTGTCTCGCTGCTCTCGTGCAAGAATCTCCAAGCTGATACTTCTTCCACTCCTATACCTTCTCCTCCCCGAAATTCTCAGTCGTGAGTCTCAACACTTCCCTTTCTCAGCACAGCTCGAACTTCGTCCTCTTCGTCGATCTTCCTCCTCTCCCAACTGACGCGTCGTTCTCTTCCTCCTTCGATTTTCTTTCTCCCCCACTGCCAGACGACCGTAACAACGTCGAGCAGTTCTGCTCGGAGGTGCCGAACTCAAAGTACTCTTCGTGGGGAGGCCATGTAGGAGGAGCTTGCCATGTCAACGTTCTCAACATGACTATCGGTGAGTCTTCTGAGCCTCTTTCTCTATCTCTCTCGCATGCAAGGGACGATCTTGAGGTAGTGGGCTCGGATCTGGTGGTGGGAGGAAAGGATTGGGAGCAAGCGGGCGAACGATAGAGAACGAGGAACGAACCCGAAACGAGGAAAACTCACGCTTCTTCCTCTCCCTCCCTTTCTCTCGCCCTCTTCCCACTAGTCAACCTCTTCACCCTCGGCATGATCGACTCCAAAACCGATTTCGAAGAATGCTTCAAAGGAGAGCAAGGTCCAGGACCCTTCGAGGAACGTTGGGACGGTCTCTTCGAACCTCTCATGGCCACGAGAGAAGGACTCGTTCTTCAAGAGTTCGACGCCGATGGATCGGTCAAGGAAGGACACGAAGGAGGGAGGAAGGTCGATCTGATCGTGTATGCTTCGTTGTTTTGGGATGATCACTTTTTGAGTTGGTGAGCCTTTCTCTTCTCTCTTTCTTTCTCTGAAGGACGAAGGAGGAGGCGACGCGTCGTTTCTCGAAGAGCTGACTTTCCTTCGCCTGTCTTTTTTCGCTCCTGAAAGGCATCGAACTCGTCTCGCCCCGGAAGAACTCCCTCCAGGCTCCCAACTTGGTTACACCTACCCCGAATTAACCTGGCATCGCTCCCGCTTGCGTTCCTTCGTCCATTCCCTCAAAATTCGCTTCGGCCCACGGACGCCTATGATGCTGCGAACGAGGCAGGTGAGGAAGAAGGATGATCACGAAGGGTTGCTGAGGATCTTCCAGTTGGATCAGAGTGCCAAGAGTGTGGCGAGGGAGGAAGGCGTGAGGACGTTTGGGTGGGGAGAGAAGTTGGAGGGGTATGGCCATTGTGAGTTGTGAACGCTTCCTTTCTTCTACCTCGGGAGTTTGCTGGGACGAGATTGGGGTCTAGTTGAGTAACGAGAGAGCTGGGAACCGGAGGAGTCGAGTCGGGGAGAAGGAGAACGGACGAGCGAGACGCTGACTTTCGACGCTTCGTTTTCCATTTCCTCTCTCGCAGTCTACGACGGAGATCAGCACTACTCGTTAGGTCCCTCAACTTACATCTTCGCCGATATGCTCTTCTTTTACCTGCATAGAGCTGTTGTACCTGGATGCTGGTGAGTCTCTCGTCCCGCCTTTCCTCCCCTCCTCTTCCTTCACGTCCGGATACTCCTTTGCTTTCCTCGAAGGGAACTTGCTTTGCTGACTCCCAACCACCTCTCTTCTATCCATCCTTCGATTTCCTCCTCACTCAGGGAATGCCATCCAATGGACGTGAGTACCTTCTTTCTCTCTCTTCAGTCTCCTCTCCGTCGCGTCTCCTGGTCCAAACTCACTCGAAGCTGACCTCTCTCTCTTCTCTCTCCTCTTCTAAACCCTTCCCTTCTCCCCCTTCCTCAGTAAGCTAGACTTTACATCTCCCTCCTTCTCTCATCTCCATTATATACATTCTTCCACCTTTTCGCTTCTCGTTTTCTTCGTTTTTCGCGTTTGGTTTTGTTCAGTTATCTTTCAGCTTGCACCTTGCAACCCACGAACTTCTTTGTATCTCCATGATGCGTCAGCTCATCTTTATCCTAGACCTCTTCTTCCTCACCTTCTTGGTTGTGCTGGACTGAAGAAGCGAAGAGGGGAAGACGGCCTGGGAGAGAATTGACGCCTCGGACTCCTTCACGTTTTCCAGCTCTCTCGATCGTACAAGAGCTGATAAGAGGGACTCGCAGCTTTATCTAAGATAGAGGTCAATGAAACAGAGAGACCTCGGATGCTTCGCCGACCGAGCTTTCGACACTCATTTTGAGCGGGACGCGTTTCTCCGAGGACTTCTATCAGGCTCCTCATCCTCATCCCCATCGCTGAAAAGCAAAAAAGAAAGCAACAGATCAAACGCTAACCCCTGTCTTAGTCGTCCTCATCCTTGATCTCCTCCACCGTCGCTCCCTTGTACTTCTCCTCCTGCTTCAAAGGAACCGCCGTTCCCTCCGCTCCTCCGTCGACGAGCTTCTTCTTCTTTCCCTTCTTCTCCGATGAAGCCTTCTCCTTGCCAGAGGAAGACTTCTTCTTCTTTGGTGGTACGTCCCAGCCCCAGAGCGGTGTCCATGAGTCCATCTGCAGAGGGTAGAACGCGAGGGCGAAATGGAAGGAGAAGGGAGAGGCGACGCGACGCGTGAGTTCGGTTGTGAGAGAAATGCTCGCTGCTGAAAGTAGAGGATGGATGGGAGAGGCTGCTACTCACAAAGCTGACGTCCTCGAACAACCTAGGGAAAACCCAGATACCAGGTTTGGCGACGACGAGAGTGATGACGAAGAAGATGAGACGAAGGATGGCCATCGCGAAGAAGGCTCCGAGGAGGGCGAGGACTCCCATGGAAAGGTAGTAGACTCCTAGACGAAGCGTGTAGGGCCAGAGAGGGTACATGACGACAGAAAGCATGACGACGACCTGCGACATCAATCAAGAGAAGCGTATCAGCTGGAGTTATCTTGGAGAATGGAGACGAGCTTCGAGCTCAAGGAGAAGGAAGGAAGAGCGAGCTCGAGGTACGAGGCGATGGACTCAAAGCGACGAAGCGAGAGAGAAAACTCACCATCCCAAGTCCACCGACCAGAGTCCAGAACTGACTGCCTTCGTAGAACCAGGCGTAGTAGTCGAGCCCGTCCGGCGTGAAGGCTTGTTGGGGGTTGATCTGGAGCGTTTTGGGAGATCCTTCTGCCGAACGAATGACTCGAAGGAAGAAGGCTCTGTGTAAACATTCGAAGGAGGAGCGGTCAGCGAGAGTGAAGGAGAGGTACTGGTGATAGTGCGGGGGGGGGGGGGGCTGCTGGCGATGACTGAGATGGGGAAGATGGAAAGCAAGGAGGGCACGAACAAGGGAATGATGGAGTGTAGCAAGGCGATGGCTTCCTCCTCGGTGGTGACCTTTGGGACCTTCTTCTGCTTGGCAAACTCGGGAGAGAGCAAGGCCTTGATGGCTCCCTTGCCTGTGAGATCGAGAACACCAAGAAAAAGAGGGTGTGAGCGCGAGATCTACGAGAAAAAAAGGAAAGAGTCGAAGCTCATTCTTTGCGCGACCTTCCTCCTCCTTCCCTTCCTTCCTCCCTTCTGCTCCCACGCCCTCCCGCGTCCATCATGAAGACCGAGACTTACCCTTGAAGTAGTCTATCCTCTTCCCACTCAGCAGCCCACTTCGGATCTTGGGACCTGTCTTTGCTCGAAGGAAGTTGACGACGTTTCGCTGCTCAGGCGTAGCCTGAAGAGATGCCAGCGAGGAAGGAAGAGGTCAACATCAGAGACGCTTGTGGCTCCGTCGCAAGGTTGTAGAGCTTACGGTTTTCCTGGAAGAGACAACGAGGAGGTTAGCGATGCTTCTGAGAGTCGAGAGGGAGTAGATCGGACAAACTGTTGATCTTCCATCATCTTGGTTGGCGGAGAGAGAAAGGAATGAGCTCGAGGCAAGTCGATCCAGGTTCATCTGAGGTTTAGATCTGGAAGTTTCGGCGAAGTGATGAAGGCTGATCCCATGAACTGGGACGAAACATCTCTGATGAATTGCAAGAATAAGCCCCAAGAAAAAACGAAACGAGAAGAACGTTTTCTAGAGAGATCCAACGAGCGACGCCGAGAAAGTTTAGGATTCCAGCTTCTCCAGGTGAGGATCAACCCTCAAGGAACGAAAGGGAATTAGAAGCATACTCACTTCATGGTAGAGTGTTCGGGATAACTGAAGGCGAGAAGAAGGGAGACAGGGAGAGGGCAAAGTCAGCGATTGAACGCGACGCGACTTTCCAGCGCTGATCGGACGTCTGCCTTGCCCTTGCGGGCACGACCTACGTCAGTGATGATCCGTGGGATTATATGCTGATAAGAGCAAAGTATGAGGCCTCCGCTCGGCTCCAACCAGCGCGATAACAGAAAACGAAACGAAGACGAACCTCGGCCACAGGTTCTTGGGTTCCAGCGACGTTGAGAGGAGAAACGCCAGGGCAGCAGCATTCGTGGAGATCGCCGGCGAGTTCTTGAGTCTGAGTGGAGGGCTGATACCGATAAGAGGGAGTGGAAGCCGTCTTCTCGACTGATGCAGGGGAAGAGGAGGAGGCTGCTCGTTCGATGATGTTGGAGGAGGAGCTGGATCGACCAAAGATCTTCTTGGAGGGAGATAAGCAGCCTGAGACATAAAAAAGGGAGATGGAGGCAGAGGAGAGACAGAGAAGCAGAGTCAAAAAGAACAACGGCTCGAGTCGGAGAAGAGCGACGGTCGAACTCTGGTCGAGACAGCGTGCTTTTTCCAAGTGGCAGGGATGCGCTCTGGGATGAGGCGAGCAGGACGACAGAGATTTTTAGGAGCTGTTGAAGGTATGAGTGACTCAACCACGGAATCAGTCCATCGCCGAAGCAAGCTGGCGAAGAAGGGGAAAGGGCAGGGGGAAGAAGAGGAGAGCGAGGGTGGCAGAGTCGTCCCAATCGGTGGGGAAGAGAAAAACCCGACAGAAAGAAATTATTCGATTACTCATCCGAGGGCCAGCTGAAGAGAAGTCTTCCTTCTCTCGACAGCTGGAGGGTCGAGGAAGGAGGAGAACAGAGGAAGAAGAAGGACAGCTGAGGAAATCGAAAGCTCAACCGACGACTTCCTCCTTCCTCCTTTTCCCCACCACTCTCGACCCAAGGGGGCGCATGGAGCGCAAAATCCGATGCCCGTTTGTGACTTGGGGGTCCAGAATTGGCGTTCTTGTGCCGAAGAATTCGCCGAGCTGCTCCTTCGCGACGTCGTCGCGAAGGTCGCGAAGGAAGAAATGAACGCGTTTTTCAGCTCTTCCTCCCAAAACTTGGAGGGAAGGATGGGAGAACGAGGAGAAGAAGACCTGCGAAGCAGATCTTGACGAAGCAAAATTTTTGAGGGAGAAAAGTTGAGGAGAAGACGGAAGCAGAGCTCCGCAAGCTCGACGACCTTCGCCAAGTCCTGTCGGATTCTGCGCTCCGTGCGCCCCCTTGCTCGACCCCCCCACTTCGTTTCTTATCTTCTCCGCGGATCGTCATAGTCGCTGACTTTAGCCGTACATGCCCGATCTACATTTCAGCAGCAATTCGGCTTGCATTCCGAGATGTTCCCCCCCCTCGGCCTTCCTTCCTTGTCCTGCTTTGAAGCTCGAGCTTAAACAATCCAAGCCATACATCTGCTGCTCCCCAACTACATCCTCCCTCTCAAACCTCCATACACCTAGGAAGTATCAGTAATCTCCACCACACCCACTTCACCATGCCTCACTCTAATCCGAACGACCCTCCTCCTCCCGTCCTACCTCCTCCTCTTCATCTCGTCTCCTCGCGCGCTTCCTCTCACCATCATCAAGCTCTTCGAGGAGCGGATGCGGCCAACTTCCCCTCTTTTACGACTTCCGGACCTCAACGAACTGATGAGTACCTCACCCGAACGCAAGAAGGCTTTTTATCTCCCGAGGAGGAGGAGGGCGAGGATGTGGGAGGACTCGCCTCACCTTCCCAAACTCCAACCGTCGTCGAGAAACTCAAGGCTGCACCGACCGGACTCGCTCTCTCCGAGTCCAGAAGGGAGAAGGGACTCGATATCAAGATCGTGACTTGGAAGGAGGACGATCCTGAAGATCCTAGGAGTTGGAGTTTCGGTATTCGATGGTGAGTCGTCGTCGAGCAGACTGTTCTCTCAAGGCGTCATGACCTTCTCTTTCTTGACCCTGCCTCCTTTGCTCTCACAGGTTCAGGACTGTAATCGTTTCATTCACATGCTTCGTTGTCGCCATGGGGAGTTCGCTCGTTGTGTGAGTCGCTGACGTTCAAATCTTCATCGTTTTCGAAGTCCTCCTCGAAGCTGATCATCTTTCCTCTCTTCTTCCCCTCGCTTTCCCTTTCCCATTCTCTTCTCTCCTTCTCTTCTTTATATCTCATAGGATGGACATGCAGGACCAAGCGGACGCTTTGCACACAAGCATCGATGTTATCCATCTCACAGTCGCCGTCTTCGTCTTTGGTTCGTTCATCAAAACTCAAAACCTGCGCGTTTGTTCATCGGCTGACCCTTCCATTTCCTTTGTTTGACCTTCGTAGGGTTCGGTATCGGCCCTCTTCTATTCGCACCTCTCTCTGAGATCTTCGGACGAAGACCTATCATCGTCGTCTCCATGGCGCTTTACTTCAGTGAGTGAAGAGAGAAGAAGAGATGCGCCGTCGCGGACGAAACTCACACTCCCCTCCTTCTCTTTTCCCTCAAGTCTTCACCTTCCCTTCCGCCTTCGCTCAAAACGCCGCTACTCTAGTCGTTGGCCGTGCCATCGCTGGTCTCGCTGCTTCTGCTCCCATGACCGTGAGCATCTCTCCGAACCTCTTCGCGCTCAGCCTCGCTTGCGGCTGAAGAACTTTCTTTTTCTTTCCGTCGTCTCCTCAGGTCATTGGAGGTTGCATCGCAGATATGTGGGACGCTCGTGATCGTGGATGGCCAATGGCTGCTTTCTCTGGAACCCTCTTCGTGAGTCGTTCCCTTCTGTCATTCGCTCGAAGAGGAAGGACTCAAAGCTGAACTCGACGCGTGTCTTTGCCCTTTCAGATCGGTCCCTGCCTTGGGTGAGTTTTTTCTCTCATTCTCAAGAAGTGAAATCTCTCCACAGGATCCAAAGCTACCTCGAGGACTTCTTCAGCTATTCCCAGAACTTGAACCTCACTCCCCCTTCTCTCGTTTACAGTCCCATCATCGCCGGATACCTTTCACAGTGTGGATGGAGAGCAAACTACTACCTCCTCCTCGGAATCTCGTTCATGGCCACCCTCATGCCATTCCTCTTCCTGCCCGAGACCTATGCGGTCGTTCTTCTCCGACGTCGAGCTGAGAAGCTTCGAAAGGAAACCGGAGACCAGGGCTACATGACCACGCAGGAGAGGTTCAAGAAGCCGTTCTCGGAGGTCCTCCAGGCCTCTATGATCCGACCCATCGTCATCTTGTTCATGGAACCCATCGTCTTCTTGTTCTCTGTGAGTTCGACGGTGTTTGGAGGGCGGTTCGAGGTTGACAGCCGTGCTTCGCGATTTAGAGCTCACGCGACGCGTTCTTCTTCCTCCCCTCCTACTCCCCTCCTACAGCTCTACCTATCCCTCATCTACGCTCTGCTCTATTTGCTGTTCTTCGCCGTACCGATTGTAAGTGGCCCTGTTTACCTCTTTTCGCTGTAACCCTGCACTAACGATCTCCTCCGTTCTTTTCTTCCCCTCAGGTCTTCGGCGAAATCCACGGCTGGCCTCGAGGATCCGTTGGACTCGCCTTCATCCCTGTGCTCCTGGGAATGGTCATTACTTTCCTCACGCTCATTCCTTGGCAGGCAAAGGTGAGTTTCGTTTATAGCAGCTCGAGAAACGGTGGCGGGAAACGATCCACTGACCCGTCTCCCTTTATTTTTTCGTCCACAGTACTTCGAAAGGAAGGATAACGAGTACATCGCTGCTGGAAAGCCCAACGCTCCTCCTGAGGCTCGTCTTCCCAGCATGATGGTAGGATCTATCACTCTACCCGTGAGTCCTCTCGTTCTCTCTCCTCTCCCGCCCTTCTCGATTCTGAGGCCTCGCGTCTCCGCTCTTTTCCTTCCACAGATCGGGTTCTTCATCCTCGCGTGGTGCTCTTACGAGGACGTTCACTGGATAGGAGCCGCTATTGGGTGTGCCATTTTCGGGTACGTCTATCCTCTTCCGACCAACTGACTCGAAGAAAACGACGCATCGAAGCCGACCCCTCTCTTCCCCTCTTCTGTTCCCAGATTCTCCATGATCGGAGTCTACGTAGGAGCCAACTCGTACATCGTCGATTCTTTCCCCGAATGGGCCTCTTCAGCCATGGCCGCTAAGACTTTGATCTCTGTGAGTCTCGCGATCCATATCTCTCGTCTCGGCTTCCTTTTCGAACGCATCGCTGAGTTTTCCTCTTCTCCTCTCTTTCAGCGTCTTTCTGGAGGCGCCATCCCCATGTTCGTCGATCGGATGTACCATAGTAGGATGGGTCCTCGATGGTCGTCCTGTCTTCTTGCTTTCATCTCGATCGTGGTGAGTCGTTCGCCGCTGAAACTCGTTCGTTTCGTCGTCGTCTTGAGCTGATGCCCAGTTTCCTCCTACTCTCCGCTTCAGATGATGCCAATCCCATTCGCGTTCTTCCGTTATGGAGCCAGGATTCGAGCTGCCTCCAAGAGGAGTTCGGAGTAGTTTAAGACGCGCCCGCGGTTCGTTCTTCGTTTTCGTTCCTCCTTCCTCTCTCTTCGTGCTTGCTTCCTTCGTCGCACCCAAACTTTCCTTTTTTATATCGATCATCATAGCTTATTCGCACTTGAATATAACGCTCTATCTCTCCTGTACACCGCTCTGATGCCTGATGTTCAATCCTTTCGGCTCAATGGAGCAGAGTTTTGAGTCGGAACAAGGCATTCACGTCTGTCTGAAGGTATCTCCCTTGACGTGGCCCTTCACGGCTGTATAGAGATAACAAACGAGACGAATCCGAACGGGATCGAGATTCGAGCAGTGCTGACTGGCAGCCGAAAACCTGTGGTGGCTGAAGAAAGGATGAAGAACATGCAAAAGACCAACTGTAGAGCTGCACGAGAATGAGAAGTACAGCGTCCTCATCATCGAGGAGACATGCTGGATACATTAGGTTTGTTCCTTTAGGGACTCAGGTTCCAAGCTTCCGCTACAACGGGTCGAAGCAGTCGGTTCTCTTCGTTCTTGACGCGTCGTCTTTTTCTTCCTTCGTTTTGGTTTCCTCCCTTTTCTTCGATCACGGTTTTTTTCAGGCGTAGATCCCTCTCCGTATCATTCATTCTAGCTCAGTCCTGTTCAGATCTCATGCCGTATCTTCACGGCGCTCAGCCCGTCCAGCTCGCGCTCGACGAACTGGCCTCGGACTCGGGAGAGCAGAATTTCTCGCTCAAGAAGATCTGCGTTTCTAAAAGCCGTCTTTATAGCTAAAGTACAGCTCCCTTCCGGAAAGAAAAAGGGAGCTCGCGTGGGAGACTTGAAGCCGATTAAAAAGTAAACTCGCGAAAATCGAGGACAAGGGAGAAGGAGGAGGAGGTCAAGTTGACCTTCAACAACCACATCCCAACAAAGTGAGATTGCTCTCCTACTTCTCTCTCTCGCCCCACGCCTCGTATATAGATCTCTGACACCCTCCCTCTTTCTTTTCTTCCTTGTTCAAAGATGCGTTACTACGAGGAGAAGTACCCGGAGGTCGATGACCTCGTTATGGTCACAGTCAAGCAGATTGCTGAGATGGGAGCCTACGTCAAGCTCGTGAGTACTCAGACCGTCTCCTTTTCTCCTCCTATACTCTGGTTGCTGTCTGAGCTCCTCGAGCGAACGCTGGGCAGTGGGAGGTCGAGCTTCCTCGCGGGAAGGGAAGGAAACGTCGAAGCTGACCTTTTTGTTTCGTGCTTCCCCCCTTTCTTCCCTTTCGCAGTTGGAGTACGAGAACGTCGAGGGAATGATCCTGCTGTCTGAGCTGTCGCGGAGACGTATCAGGAGTATCCAGAAGCTCATCCGAGTCGGGAGGAACGAGGTCGTCGTCGTCTTGAGGGTCGACAAGGAGAAGGGTAAGTTCAACTCCTTCCCGCTTCTCTTTCCTCCCTTGATTCGCGTGTCTGAGCATGACGAGTGGTGGGAGAGGAATTGGCCAGAGGCTGCTTATTCGGGGGAGGATACCTGTCGTGTATACCTCTCGCTTTGAGCCGAGGGAAGCTCAAAACGAGTTGACCTTTCACCTTCCTTCCCCTCCCTCCCCTTCCTTCCACAACCCTCCACGTTCCTCCCGTCCCCACCCTCCTCACCTTCACCGACTCACAAGGCTGACCTCGTCTCTACACCCGCCACCCCACAGGATACATTGATCTGTCCAAGCGACGAGTCTCGGCCGAGGATATCGAGAAGTGTGAGGAGAAGTTCGAGAAGGGAAAACTCGTCCACTCTGTCCTCACTCACGTCGCCGGAAAGATGGAGGTCGACGTCGAGCTGCTCTACTCCAAGGTCGCCTGGCCCCTGTCGAAGCGATTCGGTCACGCCTACGATGCTTTCAAGCTCAGTATCAGGTTCGTTCTCTCCCTTTCACGTTCAGTGGGCTCAAACAAAAGAAGCTGACCGACGACGAGCTTCCCTTCCCTTCCCTCCTCTTTCTGACTCTTCAACCCTCCCACGACCTCCCACTTCCCTCTCTTCATCGAACTGCTACCTCTCTCCTCTTCCCTCGCCACCTACGCTCTCCTCCTCCCCGATTACCACCCTCCAGCGAGCCCGAGAAGGTCTACGAAGGAATCGACATCGCTCCCGACCTCCTCGCCTCCTTGCAGGAGAACGTCGCTCGTCGTCTCACTCCCAAGGCCGTTAAGATCCGATCCGACATCGAGGTCAAGTGTTTCGCGTACGAAGGAATCGATGCTATCAAGGCTGCCCTCAAGGCTGGAGAGGCTGTCTCCACCGAGAACGTTCCCATAAAGATTCGCCTGGTCGCTCCTCCGCTCTACGTCGTTACCACCAACTCAACGGACAAGTCGGGAGGTGTCGAGTTGATGGAGAAGGCGTTGGCGGTGATTGACGCGAAGATTACGGAGCTGGGAGGAGAGATGAGCGTGAAGATGAAGGTGAGTCTTTCTTCCGTCAAGCTTGAGCTCTTCTTCTTCTTTCGCGTCGTTGTTGGGCTTACAGAAGGAGGAGGGAAGGTCTTATGAGTTCTGACTTAATCCTCGTCTTCTTTTCCTCTCTCTCCTACCTTCGCATCCTCCCTTCCGTCCTTCGGCTCTCTCTTCCTCCAACCTCTCCTCCCTCTCTTCCTCCGTCATCTCCTTCGCTCCCTTCCTCCTCCGTCAACCCTCCCTCCTACCACCTCAGCCCAAGGCCGTTTCGGAAGCCGAGGATCTCGAGCTCGCTGCTCTCATGGCCAAGGTCGAGAGGGAGAACGCCGAGGTGTCTGGAGACGAGGACGGGTCGGACGAGGAGGAGCAGTAGTGGCAGATCTAGCTTTGATGAGAGAGGGAGAGGGAGAAGGATATGGGTTTTGGAATGACGATGACGATCTTCACAAGTCTCGGTCGAGCGGAAAGCAGATCTGGGCGTGCTGGTGAGTTTCTCGGAGGCGAGGGGACGCGATCGCTCGTCGACTCGACGTCTCCCGCTCGATCTCTTTCGTGGTCCCTGAGCTCGTGAGAGCATTCCCACGAGATGGACGGGATCCAAGCAGTTAGGTATGCTCGGCTTCGTGGGTTAATCGCCCGAGCCGAAACATCTCTAGAAACGTCTCTGCCCAGAGACGGGGAGGTCGTGTCTCATCCTCCCTTCTTCCCCAACCCTCCCCTCCCTCCCTCAGGCTGAAACGCTGCAGATTCTGAATGACCCTCGATTCCTTCGTTCCCTCCCTTTCTCGAACCCAACCATCATCCTCATCCCTCCAAACCAGAAAACCCTCGGCCAAATTTCCGCAATGAGAGCGAATCTCCTCCGGCGGTCTCCGATCCTCCCTTTTTCAGCCCTCTCCTCCCTCTTCGCCCTCTCCTTCCTCTGGAACCCTTTCGACTCCCTTCCCACCTCTTCTTCGAACTCTCTTGGCCACCTTTCGTTCAACTCGATACCGGTCCTGAATGCGTTTTCTTCGACGGGAGCAAGAGGGGAGCACGACGACCAGCTCATCCTTGACGGGATGAAATCGAGCTCGACGTCGAGCTCAACGAACTGGCGAGCTTCGTTGGAGGACGATGTGGAGCATGGGATTGGGGAGTCGAGGACGCTAGGGTTCGATAAGATTGTGGCGTTGAGTCTGCCGGGAAACGAAGGGACGAGGGGACTGCATAGTGAGTCCTTCAAAGCAGGAGGGGGAGAGGGAGGTAGGGAAGAAAGGTTGAGCTTCAGCTGACTTGACTCCTTCCTCTTCCTCTTTGCTTCTCTTCTTTCCAGTGGGAATTCTTTCGGCAACTCTCGACCTCGACATCGATGTAATTATCTTCTTTCATCCATCTCCCTCGCTCCTCCTTCCTTCGAGCCCCTTCAGAAACCTCTGTCGCTTTATCTCGTCGAGCTCACCTCTCCCTCCCTCTCCCACCTTCCCTCTGCTCCATCTCTCGGTTCTTCCTTTTCCAGTTCATCCCGGGCACCCAGTCGTCATCCCCCATTGTCACCTGGATCGCCGAACGCGTCCTAACAGACTACGTCTACCGTGCTTCCTTCGACACTCCCACTCCTCCTTACCTCTTCGAAACTCCCTCCCCAGCCTACGGGGACGCCCCCTGGCCCCTCTACCTCGAGTCCTACGACCCCACCACCGATCCCGAACGCTTTGTTCTCACGGGAGAGCATGGGAGCGAGGAGGAGATCTGGGAGAAGTTGGTGAAGGCGGTAGGGAAGCAAGGGGAGCTGGATGCCTTCACCGTCGGGGGGTTGAAGGGGATGATTGCTTGTTGGCATGGTGAGTTTGAGCTTTTGGGAAGAAGGTAGTTGTATAGGAAGAAGAAGCTGACATATTTTCCCGCTTTTGACTTGGGTGGTGAAGCTCACATCCGAGCTTTGCTCTGGATCGAACGGACGGAGGGAGTTGAGTCAGCTTTGATTCTTGAGGATGGTGAGTTTGGCTTGCTCTCCAGGTGTTTCCGATACAGTCCCGCACGAGAAAACAAAGGCTAAGCCTACATAATCTTTCTTCTTCAGACGTCGACATGGAATGGGACGTCAAGCGGCTGTGGGGAGGGTGAGTTCGCTCGCGAAAACGCGTCTTCTTCCCCCTTTGAATCTTCCTCTGACCTCTCTCTCTCTTCAGAATGTCGATGCAACTCCCCGAGCACTGGGATATCATCTACTTCGGCTGTTCGTCCCAAGTTCTCGTTCCGTCTTCCATTCGATTCTCTCCCCGTCTGCTCTCGAAACTGACGCGTCTCTCATTCTTTCATCGAACTCGCAGACGTCTGGTCTCAAGAGAATCCTCCCTCCGGCGTAGCTCCCATCGCCATTCGACGATCCTCAGGTCCTCTCGGAGGAATGGCCTACGCCGTCTCCAAAGCAGGAGCGTCTCAGATCCTGCAACAACTTCGTCGAGGAACCGTCTACTACGAGGGCAGACTCGCAGGTGTCGGTCCTTTCGGTCAGCCTTGGGACAACGCTATGGTGAGTCTCGGCTCTCCATCTCACCCCCTTACATCCTTTCTTCCTCACCTCGAGCAAATCTGACTTTTCTTTCGCTTTCTTCGAACGAAACAAACAGCGAGCTCTCATCTCCATGACCTTCATCGACTCGTTCTCCATCTCCCCTCCCCTCGTCGTTCACCCCGGTCTCTTCTCCTCCAACATCGGCGTAGGCGACTCCAACTGGAATGGGACCCTCATGGACTCGACGGTGAAGAGAGTTTGCAGGCATTACGACGTGAAGGGGCCGAGGACGGGAGGGTGCTTCGAGGGTTGGAAAGGATGGATTGAGGATGAGGAGAATCCCTTCAGGATCGACGGAAATGTGAAGACGAAGTAGGGGAGGATGTGGAAGCTATTTCTCTTTCATTCAATTTGGTTCTCAGATGTATTTGTTCCGAAGAGGCGATGGAAGGTTGACAGAGCTGGGTGGGCGGAAAGAGGCTGAGCTCGATCTCGAAACTAGCTTTCCCTCCAACGGTCAGGACGCCTTCTTCTGCCTCCCTTCTTCTCCTCTAAACCCTCGTCAACATGGACCCCTCTTTCGGACGCCTCCTACGATCACTTCATCCTCCAACTCAACCTCGCAAATCTCGTCTACCCTATCCCCTTCGCTCCTACAGCCGAACTCTCTAGAGGTCGAGGTCAGGGAGAGCCAGGCCCGTGGACTTGTGCTGAAGGCACCGTCCCCTCCTTCGTCCGAGGCAGTCTCAGAGGAAGAAGACGAGGACGAGAAAGATCAGATGAGTCTTTTATATCTTGATTCATGATCCTGAAACACGATGGAAGCTGGAGCTCTGGAGAAGGGCTGAAGGAAGGAGAGCTGCAGGCAACGCCGAGCTGACCTCGATGAATCTGTCCTTCGCTCCAGGAGGCCTCCTCATCCCCGAATCCCGATCCAGCTAGCAGCAATAGTGATTGCGTGGTTCTAACAGGCCCTTTGATTCCCAAGAAGCGGAAGATCTGATGCTTTCGCGATTTCCTGAGCTCGGCAGCGAGGCGTGCATTCGTGAGCTTGACTTCCTTCCCTCCGGGCTCTCTCTTTCCTTCTATCCTCCACCTGCAGCAATATTGGCCCTATTCTTTCCTCCTTGTAAGTTCTCATCCTCCCTCTCGAGCGTCTACGCATCTTCCTCGTATGCTTTTCTCAACCTCTCTCAAAGAACGTTCGTTGACGGCCACCTCCGTCGGACTTCCTTTCCTCCCTTCCCTCCATCTGCTCCCCCTGGGCTGCTACCTCCCTCCCCACACCCAGTCCTCCCAAGGAGACGCATACTCCGGCCTCTCTCCAATGCTTATGATCACGTTCGTCTCGCAAAACGTTCCTCTTGAACCTCGACTGCTCCTCTCGACAAAATCCCTCTCCCATCTCCTCCGACTTCAACTCCTTCGGCTTCAAACGTCCATCACCTCCCTTCGCTCTGCCTATTACCCCCCCACCATGGCTCCTCCATCCAGTCTCATCGCCAAAGCAGCCACTGGCTTGCTCATGGCTGCTTCTCTCCGTCCCATGAACGAACAAAACTCGACCTTGTCCGGTCCAACTCACCATCCTCCTCAGCAGTCCAACGCCAACAATCTCTCTTTCGCCGTCAACGGGACAGGTCACGTCGGGATCTACAACTCGTCTTTTACTCCAGATGAGTCGTACGGGATATACGTGAGTACTTCGGAAGAGGATTGAAGGAGGGGAGGGTGGAGAGGTGGACTCTCGTCTCGCTTCCTTCGCGAGACGACGAGGGTTAGGGCGAGCTGACCTCTTTTCCTCTCTTCTCAATCATATCAGAACTGGTGCAATATGCCTCATGTACGAGCAAAGGAGTACCCGTGAGTCCTCGTTTCTACCACAGCTCGAGAGCGCAGACAAACTGATCCGACTCGTTCCGCGTCGTGTTTACAGCGTTCCTTCCTCCGACTACAAGCTCGAGTACGTTGAGGTCATCCATCGACACCACAAGAGGACTCCCTATGCTTCAAACACGTTCCCTGTCGAGGATATCGAGTGGAGCTGCAACGGACTAGGCGTTGTGCATGGAGGCAGGAACGCGACGGGTTTGACTTCTTTGACGATCCCGCTTCAGGTAAGTCCATCAGTATCCTCTTTCTTACTATCCAACCATCCTTGGAGCTACAAAATCTACTCCTCGCTCTTTTTTATAGTGGGAAACGGCTCAGAACCCTTCGAACCCTTTCGTTCGAGACGCCCCTGTCGGCTTCGTCAACTCGACGTGTCAGTTTCCACAGATCACTGTGAGTTGGCATGACGAGCTACTTCTGACGTCTTGCCGACTAGATTCTGACTCTGCTCTGCTTCTGGTCCCAGGATGAGGGCTTGATCGACTCGTATCGACACGGAGAGGTTCGTTTTCTCACGTTACTTTCTCGCTCTCTCGTGTGTTTTAATCCCTCGCTGAGACTCTATCATTTTCAGGACCTCCGAAAACTCTACCACGACAAGCTCGGATTCCTTCCTTACCTCCCTTCGCGGGATCAAGTTCGAGTCAGAGTCTCCAACGTGAGTTTCTCTCGATCTGTTTTCTCTCCCGATGCGACTTTCCTTCGCTGATTTATTCATGTCCCTTCCTTCCTCCTTCTCAAGAACGACATAACTTCACAAGTCGGATCAGCGCTCATTCCAGCTCTCTTCCCTGGAACCAAGGACCTCACCGTTGACGTCCAGGTTCGTGTTCTTCCCTTCCCCTCTCTCGTCGTTCCACGATGCACTACGTTCCGTCAACTGAACTCCTCTCCGCCTTTTATGTTCTCCCCTCAGAACTCCATCTTTGACTCGCTCGCTCCTTCCTACTCTTGCCCTTCAGCCGTCAAGGTCAACAGCGCCTACATGAAGGGAGGAGTCGAGTGGCCAGCTCATCTCAACGCATCTTCTGACGTCTACGCGAAGCTGAGAGATGTCTCTGGAATCGAGAAAGGAGCAGATGATGGAGGATTCTACGCTAGCTTCGACCAGTGAGTTGTCGAGCCTCCTTTCCTTTCTTCTCGACTTCCTCGCGTCTCGACGCTGATAATCTTCGATCTCTCGGATCTTGAGCTACTTCGACAACCTGAGCGCCAAGCAATGTCACGGAAAGTCTCTTCCTTGCAACGTCAACTCCTCGGACATCTGCGTCGATCAGGAACTGGTGAGTCCGTTCTTTCCCTTTTTGAGACGTCTGCGATTCTCCTCGCTGACTTGTGCTTTTTGCTCGTCTGATTCAACAGGCAGACACGGTCTACCGTCTCGGAAACTGGGAGTACTCCTGGCAGTGGTAAGTCCGAATACATCTTCTCGGCGGGAACAGCCTCGCGAAGGAACGAGCTAACCTCCGTGCCCTTGACGCGTCTCTCTCTTCTCCTTCACCCAAGGCGGGATGCTCTCCATTCGACTCTGTACTCAGCTCTTCACTACGGAGCCTTCTTCCTTGAGCTCAAATCCAACCTTCAGAACGCTGCTACCAAGGCGGATAAGGTCCGTTCATCTCTCTTTCCACTCTTCCTTTCTTGATCGTCTGGATGCGAACTGAAGATCTTCCCCCCCTTCTCCTTTTTCGTAGGTCCTCTACCGTCACAACATCGCTCACGATGGTTCTATCGCTTCCATCATCGGTTTCCTTCAATTCCTGAACCCAGTCTGGCCAGGAATGGGAAGCGAAGTCGTGTTCGAGCTCTACTCCTCGTCGGCCAACAGCTCCTCCACGAATTTTGCCATCAGAGTCCTTTGGAACGGTCAGGTTTTGGAGACGAGCATCCCTGGGATGGAAAGAATGGATCTGATTCCCTTGGAGACGTTCGAGCAGGTGAGTCTTCTCTTCTTCGAGAGCCGAGGAAGAGGAGAGACACCCGAAACTGACGACGCGTCTTTGTTCTTTGATCTCGGACGGACTTTCAGTACATCGACGAGATGGTCGGAGGAAGCGGAGACGCTCTTTACGAGAGCTGCAACCCTTGATCTCTCTAGCAGCCGGCGAGTGGGTGTTCGAGGAGATGGAAGGACGCGTTTGTTGTTTTCCGACTTTATGCACTTCCTTCGGATGGTCTTGATTTTCACGAGAGAAGCGGCAGATACTCGTTCAGCTGACCACCTAGCAGGCTCTCCCTTCTCATCCGTTGAGGAGCGTCGCGAGCCGAGCTCGACTCTCTGCTTCAGATAAGGGCTCGTCGCTCTCGACCCACTTCCTTTACGTCCAAATGTGCTTACATCTGACCTCCTTCCGCAACGAGATGATGCTTCGCTTCGAAAGGACGGACGCACGGGTCGTGTCTCTGAAAATTCTGCAGAAGGGAACAGAAGAAGGAGGGAGAACGGTCCGATCGTGTTTGGTTTTATTCAAAGGAACGCCAACTTACCTTCGCCTTTCTTCCTTCCTCTTCTTTCCCTCTCTATCTACCCTGCGATGGGACGAGCGCTCGCCTAGCATGACGCTCCTGGTAGCAATCGCTTCTCCTCTTTCTTTCACGTATAAAAACTACACGGCAAGATCATCGCGTAAAGCGAAGAGGGAAGAAGAAAGAGCTCGGTCGTCACGGTTCTTCTCAAACTCTCTCTGACCTGAACGCGTTTAGACCGCCGCGCGGATGAGTGAGAACGCCTCAATTGATTGCCGTCCAATGGGGGCGTCGGAGTTGAAGCTGACTGAAAAGGGAAGGTCTTCGAAGACGACTTCAACCATCACCATACCTTCTCTTCCTCCTTCTTTCCTCCCCCTCCCTCCTCCTTCCTCTTCAGTATCCACCTAACTCCTTCCCCCAACTCTAACCAACTCATACCTCCCGTCATCGACTAAGCATGTCGCATCCTACCACCCGAATCGACCGACACCTCCTCCAAACCGACCTTCCCTCCCGCGTCGCTTTTGCGCGTGATTTCGTCGGCTTCTCCGAAGAGGATGGAGAAACTCTGAACGCGGCTGCAGGATTGGTCGGGCCGCTGGTGAAGGATGTGGTGGATGGAGTTTACGGTGAGTCTTCCTTAAACGTGCGAGAGCCTATGGGACCGCCCCTCCGTCCTTCTCTTCCAGGTCCTGGAGGCTGATCATTCTTCTCCTCCTTCGTATCCAGCTCACCTGTTCGAATGGGACTACACGAAAATGTCGTTCCTCCCCGCCAACACTGGTTTCAAGGGACAACGACCCAAGGACCTCGACGCTCTTACCCTCGACGACCCTCAAATCGCGTTCAGGAAGACTTTCCTCACCAAGTGGGCTCTCAAGATTTTCACCGCCGACTACAAGGATCCTGCTACGTGGGAGTATCTGGATAAGGTGAAAATCACCTCCTTCCCTGGACCATCGGCCAGCTTTAGGAGTTGAGGCTCAAGTGGGCGACGCGTCTCGGCCTGAACTGACGAAGTTCTTCTCTTCTCTTTTCACTTCCTTTCGCTCCGTCCACTTAGGTTGGACTCATGCACAGTGAGTGACATATTTCTCGAGGAAATCTCCATCCAATGCTTCTGGTCAAGGCTCAAACTGACATCCTTTCCTCTTCTCTTCTCAACTCTCCCCTCTTCTTCTCTCGCGCTGCTATCTCTCTTCACCCATCCACAGCTGGAGTCGCCGGATTCGAACACCGAAAGGGAAAAGCGCTCATGGTCGATCTCCTCGCCACCTCTCTCACCCTCGCCTGGGTCGAGGACGTCCTCATCGCTGTCGTCTTTCCCCTTCCTGAGGAGACCCTCTCCTCCGACATGAAGCTGAAGGTCCTTCGAGCTGTCAACAGGATCCTGTACGTGTTCTTCATATCCTTTTTTTCCCCCGCCTTCGAGTGAGAATCCACCGAGACGCGTCGAACGAGAAACTGACCCCTTTCACGTCGTCGTTTCTCGCCTTGCAGCTGGATCCAACAAGATCTCTTCCAACGTCATTACGTCCGAGACGACGAGGAGATGGCTCGAGCTGCTGCTAGGATCAATGGAGGATGCCCTGCTCAAACCTCTACTGCCGTCGAAGCCCCTTCTGCTTTCAACGCCAACCCATCGACGAAGTCCATCCTCGAGTCGATTTCGGTTCTTGCTGCTGTGCTTGTGTTGGCCAAGGTTGCTAGGGATCTCTGGTAGTAGTAAGGAGGTTTTCATTAGCAGTATCAATCTCTGTATAATTTATGAGTCGCCTTTTTGGGTTTTTGCACCCTCGCGCTCGTTCCTTTCCGTTCTCTGGGAGCCTAGATCGAGAAGAACGAGTATGCATGGGTCATAAGGAATGAAAAGGGAAAGTTTCTGCGAGGCGTCATTACGTGAGAGAGAAAAAGAGCGATGAGCTGGGCAAAAGAGAGGGCGTGCGGCGAGAGTGAGAGCGATCGAGTGCAGAGAGAGAGAGAAGAGAGGGAAAATGCAAAAGAGTATCTAACGGAGCGGACGAGACGAGACGGGAGACCGGAAACCGAGACTAAGAGTAGGTATACATACAAGCGTAAAAAGAGAGAACGAGCGAGGAAAGAAGAAACCAAACCAAAAGCACTGACACTGCCAACCGACGTCGCGTCCTCCTCCCGACCCTCGTCCCTTTAGCAAACCTTCGGCCTAAACCTGAAGACATCCAACCTTTTCCTCGCACTACTCGTAGGAGAAGCCACTTTCTCCCTAGACGACGAGGACGACGACGGCACGACGTCTTCTGATCCTTCCTCCTCGTCCTGAGCCTCGACCTCGACGACTCGTTTCTTCCTCCCATTCCCGATCCTGCCCTTTTCGACGACGACGACCACCTCCTCGTCCTCAACAGCCTTCCTCTTTCCTCTCGCAGAAGCCGAAGCCGAAGCAGAGACCGACGTCGGGGTTCCAGCGTTCTCCTTCCCAGCGAGTCGGGGAGCGAACGAGAATCGAGGAGGAAGGGATCGAGGACTGTTGTTGCTGGTCTGGTTCTGCTGAGAATTGACTTTGGCGAAGAGCAAAGTAGGAGGGAGGGGAGTGCGTTCTTCCTTGGTGTTGTTGTTCTTGGTTCGAGAGGCGACGACCGAAGACGGCGCGTTCTCGGAGGAGAGGAAGTTCATGGGTGTGGAGATGGTTCGAGCGAAGGGTGAGTTGGAGGTGGACGCGCCGTTGTTGGCGAGGAGAGGTCGGGTTGGAGTTGGGAGGGAGGTTCGAGCTGTGAGAGGGGAGGATTTGTTGAAGGGCTGGTGGAGAAGCGAAACAGAGGAGGAACGCAGTCGTCAGTGCGAGTCCTGAGCGAAGGAGACTGGAGAGAAGAGGAGCTGGGATGGAGGAACAGAAGAGATCTCACCGAACTGCAAGAAGGACCTTTCTTCAAACTGAACCTCTCCCTCCAACCCTTCGCGATCACCGACAGCTTCTCCTCCCTCTTGCTCTCTTCATCTTCTTCCTCCTCCTCCTCCTCCTCAACCACATCCGAGCTAGCAACAACCGAGCTCTCCTCCTCCTTCTCCTTCCTCCTCGACGAGATCTTCTGCTCCCCTCTCTTCGTCGTCTTCGTCCTTCCAACACAAACCTCCCTCAGATCCACCTCCTCCTTCCCAACCTCCACCTCAACCTCGACCTCCATCCCCTCCTCCCTCACACTCCCCAAACTCTCTTCTCTCATCTCCCTCGTCCCCAACCTCTTCCTCGGCGTCTCTCCCGGCGCAGGACTGCTCGAGATGTACCCATCCATCGAGCTCTCCCTCCCTCCTCCTCCTCCTCCTCTCCTCCCTCCGAATCGCGTCGACGACGGCGACGAGAACACCTCCGAGAAGTCCTCGACGAGTTGCTGCTGAGGAGACGCCGGTGCGCAAGGGGAGAGGGAGATGAAGGAGGCTGCTGAGGAGGAGGAGGAGGTGTTGGTGGGTTTGTCGAGGGGAGGAGTAACGTTTTCGAATCCTGAAGGGAAGTCCATCATCTCGATGTCCTCGGGCGTAGACGATCGGAACTGATCGAAAAGTTCCTCCACAGTTGGGAGTGGATCTCCTTCGAAGGATTGGAAGGGTCGCCCGATTGTGGGGAGGGTGTCGAGGGAGAGGGAGTCGTCGCGTCGAAGAGGGCGAGGCTGATCGGAGGTGGCTCGAGGTTTGGGGTTGTTGGGCTTGGTGGTGGTAGTGATAGAAGAGGAGAAGAACTTGCTCTTCTTGACGGTGTTAGTGATGGTAGTAGCGATGGCGGTGGTAAGATCCTGAACGTCTTCCTCGACGTCGCTGTCGTCCGCTGCTGGAAGTTTCCCTTTCGCGACGGCTGAGAGCTGAGAGATGTCCGAGAGGCGCTGACGTCCTGATCCTGATCCGTTGCCGAAGGCCATTCGAGAAGAGGAGGCGGTAGGAGCGGAGACGGAGTGCTTGAGGGAGGAGTGAGGAGAGGGTTTGGGGGCTTTCTCTGCGAGAAGGAGGAGGGAGGGAAACGAGACAAAGAGTCAGCTCGAGCTCGATCGACCTAAGCGGAAAGGGAGTAGGGTACTTACTGAACATGTCGCTGATCTTGGGTTGATGCTGAAACGAGAAGGAGAGAGCAAGGTTAGCTCTATCTCTGAGAGGAAAGGAGAAGGAGAGGGAACTCACTTTGATCGGAGTCTTGAGTGGAACGGGCTTAAAGTCAGGCCAGGGATCCACGAAGAGCTTCTTGGTGATAGGGTTCCTCTCTCCGAGAGCAATCCCTCGAGCGATGACTGGGTCGAGATCACTGCGAGGAAGAAAGAAAGAAGGAGGAAGGACAAGCTTCAATGAGCTCGGAGTTCTCGACGCGACGCGATCCCAAATCGACGAAGGCTCGAAAAGCAACTCACGGTCCAATGTGCATCCCTTCCGCCTCCCCAAATCCCTCCGGCAGCGGCGAGAGAGGTACAAGACGTTGAGTCTGAGCGTCGTAGACTCGTTGATGGAGGAAGGTGAGCTCAGCGAGACGGAACTGGTCTCGATA
The DNA here is from genome assembly GCA_000950635.1 of Mrakia blollopis. NCBI lineage: Eukaryota > Fungi > Basidiomycota > Tremellomycetes > Cystofilobasidiales > Mrakiaceae > Mrakia > Mrakia blollopis. Next base: position 1,896,765 of record BBPU01000058.1, on the reverse strand, counting down.
GTCAGCTGGGATTTCCTTTCCTTCGAGTCGGAGGTGTTGAAGGACCTGGATGAAGAAGCGAAGAAGGACGAAGAGTTAGTACGAGCTCCCGCTTCGAGGGAGAAGAGAATATTTCGCTCACCTTCTCGACAGTCTTGAGCTTCCGAAGCAGCTTGTGAGCCGTCTTGATTCCGACGCCGTGGATCGAAGGGATATAGTCACATCCCGAGAGGATCTACTCCCAACCGACGAAACGAGGTCATGGAATCAGCTTCTCTCTTACTCTTACCACCTCCCCTGCACAAAGAACCAAAGCGAAAATAAACTCACCGCCATGTGCCTGAACTCTGAATCTCCCCACCCATCGAACCTGACCTCTCCTCCCATCCCTCCCAACCCATCCCCAAACCCGATCGTCTCCCTCCTGATCTCGCAACACTTCCCATCCCCATCCATCTTGAAGAGCACGTTCTTGCATCCAAAGACGAGGAGATCCGAATCCTCAGTGATGATCCCGTCGACGATTCCGTTTCGTTCGAGGTAGGCGAGTTGAGCGTCGGCTTCGTAGGGAGCGACGACGAAGGCGACGTTTTCGGCTTTGAGAGCCTGAGGAAGGGAAGACCACCATGGGGACCTTGAGTTTAGAGATGTAAAACGGAAGGGCGTGGGAAGAAGGGGAGGGGAGAGAGCGAGCCAGAGGATGACGGACCTTGATGAACTGAAGAGCGAGCTCGGGAGTCACGTCGATACATTTCGTGTAGAGCTCACGAGCTTCCTTGATTCTTCCTTGGTCGTGGAGAGCGTTGGCTTTGAGGAGGTTCTCTGCTCTCCGTCTATAAGCGAAAGAAAGGATCGATCAGCTTGATTTCTGAGAAGAAAAGACGCGACGAAGCGAAGGCAAGGAAGGAAGAAGGGAGGGGAGAGGAACGAACTGAGCTCGGTCGTCTTCCGTTCCAAGTTTGGCTGGGAGGTCACCTCCGTCGAAGACGATGTAAGGCTTGACTCCATGGTACTTGAGAAGCCGGACTCGATGCATGCAGTAGTTGACGAGTCTGCGAGAAGGAGGACGAGAGTCAGAGGAGGAAGGGAAAAGAAGGAAGGTCGACGCAGAGAAGACGAACCTTGGACTATGCTTGCCTCTGACGAGCTCCTCCGCACAGCTGAAGGCACCCTTGTGAAGCCAGACGTAGGCCTGAGGAAGAGAGGAGAAACATGCTCAGCGATCCACACGCTCCGAAGAAAGAGAAAGGTTCGAGAAAGGACTCACGTCGACGGCGAGACTGGAAGGAAGGAAGGTCGAAGGAGCGAGCTCGTCAGTTCCCTTCCCTTCATGGTCCCCCCTTCCTTCACTCGCATCAGAAGCGGACTCACGTCTTTCCCGAGTAATCCGAGATATCCTTCCATGTATGCGCTGGCTTGAGCAACTGATAATGAAACATCAAGAAAGGGTGAGCTCGACATCTCGAAGCAAGGTCCGGGAGACGCGCGAAGGAGAGGGGAGAAGGAACGACCATGAAAGACTCACTGGGATGAGACCTTGAATACCCATCTTCAGCTGGGCTGAGCTCTCCTAGGAAGGCGAGAGGGTATAGAGAGCGGTAAGAGGGGAGGGAGGCAGCTTAGAGGGAAAGGGAGGGAAGGGAAGAGGAAAGGAAAGGAGAGTCGATGGACGTTTGGGTCGACCTCTCGAGCTCATCAACAACTCGGCAGAACGCGTTTCTCTTCCCCTCCCGCAGCGGGAATGGTTTATATATTTTCATCTTTCCGGAAGTGGACGAGTGAGCCTAGCCTTCAAAGTAAGGCTGGCAGCCTCTCCTGAAGTCGTGAAAAAATTGCAACGAAACCTACAGAGGTCGCCCCAAAAGCGACTGAGCTCAACTTTCTGCGAGCTCGCTTTCCCTCTTCGCCTTCAACAGCCATTCCCCCTTCCTTCAGCTTGTGCAGAACCCTGCCGTGAATCTTGCTCCTCTTCGCTAAGGGTCCTCCTGATCTAATCCTGCAACTTCTGTCAGAAGGTTTGACTTCCAGCCTTCGTTCATCGAGCCTCGAAGCTGGAGGTCTCGTCTTCCTTCTCTGCGACGCGACGCGACCAGACTCGTCCTCCTTCTTCCCCCACTCATCTCTGCTTTACTTACGTACTCTCGAACGTTCAACAGCAATCGCATTACAATATATATATAAACCGAACAGCACGAAAGCAAAGCAAGAGGAGGGCGTGATAGAGAGAGAAGTAGTAGTGAGAGCGAAGCGAACGAGAAACGATGAAAGAGAAGGCTTAAAAGGAGGAGGACGGATGATGGTGGTTCTTTGTGAAGGGAGCCGTGTTTGAAACGTGGGTGTGTGGGATAAATAGTAGGGCCGGCGGAGTGGTCTGTCTAGGAGGAGACGAAAAGAGAGGAGAGGAAAGGAAAGGAAAGGATGGGGAGGCGGCACTAGAAGCTGCAAGGGAAAGAAAACAACAGAGGAAAGCAAGAGAGTGCATAGAGAAGTAGGTAGGCGGGTAGGGAGAGAGAAAGGGGATATGCAGAGGGAGGGAGAGGAGATATAAGAGTAAGAAAGGGACGAACAGAACGAGAGAGGTTTTTAAAACCGCTTGCACGCGACCTTCAACCCCGCCTCCCCTCCCTCCGCCCTCTCCAGCGACGTCCTCGGCTGATGCTCATGATGCTGAACCCCTCCTAGGCTCTTCCCGTTCCCGTTGATCGTCTCGACTCCCAACGATGCGTCGTGGCGGGCAGTGTGCGACGATGGCGGCGCGCAGGGAGAGGGCGGAGGAGGAAGAGCGATGAGTGCTGGAGGAAGGGCGAGAGGGAAAAGGCTTCGATACCTCGAGTTTAAGGGGCAGGGAATGGGGAAATAGGGAGCAGGGACGTCGTCCTCGGCCTCGTCTGGGTGGTGGGAAGGAAGAGGAGGAGGAGGAGCTTGGGTGGGTGAGAGTCGAGAACGAGGTTTGGAAGTCGCGTCCGGGGCGGTGAGTTTGGAGAGTCGTTCGAACCAGAGAGCTCGGTTGGACGAGCATTGTTCGGCGAAGGGGGCGAGCTCTGGAAGTGGAAAGGGAGAGCGATGGAGAGAGGGGGTGAGCTTTTGAGAGCTCGTCGCGAGGGTGGATTCACGGAAAAGAGAAGAACGAAAGAAGAGACGAACCTGGCATGACCACGGCCGTAGCATCGAAAAGAGGAGCAACGAAGAGATCTTGAAAAGCGATCTGACCCTTCGCTTGAAGCCCAGCGTCGGCATGCTTGACGACCGAGACGGGAAGAGCAAGTCCGATTTCAAGTGTCGCTTGGTGATGCCATTCGTCGAGCAGAGCAGAGGACCAGTACTCTGAGATTTCCACCGGTCGAGCCTGTAAAAAGAAAGAAGGAGACGAAAGAAGAAGGAGAGAAGGTCAACGACCGGACGCGAGCGAACTCGAAAGCAATGCCAACACGAGAAGAAGAAGAAAACACTCACAGGATTACTAATATCCGCACACTTCATCAACGCCTGCAAAACCATCAACCTATCCTTCCCCGCCAATCTCTCCTTCGCTCCTCCAGTCAACCCCTCCCCCAACCCACCTCCCGCTCCCACTCCCGCTCCCGCTCCCACTCCCCTCTCCCCCATCTCCACCAAACTACTCATCCACGAAAAATGCATACTCATGTCCGTCGCCAAAATCGTTCCAAACAGCAGCTTCCTGAAATCCACGATCGACGAGCGAATGAGTCTTGCTTCCGTTGAAAGAGGAGGAGGTTGGGAGGAGGGGGAGGGAGAGGTTTGGTCGATGTTTTCTGCAGGATCGTTGGAAGGACCGAAGAGCCATCCGAAGCCGTGTTTCTTGAGGAGGGAAACGACGAGGATGCAGTGGAGATGTTCGAGAGCGGATTTGTCTTCGTAGACTTGGGAGAGGGGGGCTTTGGCGTTTTTCTGGGCGAATCGTCGAAACGAAAACGAAACGAATTTGGAAGGTCAGCTTGGATTTTGTTTCCTTCTTTCTTCCTTTCCTTTTCTTCTCCCAACCGACTATCGAAGAATACGAATGGAAGCACTCACAAGGAAAGCGTTACTCAACCCAGGATGAGCTCCATCGTGTCCAATAGCAGCGATCATAAGCGTCAACACGTCCTGAGGTCTCAACACCTCGGCTGCTCTCCCTCCTCCTCCTCCTTGAGCGGCTCGTTTCCAAGGTTGAGCGAGTCTAGTCGTTCCCTGGGTTCCTAGGAGAGTAGAGATAGGTGGAGCGACTCCGAGAGCGACGAGGAAGGAGTAGGTCGCTTGGAGGACGTCTGAGCCGTGGGTGTAGTTCTGAGAAGGGGAGGAAAGGAAGGCGACGGACGCGTCAGGAAGGAGAGAGAGAGAGAGAGAGAGAGAGAGAGAGAGGGATTCGAGAGGAGTGAGATTGGATGAGATGGAAGTGAGACTAGACTGACGTGGTAAGGGTTAGGAGAGTGGTAGAGAGACTTGACTGAGAAGAGGAACCGTTTGATCTGACCTGTTAGACCAAAACGAAAGAAAGAAGAAAAAACGAAAACGAAACGATCAGCGAAAGGCCTTTTCCCTTCTTCTTCACGAACGAGGGCTGATGAAAACACGTACCCTGATCAATCTCCATCTCCCAAATGCCTTTTATCGAAAGCGTAGCCTCGAACAGCAAACAGTTGCATCGGAAGAGATCGTCCTGGGAAAGAACGTAAGGTCGATAGCTCCATCCAGCGAGGTGGTTGATGAGTTCGTTTCGTCGTTGAAGAGGGATTGGACCGAGGATGCTAGAGCCAGACACGAAGCGAAGGAAAAGGGAAGAGGGAAGAGGGAGGAGAGAGAGAGAGAGATAACAAGAAGGAGATTTGGGTTGGGTGAGCTTGATGAAGAACGCGTCAGGTTGGTCGAGGGGAAAGAAAGGTACGACAACTCACCTGTTCTCCCCTTCATCCATCTTGACATCGATAGCAATCCTAACCTGCAGATGCATCTCCGCCACCAACTCTGCAAAGATCCTACTCGGTCCTTTCCTCTCTCCTCCCTCTCCCCCTTCCTCACCACCCTCTCCCTCCTCCCCCGCTCCTCCCTCCCCATCCTTCAACCCCAACCCACTCCGACTGAGCGTCATCGTCATCCCCCCACCATCCACACTCGCTCTCCTCGTCGTCAAAGGAGACATGTCGTCGTCCGCCGCGGGGATCACGTCGCAGAGGTTTGCGAACGGAGCGGAGAGATCCGAGAGGGTGAGGAGATCTTCGGGTGCTGGACGGGAAGAAGAGCCATGAGAGGTGTGGGAAGCGGAAGGGGTGTCGAGTCGGATGGAGGAGAGAGTGGTGGCGATTGTTCTTCTGGGGTGGGCTTGGGAGTTGAGGATGGTCTGTAGGAGGAAAGGAAAGGAAAAGAGAGGGCAAGATCAATTTGACTGAGCAGATCGAATTCGGAGGACGACCGAGAAAGGCAAGGGTGAGATCCCAGTTGAAAGCGGAGAAACGCAAGGAAGGTGTGCCGCCGGGGTGATGGGAAAGACAAGAGGAGGAAACGCGCAGGAAGGAGGGGGAAGAAGAGGGTGAGTGAGACTGGAAACTGACGTTTTGAATCCGTTCCATCAACGTCCCCGTTTGGTATGGACTGCAAACGACGAGATCTGCTCCTGCTCGTTCGCATCTCTTGATGATCTCTGTAGGGAGACTGGAGCTGGCCGAGTAGGCTATGGACGGTGGTGGCGGAGGAGGAGGAGGAGGAGGAGGGAAAACCAAAAAGCCACCTCGATCAGAACTCGATCTTGTCCCTCCGCGCGCGGCGAGAGAGAGAGACACATCTGCATGAGAGAGGAGAGATCTCTAGCATACTCACCTACGATAACGACTCCCTTCTCTCTGACTTTTACGTCTCTAGCGACTGTTCTGATTCCCTCTAGAGCCATGCTGACGGCTATCTCGATCTTCTCGGCTGGCGAGACATAGTCTTGTTCGAAGCAGAGAGCCGGGGGAGTGTGTTTCGCGTCTCGAAGGACGTTGGCTGCGTATACGAGCGCTGAGGAAAGGTCGTTGAGGGGGAGGAAGACGACGAGAGGGAGGTCTGATGAGGAGGAGGAGGAAGAGGTTGAGGTTGTTGGAGGGAGGAGGGGGGGGAGTTGAAGGTCGGGGAGGCTGGGGAGATGGGTTGAGAGAGGTGTTGGAGGACGTCCAAAGTCGATTGGAAGGTGGTGACTGCGAGGGAAGCAGAGATCGGAGTGAGCATGGTCTATATATACGAGCAGAAAGAGAGGGAAAAAAATCTTTCTTACCTGCTGCTCTCCCTCCCTTTATGGCTTGAGTCAACGTCAAGAGCTTTGTTCCATCTGGGACTGCACTCTGAGCGAGAATCGCACTCGACGTCGACGGCCTCTTTGAAGATCTTCTCCCTCCTCCTATGGACGATGCCGGCTTGGATCCGAACGCGGCGATGGAAGGCAATGTCGGGTGAGGAGACGACGTGCCAGGGAGAGTCGAGAACGATTGCGGGGGAGTCCCGTTCGGACTCGCAGGGCTCGAAGGAGTGGGAGAGTGAGAAGCAGGGTGAAGAGAGAGTGCTGCGGGGAGAGTCCTCGATGCTGGTGTTACGATGAGGCCGAGGAAGGGAGGAGGAGGAGAAGAGGAAGAAGTCGGTGGAGACGACGAGGAGGGGAGGAGGAAGGCACCGGAAGAAGGAAGAGACATGGAGAGAGAGGAGGAGGGGGGGAGGACGAGGAGGAGCCACTCAGAGAGAGGTCGGTGGCAGACAGAGAGAAGAAAGCAGAGGTGTAGCGTTAGGGTGAGGGGGAGGGGGCAGGAGGGCGTCCCGAGAAGGAGTGAGAGAAGGGAGGGAAGGTGAGCGTTTGAAGGTCTTGGGCGAACGGACGAGCTCGTCTCCGCTTAACGTGGCAATTCCAAAGAAATCAGAGGCGTTTCTTTCCGGCAAAGAATCGACAGAAGAGAGAAAGAAAAAAAAAATCAGCCCCTAAAAGGTAAGAAAAGCATGCTAAGAGGTAGAGTTTTTCGACCTCGGAACAAAGAGACGAGACGAGACAGCAGAGAAGAACGGGAGGGCGAAGCAGGAGGAGATCTATCGACGGCCGAATTCATCAACAGACAGAGAGAGCGAGCAAAAAAGCTCGCACGCTCTCGCACGCACGTCTCGGCCGCGAGGCAAGATATCTCCTTTAGGGAGTTTCCGAGAAATTATGCAGTTTGACAGGTCAACAGCGGTCATCAAAAATGAGAGCGGGGATGTTTGGTTTCGAGCAGGATGCGTTTTTCCTTTCTCCTCCTCAACCATCACCATCTCAATCCTCCTTTAATCATGGTCAGCTTCTTCCCTCCCCCTTCTCCTTCTCTGCTCTCGAAAGCTTACATAATCTCTCCTTCTCTCTCTTTCTCCCAGTCCAAACGAGGTCTCAGTGCAGCCGATAAGAAGACAAAGTGAGTCTCTCTCCCTCTCTCCTCCCTCCTTCTCCCTTCTCCCTCCCTCCCTTCTTCTCACCTTCCTTCGTCGCCAGACTCTTGGAACTCCTCCACGAAACTCGAGATTTCTACCAACTCAAGGAACTCGAGAAGTTGGCACCCAAGATGAAGGGGATCGGTACGTCGTCCCACACGAACAAAGGGACGAGTGGAAGCTCACCATCTTCCTTCCTTCCTTCCTTCCTTCTTCATCTCTCTCTGTTCTCTTACGCATCCATCCATCCATCCATCCACCCGAACGAACGATGAATCAAATCAGTCTCCCAGAGTGTCAAGGATGTTCTTCAAGGTATGTTTTTCTTTGCTTTTCGTCGCCTTCCTCCCTTTTGGGGGGGGGGGATGCATGCCGTCGAAGGAAGAGCTGACCGTCTCCCTCCCTCTCTCTGAACTACAGAGCTTTGCGACGACGAATCAGCTCAGTTCGACAAGGTTCGGCTTCTCTACCTACCATACCATCTCACCCTCCAAACCCTAGCATCATCTTCTTCTTTCTCTCTCTCTCTCTTCCCACCTCCACCTCCAGCTTTAAGCTCACCCACTCCCTCCCTTCGTTTTCGCTTCGTTTACCCAGATCGGCACCTCCAACTACTTCTGGTCCTTCCTTTCCTCAGCAGCAAACGTCAAAACCAACGCTCTTGCTTCCAAGAAGGCTGAGCTTGCGAAGGAGGAAGGGAGGATCTTGGGGTTGGAGGAGGCGAGGGAGGAGTTGAGGGTGGGGAGGGAGGAAACGGTGAGTCTCGAGCGTTTTTCGTTCTTTTCTTGGGTTTCGGTTCGGGAGGGGTGGGTGGATGAGGGGAGGATGGGTGTAGGTGTGTTGGGAGGTTAGGATGGAAGGGAGGAGAGGGAGAGTAGGGAGAAAGAGAGTCAACGACCGACGTGCATGCAGGCACACAGACACACACACTCTCTCTCTCTTTTTCCTTTCCTTTCCCTCTCGATCTTCTTCCCAAAAACCCATCACACACCAACCTCTTCTCTCTATTCTCTCGTCTCCAAACTTCCCCAACTAATGACCTGTCTCGTTCCTTCGCTCTTCTCACAGACCAACCGAACCAACCTCCTCACCACCCACGCCCAACTCCTCTCCCTCTCCCAGTCCTACCAAGCCGAACTCGCTCGATACGGAGATGCTGATCCTGCGCTCTACAAGGAGAAGGTTGAAGCTGGGAGGATCGCGAAATTGGAGGCTGGGAGGTGGACTGGTGAGTTCCGTCGTCGACCGAGCTCGAAGGAGTAATACTGGGAGCTCATGCCAATCTTTCGACCCATTGGGCTGGACAACAGAGAACGTTTTGATCGCGATGGGATGGGCGAAGAATCAGTTCGGGGTGGAGGAGGAAACGTTGAGGCAGTCGTTGTTCGAGATTGGTGAGTCTCATCTCGTCTCTTTCCTCTCCGGCTTTCTTTGTCTGAGTCCTCTCTCTCTCCCTCTCGCTGATCTTCTTCCCGGGTTCGGGTTTCAACTTTTACTCAGGTCCTACTTGGGAAGAAGGTAAGGTTTCTACTCTCTCTCTCTCTCTTCCCATTCCTTCCCTAAAAAGCTCACCTCGCCGTCGCGTCGACGTCGCGCGCGCGTCTGTCGTCCTCTTCTTTCTTTCTTTCGTTCTCTCGATCGATCGGTTCGAGGAGATTGACTGTCCTTCCCATCCATCCATCTTTCTTCGTTGCATGCGACGACGAATTCTCCTTCCTTGCAGACTACAGCTGAACTGAAACGAACGAACGAACGAACGATCTCCTCTCTCTCTCTCTCTCTCTCTCTCTCTCTCTCTCTCTTCGATCTGTGCATCTCTTCGTTCGTCGGTTCTGGAATCTTCTCGACGGCTCTGCTTCTCGATTCGATTCGACCTACCCTGGCGCTCCTCTCCCCATCCTTTCTTTTTCATTCATTTAGTTTAAGTTTTTCCTTTCTTTGTCTGCCTTTCCTGTTTTGTCGCTCTCTCTCTCTCTCTCTCTTTCTCTCGTACATACTTACTTCCCTACTAGCTACGTCTCTCCCTCATGATAATGATTCCTCAACCTTATACCTTGCGACTACGAAGAGCCTTTCAGTGGTAGACGAGGTTCCAAAAACATCACCGTCCCGTCGGAGCAAGGGAGGGAGGGAGGGAGGGAGGAACAAGAGAAGGTGAGCTTTCGAAGTTTCGCTTTCCGCTTAGTTCTCCCTCTCAACCATCAACATGAAACGTAAAGCTCCAGCCGCCCCTTCCCCTACCCCCACCGATCAATCATCTCAACCCTCCACCTCCACGAACCCATCCAAAAGAAAGCGTCCAAGAACCAAAGCAAACCTCGCTTCTCCCCTTCCTCCCTCCTCCTCCTCTTCCTCCCTCCCTCCCCGTCCACCACCAGCCCCAACCGCCCTCGCCTTATCCTCCAAACTCCCACCACCTCCACCTGCACCCGCACCACCAGCCAAGTCCAACGCAGCAGCTCGAGTGAACCATAAACGTAAACTCGTTCCTCCTCGACCTTTGGATTCCCTTCTTCCTTCCGGCTCAGCCGTTACAGGTCCGACGGCTCAGATCCAAGGGAGGAACGTCGTGTTGGTTTCGAGGAAGAGTTCGTTGGGGAGTTATATGAGGAGGTGTAAGGCGTTGATGGTGGAGGAGGGGTGAGTTCGATTTTTTTGTATTGATTGGGAGGGGAGGGAGGGAAGGGAAGGGAAGGGAAAGCTCAACCTAACCCGCCTTCCTCCCTTCCTTGTCCCTCTCTCTCCCCCTTTCGTCACTTCCTTTTCTCTTTCACTCACTCACTAACTCAATCCCTCCTTCCCATCCTCATCCTCATCCTCATCCTCATCCTCCAAAACAGATGTTCCACCCTAACCCTCCACGGTCTAACAGCTTCCATCCCCCACACCCTCCTCCTCCTTCACTCCCTCCTCTCCATCCTCCCCTTCCCTCCCTCTCAAATATCCTACACAACCAAAACAACCTCCGTCAGAGTCACAGATGAGATGGTACCGGAGGACGAAGAAGAGGAGATTGAGTTGAGAGGGAGGTGGTGTGCTGGGGTGGAGATTGTTTTGTCCGTTGGAGGAGGAGGGAAGGAGGGGAAAGAGGGGAAAGAGAAGAAGAAGAAGAAGAAGGGACGAGGGAAGAAGGCTGGAGAGGTTGCTGGGAAGGGAGGGAAGGGGACGGGGAAGGGAGGGAGTGCGAGAGATGGAGCTGGGGCTGGCGAAGGGGACGAGGATCTGGGAGAGGTGTTCGTCGAGGAGGACGAGATGGACGCGATGAATGGATGAAAACGCTTTAGAGCTTCTTCAAGCTATCTATCTATCGAGGAGAGTCAAAGGGACTCTCTCTCGTGGCTCTCTCTCTCTCTCTCTCTCTCTCTCTCTCTCTCTCTCTCTCTCTCTGGTTTCTTTGAGGAGAGCGAGAGAAGAGGAGGGAGAAGGATAAGAAGCTGAGGCGAGGCGACGCGTCTCATGAGCAACTGGAGCATTCTTGGACGAGTGTTTGAGGAGAGGAGCTTGAGGTCGACGCGTCCTGCTTTTTCGGGATATGTACGATATCATTCAGAGTCTCTGATAACTGGATATCTTAGCTGTCCCTCGAGCTGGAAGAAAGAAGGAAGAAGAAAGCTGGACGCGAAAGAAACGCTCAGCTCTCTCTCCTAGTGCTGGATCCAACTGAGAAGCCTAAGAGGCTACTAAATAGATCCCTTCTCTGTTCAATTCAAACACCACTAGGCCAGCTAATATCCTGCACTCCATCCCTCTCAAACACCTCCCTAAACTTCCCCTCCATCACCTCTCTCCTCGCGTTCTTCGTCTTCCTCTCCTCCTCCTCTCCTCCACCAAGACCGTTCACCTCCCTCCAAACCCTAACTCCCTCATGAACCTCCTGTATATTCTTCCACCCAACAACAACAGGAACCTTCCTCCTCCTCTCTCCTCCAACCTCCAGATTCTTAGCTCCAAACCCAAGCGCAAGATCCACCACTCCTCCTTCCACCCCCCACCCCTCCTTCGCGAGCTCAATCGCCTCAGCGGTAGATTTCATCAACCGAGGACTCTCCTTCCTAGCTGGGTGCCAATCTGGTGGACCTGAAGGGGAGAGGAGACCCATGGAGAGAGGGGAGGCGGTGAGGATTCGAAGGTGAGGAGAGGTTTTGAGGAAGTGAGGGAGGTAGGAGGAGAAGGAGGTGTTGGCGAGGTTGGAGTGGGAGTAGGAAAGGAGGGAAGTGATTCCTGGGGAAGTGAGAGGGTTGGTGGCGAGGAAACGGGAGATACGGAGGAGGACGGGGAGAGGGTAGCCTGGTGAGAGAGAAAAGGAAGAAGAGGGTCAGACGCGACGCGACGCAAGGAGGACGGGCAGCAAAGATGGGAAGGAATCAGGGAAAAGGGAGAATCAGGGAAAAGGGAGAGAGGTTCGAGGGAGAAGAGAAGGTATATAGGTGCTCACCGCTGATTCCAATTTCTCGTACCAATCCCTCGTCTCGCAGCTTCATGAGGACCTGGAAAGCAGCGACGATCTTCTCGTCTCCCTCTCCGAGAATCTGACCAGCTTGTTCGTCGAGCAGTCCGGCTTCGGCTTGAAGCTTGGGATCATGGAGAACATCGATGGGGTGGTAGATAGTTCGGAGATAATCTGGGCTGGTGGTGATGAACTCGACGTCGTGGAGATCTGAAGAGGTTGGAAGAAAGAAGGGAAGGGAGGTGGTGAGCTTTGATTTCCTCCTTCTCCTCCTCCTCCTCCTCTCTCTCCTCCGCGCTCCTCTCCATTCCCACACACCTCCCAAGACGGCACCTAGGCAAAGCAGACTCACAAACGACATCCAAGTAGCCACATCCGAGCCTCTTCACACTCCTCCTCACACTGGTCTCGATATTCTCTGGCGAGTAGTCGAAGCCATCTCCCGCATATCGACCGGCCTTGGTGATGAGCTTGTAGCTCTCTCGAGGGTACTCGTCCTTGAGCGCTTGGAAGCAGTTCCCCAAGACAACCTCGGAAGGGTGGTAGCTGTGAGATGGGACCAGAATTCAAGCTGAGCTTTCGCCTGCGAGGAAAGACCGAAAAGAGAGAAGGGAGGGAGGGAAAGGAGGAGGAGAGAGAGAGATCGGACGAACTGAGGAGAAGTGTCGAAGACTGTGACTCCGTAACGAAGAGCTAGACGGATCGTTCTGAGAGGCATCTCTAGACCTTCCTTGGTGGTGGGAGGAGGAGCGTAGGTTCCATAGCCGAGGGGAGCGCATCCGACGACGAGAGGAGACCAGCCCTCAGAGTCCTGGGAAGAGAAGAAGGGAGGGGAAAGGATCGGTGAGCTTGAGCTCGAGAGGAAACCTCTTTGGGGAGTCGAGACTCTCGATAGCAGAGAGATAGAAGTGCTATGAGATCTCTCTCTCTCTCTCTCATGTTCGACAAGGGTTGAGAGGGAGCAGAGAGGAAACCTACAGATGGGACGAGAGCACCGATTGTTTGATCCTCGGAGGAATCGGTGGCAGAGGAGAGCTCGACGAACGAGATGGACGGCTCCGGAGCGGAGGGATGAGCGACGGGAGCCATGTTGAGCCTCTTGAGTGAGGGAAGATGAGGCGAGAAGAAGGATGGAAGAGAAGGAAGAAGAACGGGCAGAAGGGAGAGATGGCGGTTGGAGGGAGGATCAAGAAAGGAGCTCGAAAGCTCACCGTGTGGCCATCGGCTCAGCGGAGCGTTTGCCGGAGGGTGGAAACTTTTTTCGGACGGATCAGAAGATTTTAGTTCCTGGGAAAAAAAAGGGGATCCAAGACAAATAGAACTGCGAGCTTGTGATTCAAAAGGGAAGAGAGGAGGAGGAGGAGGTGTCACCTTTTTCGGCTCCCTCCCTTTCATCCACCACCATCTCTCCCTCCCCATTTCTCTCTTCCACTCTCTCGCATCCACCATGTCGAACCAGCCTGTACAGAAACAAGGAGAGCAGTCTCAAGGTTTCTCCTTCCGCTCGGATCCTCTCCTCCTCCTCCGACAGGATATCGCTCTCATCATCCAGAACGCTCGCTTCCTCCCCAACATCCTCCTCCCTCTCTACACTCCGAACCAGCTCCCTTCCGCCGAACTCGCCGTCGCCCGAGATCCCTTGAACCTCCTCGCCATCATCAACCAGATCCTCCTCTTCCTCGCTTCCCTCGTCGCCTTCAACGGAGCCTGGATCCTCTTCCGCCGTTGGGACTCCCGGTCTTCTCGTTGGGGCTTGGATTTGTGGATGGACTCTATACTTCTTCATCGAGAAGTGGGTTACTCAGGGAACAGGAGACGAGCCTGCTATCATCAAGCCTTCTAAGAATAAGGATTGGGAGAGGGAGAAGAGCAGGCACGACGAGACTTGGGTGTGTTGAGATTCGAGATGGGACTTGGTGCTACAAGCTCAGAGGCGGAATGACTCGAGGTGAAAGTGGTTGTTATAAGAGAACTCCTACCTAGCTACCTAGCTTATATACTGTAAGGAATTCAGAGAATGTTCTAGAAACAGGGCTAAACTATGACGTGACTAACGCAACGCGCCAGACTAAGCAAGCTATGAAAACCTAGCGAAGACACTAGAAAGATCTACGAAGCCTCGACAATGATCCAAGGATACTATTTTCAACAGGGTGAGCTGATCCGAATTCCCCATCTCTCCCCAAACATTCTCATCGTTCCCATCTCACCGAATCCACGCTTCTTGTGAAACCAGCTCTACGTCAACGGTATCTCCTCGGGAAGATACTGGGTCCAAGGGAGTGTGGATATGCTCTCTCTCAGATGTTCGTCCACTTCTCTCGTTCACCTTCGGTCAATTAGCTCACTCTCCGCTCTTCCTCCCTTTTCCAGCTTCAAGAAAAACATCACAGGTATTCACAATCAAACAAACGGATTCTTCTTCGATATCGTCGAGTGCTTACTTCAGCGAGAGGTGAGCCGAAGACTTCCTTTTTTTCAACCGAGTCAAGTCGTCAAGTCGCGTCGAGTCGCTGACTTCTGTCCAGTTTGTAGTGGATCTACGGAACCCAAGATGCTGTTCCTCTCCTCTACAAGAAGGCCAAGAATTCTCTTCTGAGTTCCGATCAGAAGAAGGTCGTGATCATCGCTCATTCTCAGGGAGGGTGAGTCTACAGCGTCGAGAGTACGGAAACGGGGAGGGAATTATTGGATCGAGCTGAACTCGACGTTTTTTTTTTTGCCCCAGAATCATACTCACGATGGTCGTCGATTGGTTGCTCGCTGATGTTCCTGATCTTCCTGAGGTGAGTTTGAGCATCCAGTATCCTGGTCGTATGAGTTCTGGAACTGATGTCCTCTGTCTCGATCCCACAGAGTGCTCTTCGAAAGGTGAGTTCGACGCGTCGAGTGCTTTCACCCTTTTTTTACTGATCCATCTCCTCCTCTCGTAAACCAGCTCGAGATCTACACCTTCGCTTCAGCTGGTAAGCTCAATCTATCTACTCTTTGGACTTCGTGCTCTCGTTTCTCCTAGACTGACAAGCTGTTCTCCTCTTTCGACGTGCTTATAAGCGAACCACTTCAACTCGTTCGTCCAGCCCTTCTCCTTTCCAGGTTCGAAAAAGCACACACGCTGATTCCCACCCCTCTCTCTGCTCCCCTTTCCCTTCTTTCTTCAGTCCTCAAGGATCAGACGGCAAGCCTATCATCAAGATCGTCGAGCACTCCTGCAACGAAATGGATCCCGTCGCTCGAATCGGAGCTCTCGCCTGGAAGGAAACAGATGGACACAAGTGCAAGGCTGGCGAAGATAATCCTCGATTCTTTGGAAAACGTGAGTATCGTCTTTAATCGTTGATCATCCTCCGAAGGAAGAAAGTCGACGGATCCGACGATCCTTCCCAGCGAGGTCAACAAAACCGAGCTGACCTTCTATCCCCTCCGGTGGTCCTCTCTGCAAGTCTTCCTTCCACCTCAAGCATCAGGACACCTTCTCAATCAGGTTCGCAGATTTGCTTCGCCCTTCCTCTTCTCTCCTACGACGTTCCTTCGCTGACTTTTGGTCCGATCGCTCAATTATCCGCCCTTCCTTCTTTTGAAGCATTATCTCCAGACTCTAAGCCCGGAGAAGAACTGGAAGCTTTCGACGCAGGGAGAAGAATCGAATCTCTGGTCGTACATCTCGTAGCTTTTCTGCGTACATCTTCATGCCCTTTTTGACGACTGAGAAAAAGACCGAAAGCCTTGCTCGTGCGCTCGGGGCTGGCCCTCGTTCTCTCTTCCCCCGATCTCTGCGTCCTTCCCCTTGTCTCCAACCATCATCGTCGTCTCTTCCTGCCTTCCCCTTTTCTGCCATGGCGTCTCTTGCTTCTTCTCTGAGGAGCATGGGTCTAGAAAAGCAGCCCTCAGCAGATCTTGTAAGTTCTAGGCAGAGACTGCTCAAAAGATCAAACAAAATTCAGCGTGGGTTTATTGGGGGCTGCTTACAGTTTCCCTCCTCCCCCTTCCTTCCCGTCCACCTTTCCTCCCTCCCCCCCAGCTCCGAGAATCCTCAGCAGACTCCACTCTTAAAGCTCTCGCCCCTCCTCCTCCTCCTCCTCCTCTTCCTCCTCCCGTAGCAGCGGCGAACTGCCTCTCGTGTGAACTCCCTCCCGGTCTCATGGAGTTCTTCCCTCAGCCGACGAGCTCTCCTCCTACCTCCTCCCTCTCCCCCAACGACTGGTTAGAGCTCTACGCAAAAGGAGAATGGGATCGTGAGTCCTTCTGTTTTAAAACCTACGAACCAGAAGGATGGAGAAGCCGCTCGGAAGGGGCCGTCTCTTCCTACCAAACCGAGGGAGCTTCGAGCTGACCGACTCACCCCTTCTCTTTCTTCCTCTCCTTCCTTCAGCCACTGTGATCCCTCCTCGGATTGGTGTACCCCCTCGCCGCGACTCCTCCTCAGCATCGGCCTCCTCTATCTTCACCTCTCCAAGACTGGTAGAAGCCCTTCTTTCGGCGGAGAGCTCAACGAGCACTTCCACTTCTCCGCTCTCCTCGTCCTCCCATGAACTCGAGACGGAAGCTCAGACGTATTTCAAGGAAGGTGAGTCTCCTCCTTCTCTATTCTGGTAGTCCAAAAGCAGGATTATCTGGTGTCAGCGGGGAGATCTGGAACGAACAAGTCCCAGACGAGTTCACAAGGGAGGAGTTGAACAGAACGCGAGCTCCCATTCCTCTTCCTCCTCCCAGTTCCCCTGACGCCTGCTTCTGCATCTTTTTTCGATGCATCTTCACAGGTTGGCTCCCTGCTCCACCTCCAGATAACGAGGAAGAGCGACGTCGAGCTCTATATCGTTCCAAAGTGTTGCAGTCCGCTTCCTTCAAGGTCCTCGACAAAGTCGTTCGTCTAGCTCAACGACGCTTCGGTACTCAAACGGTTCTCATCATGATGGCGTGAGTCCCAGCTCAGATACGTGGGGTCGGAAGTTGGAGGAAGGAAGGAGGAAGGGAGGAAGCGGTCGTCTCGTCGAGACGAGACGAAAGGACCTGAGCTCAACAGCTTCGCTCTCTTTCTGGGGTTTCTTGTTCCTGCAGCGAAAAGGACACGTTTCCTGTGTTAGCTGCTCATGGTTACGAATCGGATGGACCAGGACCTCGTGGACCCTCGCTTTGCGCTCATACGATTCTTCAACAGTGAGTCTTCTCGAGTTTGAGAGCTGAGGGCGAGACGCGTTTCAATCCTCTGACCTTCCTATCTCTCGATCTCAGGACAACCAAACCCTTCGTCATTCTCGATACGCACGAAGATTGGAGATTCAAGAATCATCCTTATGTTGTGGGTGGGAACTTTTTCAGGTTCTATGGTAAGCTTTGATTTCTCGTTCGCTTCCCGTTTCACGTCTCCTCTCTAACCCGGCTTTCCCTTTTCGGATCGCTTCGCTCAGCTGGAACAGCACTCAAGTCCGAAGACGGATTTAGCTTGGGGAGCTTGTGCATTATCGACGATGAACCGAGGACTTCCTTCTCGGCGGAGGAGAGCGAAGACCTCGAGGATATGGGATTGCTGGTTATGAGGGAGATCGAGCTGTATACCGTGAGCATCACCTACCAGGCCTCTTCTCTCTTCACCCTCTCCTTCAATACCTCCCACTACTTGGAAGTGGCCGTCGTCGCGACCAAACCCGAGCGTTGACTCTCGTTCCTTCTTCTCCTTCCCAGGCTCGACAGGAGGTCCTTCAACGCACTCTCACCACCGAGTCCGTCGACCGTCTGAGCAAGGAGACTCTTCTCATGGCTGATATAGATTTCCCGAAGGTAAGTTCATCACTTTCCCCTCCGAACAAGAGACGAGGAAATGAGCTTTTAAGTCTGATCGTCCTTCGCGTCGTTGCTTTCCTCAGGTCTCAACTCGAGCTGCTATGCACGTTCATGACGCTCTCGGCATCGACGCTTGTGCCATCTACGATCTTTCGAACTTCGAATACGCTCCAGAACCGTCGGGCACGGAACAATACCGTCTCATCCTCGACGGAGGATCTTTATTCAGCTCGGACGACACCTCCCAAACTCCAGCCCAACAGGCCCTTCTAGCTCTTCTCGGCTCGTCAGAAGAGAACCAGGAGTCGGTACCCATTCTATCCACCTTCTCGACTCAAGATTCTCTCGCTGTCAGTCGATTCCTTGCGACGGGAGGACAAACCTTCGACGCGTCGTCCATTCCCTCCTGGTTCGCCACGCCTCTACCACCCGGCGTCACCTCCATCCACCTCCTTCCCATCTCCAGTATCGACAAGTCACCCATCGCTCTCATCGCTGCGATCTCGAAAGACGAGCGATTTGAGTTCACCCTCGGACACCAAGCCTACCTCGCCGCCGTCGGACAGATCCTCACCTCCTCATTCCTTCGTCGGCAGCTGCTACAGAGTGATCGAGCGAAGCAGGTTTTTGTAGGAAATATCAGTCACGAACTGCGAAGTGAGTACTGCCATCTTCTTCTCTCTCCGAGTTCGCCTTCGTTTCAAACTCGACGCGACGCTGAATCTTCGTCCCTTCTTCACTGTTCTTCACAGCCCCGCTTCATGTCATTCAAGGTCACTGTGAGCTGTTAGCCGAGACGCTGTTGTCGTCGGAGCAACAGCGCTGCCTGCGGTCGATTCACTCGAGTGTTCAGGTTCGTTTCCTTTCCTCAACTCCAACCTTCCCTCGTCGAGCTGATCATTCGCTCCCTCTTCCTCCCCTTCCCAAGAGCCTCTCGGAGACCGTCAACCATGTTCTTGAATTCTCTAAGACCGTTGCTGCTCAAGCTGTCAATCCTGGAAGTGGTGACGAGTCTGCTCTTTCTTCCGCCGTCAGCGAGTGAGTCTTGTTTCGCTTCGTCCTTCCAACAAACAATAGCTGACCCCTTTTTCTTTTCTGCTGCCTCGTTGCAGACTGGACCTCGGACAGTTCCTGGAGGAGGTCATAGACGAAGTTACGCTGGGAACTCGAATGTCGTTCTCTCGATCCTCCGCCAGCAGTAAAACTTTCACGCCTTCTCCGTCGCTCAACCTCGAGCTCGGTGTGGAGACGATCATCGATATTGAGCCGCGTGTATCTGTGAGCTTCAACTTCTCTTTGGGATCAGCATCGACCTCAGTGTTGGAACTCGTTCGCTGATGCGTTTTGCTCCGGTTTCCCTTCCTCAAAGGGGTGGCTCGTCAACGTAGATCGAGCAGGCTTTCGACGAGTTCTCACCAACCTCTACTCGAACTCGTTAAAGTACACCGCCTTCGGCTCCATCGTCATCAGCCTTCGAGAAGTTCTCCCTTCCTCTCCACCCTCGCCGTCCTCCTCGTCCAGCGTCAGAGTTGAGATTTCGGTCGCCGACTCCGGGAAGGGAATCTCCAAGGCGTTCCAGAAGCAGCTTTTCCTCCCCTTCTCCCAAGAAGACGCGTTGCAACCTGGAGCGGGACTCGGTCAGCGACTGATTCCTTTATTTCCCGTCTCGTCGCTCGTCGCTTCCGTTGTTCTGATCTCCTTCGCTCGTCTTCCTCGCAGGTCTCGCCATGGCACGATCGGTCGTGCATTCCATGCATGGTCAGATCGTGATCAACTCCGAGAAGGATGTTGGAACGAAGGTACATCGCGTTCGACTTCTCTCGCTCTCTTCCCTTCGCTTTCCCTGACCAGCGCTTCCTTTCTTCTTTTTAGGTCACCGTCACCCTGGACCTGGACCAGATTCCTTCGACAACACCTCCTTCTCCTTCAACTCCTTTCGGCAACGGGCACGTCGTCGACTTCGTAGGAGTTCCAAGCACCGATCCTGCTCTCACCGCCCAAAAGGGGAGGAAGGAGGACCGAATTCGGACCTGGGGTTTCGAAGTCACATCGCCTTCCCCTTCTTCAGCAGCCTCTTTAGACCCTTCCTCCGACCGGATCGCCATCGTCGACGAATCGGAATCGAGCCTGTTGACACTCCCACGTCGACTCATCGTTCTCACGTCCAACCAACACCAATCCTCTTCACCAGCCGGACGCGTATATCTTCGGAAACCCTTGGGTCCCGTCAAGCTCGAGATCGCTCTCCGAGCCATCGTCCGCCTTCACGATCCCCTTTCACCTTCTCCCCTCTCGCCGATAGAATCCAGCCCTCTTTCGGTCGCCATCTCCTCCTCCTCCTCCATCTCCTCGACCTTTTCGGATCTCCTCCCTCCAGCACCTCCTCTCCACCTTCCTCCCACCCCTAGACGAACCATCAGCCAACCTCGGATTCCGAGCCCCGAGGAAAAGCCATTCAAGGTCCTGATTGTAGACGACAACCGGTTGAACCGAGGCGTCCTCTGGCAATTTTTGAAGAAAAAAGTGAGGCATCGTCTCTCCTCTTCTACTTCCTCGCTGGCTTCGCTGATGTTCTTTCATCTCTCTTCATGTCTGCTAGGGCTGTACCTTATTCGAAGCTGAAAACGGTCAGCTTGGTGTCGATCTGTTCAAGGAACATATCGAGGAACCCTTCGAGTGAGTTCGACCAGCCTCGCGTCCGTCGAAAGCGAGCGGAGACGAAACTGACGCGTTTTTTCTTTCTTTCTTTCCCTCGTCCCAGTTTTGTTCTCCTTGATCTACAAGTCAGTCTTTCCCTCATCGATTCTCCCACACCCTTGCAGATGCTGATTCTTTGATTTCCTCTTCTACAGATGCCTGTCATGGACGGATTCGACTCGTGCCGACTGATGCGATCGGAGGAGACGACTTCAAGAGCCACCATCCTCGCTTTAACAGGTCTTTCTTCGTCCGAGGACAAGAAGCTGGCCTTTGAATCTGGAATGGACGACTAGTGAGTGATCTCTATCGCCGAGCTTCGCGATGTTCGTTCCAAGGACTCATCGTCGTTCGCTCGTTTCCCGGCAGCCTCGTCAAACCCGTCTCCCTCAAAGGGATGTGGACCCTCCTCCTTTCGTGTGAGTCTCTCGCTTTCTCCTACATCTCCTTGAAACTCTTAACTGATTTTAGATCTCTTCGTCCCTCCTTGCAGACTCTGAATCCTGCTAGAACAGTCTTCTTCCCCCTCTCTCCTCCATCTCGACGAAACCCAACGAACTTTTATGTTTTCTCTTTCCTCCTTGTTGCAATTATATACACTTAGACCTCGCTTTCTCTTATATTGCTTTGTTCTCCATCCTGGTCATCCTCTCCGCGAACGGATGACGGCGAAAGTGTTCTGAGCCTTTCCAAGTCTTAATTCGAAGCGGGCGAAAGAGAGTTCCAGCACGCCTTGCTCTCCTTCTCTCCTTCTCCTCAGGCTACCGGTATGCCCTAGACTGCGTTGATAGTTTTAAGTATACTTCTGACTTCTAAAAGTACTGAGCCTCGAAGAAAATCCTTGGGGGAGGGATGGGCTGAGGATCTGGAGCAAAGGAAACCAAGCGACCTCGGCTGTCTCGACGCGTCAGAGGGAGGGAAAACTCAACTCGTCACGACGGAGAAGTTTGGCTTTCCCTCCTGGTAGATCTTGGAAGCTCAAAGCTTGGGTTTGGACGTTCACCCCTAACCACAACACCAAACTTCGTCCACTTCTCTGCCAATTCCTCCGTCACTACTCTCTCGTCCTCAGCCCAACTCCCGTCACTCAGCCTCAGCCTCAACCTTTATCCTCTCACTTCCTCCCTCCAACCATGTTCGTCAGCCAAACCACTCCCCTCGGAAACACAGCCTTGCCTGCTCTTCGAAGCTCCGAGGCCATCGAACTGGAGGCCTTTGACAGTGAGTACTCGCTCACTGACTCCTTCTCCTCCTTCTTCCTCGACGTGGACTTCGACGGTTTAAAACTCAAAGCTCACGCATCTTTCCTCTTCCTACCCCTTCATCAGACTACGCCCAGATGATGAGCACCTACCACACGGATCTCTGGATGAACGCGAAGCTTCTCGTCGCTCGAGCTCAACACAACGTGGCGGAGGAAAAACGTGTCGTGAGTACTTCTTCTCTCTTGAGCCTCTGCCGTTCCTCTCCTCTCGTTCAGCTCCTTCGTTCGACTTCATAGAAGAGCTGACTATACAACCTTTCTCCTCCTCAGATGGCCGACCTCACCCGAAACATGGCCGCTACCCAACTCCCTTGATCTCTTTGACCCCTTCGTCGATTCTCTTGCAGTCCTCCCTCGTTCAGTCCTTTACGTCTTTTCACGTCTCTGCCTCTTCAACACCACTGTATCCACCTAGCCAGCACCGACCATCAACCTTGCTTGTACAACTTTTATATCTCTTCCATCTTCAATCCATAATGTATACCACTTCTTTCAGACCTTCGCTTCAGCTCGTCGAGCTTGCTTCTTCGCCGCGACAGAAAGAAAAATCGGCGATGCCATCGAAAGCGAGTAGGGTATCGTAGAGCTTAAGCAGGGTAAAGGGCAGGAAGCTGTCTCGAGATGATCATGTTCTGGATCTGGGTCGTTCCTTCGTAGAGCTGCGGTTCGAAACGAGAACGAAGATTCAGTCTCTCAAAGATCGTTGAACATCGAAGCTCGGAGAAAAAGGACTTGGTTACGTACCTGGAAAATCTTGGCGTCTCTGGAAGATCGGAACAGATTATGTAAAGGAGGAAAGAAACGGGAAGGGGAGGGGAGCGTCAGCCAAGACGAAGAAAGACTCGTCGGACGTGGTGAGTTCTAAAGCGGGAGAGAGTTTTGAAGACACGAACCGCTGAATAAAGTGGCAGAGAAGAGAAGGAAAGAAGGTTAGTTTCGAGATCAGAGACGGTGACGATGGAGGAGCCGTCAAACTGTAAGAGCGAAAGGGGGGAGGTAGAGAGGGAGAGGAAGAGGAACGAACGTAGAGCTTCTCGACCGGGTACTCGGTGTTGAACCCAGCTCCTCCGAACACCTGATAGAAAAGTATAAAACGAAGCGTCAGATCTGGCTGTGAAGCCCTTCGTTCGACGGTCACATAAGGGAGAAAGAAGAGGGTGACGTACCTGGACGGCCGAGTTCGCGTTGTCGACAGCGGCCTTCGAAGCCAAAGCCTTCGCCATCGAGGAGTAGTAAGTGTTCCTTCCTCCCGAGTCCTTGATCCATGAAGACTTCCAGACAAGCGCTCGAGCAGCTTCAACGTTGATCGCCATCTCGGCGAGGATCGTTCCGACAGCTTGATGTTGAATGATGGGTTTGCCCATTGTCTGCAACGGAACGAAAAAGCGAGGAGGACTGAGCTTGTGAAGATGTCGAAATGAGTATGAGGAGTGTTGCCCACTCACACTTCTACCCTGAGCGTACATCACCGCCTCCTCGAGAGCTCGTTGAGCGAGACCGACGGCAGCTGAAGCGACGAGAGGTCGAGTGATGTCGAAGGCTCCCATTGCGGTCTTGAAGCCTCCTCCTGGGACTCCGAGGACGTTCTCATCAGCTGGAAAAGAAGAAATACCGAGATGGAAAGAGGGCACGAGAGATCGCGTCAGCTTCGTAGGCGACGAGGTCGAGGAAGAGAGGGAAGAGCGATTTCGTTGAAGACTCACGAACGAAAACGTCAGTGAAGCTGATCATTCGAGTGTCAGAGCATCGTTGACCTGCGATTGAGATGGAGGAAGGTTGAGGGGATAGTCAGCTTGGAAACGGAGAAGCGAGACGGGGAAGCGAAGGAGGAAGGCCGCGAGGACGCCTCGAGTCAAACTCACCCATGTTGATCTCCTTCTTCCCGACCTCGATTCCCACCGAATCAGCATCGACGACAAAACCAGTCATCCCCTTGGTAGCGATGACGTCGGTATCAGTCTTGGCGAGGACGAAGAACCACGAAGCGACTCCTGGAAAACGATGAAAGAAGATCAGCTTGCGAGTTCGAAGAGCCCGAGGCGTGGGAACGAGGGACGAACCTCCGTTGGTGATCCTGCGCGAAAAGGAAGAAGTAAAACTTCAGTTTCTGATGCTCTCCAAAGATCGGAGGAAACCAAGTGGGACTCACCACATCTTACTGCCACTCAACCTCCATCCTCCCTCAACCTTCACCGCCTTGGTCTTGAGTCCAGCCACGTCTGATCCGGCTCCAGGTTCGGTAACACAGTAGGCAGCGATGATGGGTTTGGCATCTCCCACCAACGGACGGGTCATCGGCTCGAGGTACTGCCGTCAGGAACTCGAAGGGTCAGCTGGGTTCCAAGAAAGGTGAAGAAAGAGACGACGAGATCGAGACTCACCTTGAGTTTGGTTTCGTGGGAGGCAGAGACGAGGAGAGGGGCGATGGCGAGTCCGTTGGCTTCCATGGCCTGCAACGAGTTCGGAGCATCGAAGATGAAATAAAAAAGGAAAAGAAAAAAAGCAGGTCAGCTCTCTTGACAAAACGAAGGAAGAAAGAAAGGGCTGAAGATCGACTCGAGCTCACCGTCTGAACTCCCGTACATCCCCAAGCGACCTCCTCCGAGATGATAGAGCACTCCATCAATCCCAAACCAGGTCCTCCGTACTCCTCTGGGACGTGAGTGTTGAGAAGACCGAGATCGTGAGCCTGGCGCATCAGAGCCCAGGGGTATTTCTTTCGAAAGGAGCCGAGGGGAGGGAGGAAGGTCATCAGTCCCTGGGGAAGTTTCACTTTCTTGTAGAGCAGCAGCAAGGAGAAGAGATCGAGAGCCTCACCATCGTTCGGTCGAGCTCAGCAGCAGCAGGAGCGATCTGTTCTCGGGCAAACTTTCGGGCGAGTTCTGGAGGAGAGAGGGAAGAGAGACAGAGGAAGGGTGTGTGTGAGCTCGAGAGTCGTCGTCGTCCGGATCAGCTCGCCGTGGGCTATCGATGCTAGCTCAACTCACCTTGGATGCCTTGCTGGTCCTCGCTCAGTCCAAAGCTGGCTGCGGATACGAAACGAAAGGAGTTCTAGTCAGCTTTCGATCTCGAGGGCAGGAAAGAAGAAGGAAAGGGAAGGGTGGAGGAACGGAAGCTGAACCCACGACCTGAGCTTGAATGAAGGGAGCTAGTAGAAGCGAAGCATCGTCGAGAGAGGGAAGACGAGGCTGCTCTGGGGAGTCGAAGGGAGAGAGCGGATTTCATGATGGCGAGGCGTTGTGAGGATGGAGGTGGGAGGAGAAAGTCGGAGGTGGATGCGAAGATCGAAAGTCAGAGCTACCGGTAAGGTCGAATGTTCAGAGCCGAGAAGGAGGCGATGACCACGTGAAGAAGTTTGGGAAAGTTTTCTGCTTCAGTAGGAGGGAAGAAATATAGGGAGAGATTGAATTGGAGAAAGGGCCGAGATGGTCGACAGAAAATGGGCAAAAGAAGGAAGGAGATGGGCGAAGAGCGAGCTGAGGGCTGAAAGGTCGCGTCGTCGCATCTCTTCTTCACTCCGCATCGACCTCTCCCAGACAGAAAAGTTTCATTAACAGAAAAGAGAAAGAAAGGATATCTACGACCTCAACACCAAGCAGGACCCAAATCGAGACACCAGGTCGAAAGCTAGAGGTGAGCTCAACCGTTCCCTTCATTATTCATCCCTCCTCCCTTCTCTCTCCTTTCGTCCTCTCGAGCTCTCTCATCTTCTCTCTCTAGATCACTACAACACACCTCCCAGCTCGTTTCTCTTCGTCGGGGCTGCATGCATGCTTTCGCTTCTTTCGCTTTCACGCGTCGCGTCGCCGTCAACGGGCGAGCTCTTCCCTCTCTCGCTTCTTTCGCGTCTCCTCAGCCCGTTCTCGGACTTAGACACCCTCTGTCAGTGAATCTAAATCTATCTACCCATGGGCTTCACTCTGACACCTTTTTGTTTTTATCTCTGGCAAAGAAAAGCCCGAAACCGATCAAGTCAGGGCTGGGGAAAGCCTAGGCTGCTTCTTTCCCCCTTCTCCTTCCTTTCCCTTCGACGCTCCAAACTCCCAGCACGCCCCTGACGATGCCTCCTGCGACAGCTTCTACTTCCTCTTCCTCCTCCAAGAGCGATTCGGGAACCAAACGAGCTGTGCCTAAGAAGCCGGGTCAGAAGAGGACGAGGTCTGGGTGTGAGTTCAAGTCGAGGAGGAGGAGGAGGAAAGAGCTGAGCTGAGCTGACCTTGAGCTTCCTTCTCTTCCTTTCCCACCCTCCCTTTCTTCCTTCGCTGCTTCTCTTCTCTTCGCTACCTCGTCCTTCTTCCCTTCCGATGTCGCCATGACGATGAACGCGATCCTCGGGTAGGCGCTCACTGTCGAGCTAAACGACACAAGGTGAGTCCCTCTCCTTCCCTCTCGTTTCGCATCCGTCTAGTTTTTGATCGGTGCTGATCCAATTATCTAATCTCCGTCGGCTCAAATAGTGCGATGAACAGAAGCCTTCGTGCTCGAGATGTAAGCAAACGAGAGACGGGCTAGACTAGGAGGACGGTGAACGAAACAGGAAAGAGAGGAAGCTCACCGTCCGCCCCTCTCTTTTCTCCGTTCATTTCTTCTCCCTTCTTCTCGTCCAACTTGGTCTCAACGACTCCTCGCAGGCCTTCGCAGTGGAACAGAGGTAAGTTCGCTCGTTTATCTTATCACATATATCTCTCTTTGTCTCTCTATGTCTCTCTCTCAAATGCTGAGCTCACCCAACCTCTTTCTTTCCTCCAGTGCCTCTGGCCTCTCCCAGTCCCCCGTCAAGCTCTCTTCCAGCCTTATAACCAGCCAGCAGTTCAACCAACAGCCTCAACGTCCTACCTCCCACCTCAAAACAACACAACCCCTTCCATCTCCGCGTCCTCTCTTACTCCTCAAGTCGATTCGGACCGGCGCGCTCCTTCACCGAGACCTCCTACTCCTCCTCAGCAACAGCAACATCAACAGCCACAGCAGCAAATCTCACTCTACACCGAACCTACAAGCTCCTTGGAAATCGCCTTCCCCGATGCACAAGAACGACTTATCGTCAGTTCTCGACTCCCTTAGATCTCTCGTCCGAATTCGCCGAGGACGCGACCAACGGCGAGCTCACCTTCTTGTTGGGTGGCGGGACGAATTACGAGGAGGCGTTGGAGGTGGCGAAGGGGATAGTTGGGCTGGGAGGGGGACCGGTGAGGATGCTGGAGTGAGTCGAGTTTTTCTCCGACGAAGTAATCGAACTACTGGAGCAGGAGACGAGTCTGGCTGACTTGTTCTTTTCGTTCTTTCTTTTCACCTTTCGCGTCACGCAGAGATGCGAGGAGTTCAGGGGATAATAAGAGACTGAGACGAACTAGAACAGCATTGGAACATCTCGTGGGATTCGATCTCTTCAGTGTGTTCGTCGCGTCGCCTCCCATCATGTTTCTCCTCTCCTCTCTCGCACATGCACAGGCTCTTTCCCCCTTTTTTCCCTACGCTTTGCACCATCTCCATCCTCATTGCTCATTCGAACTGACTCTCGCATTCTCCGTTAACTTCTTCGTTCGTTTCTCGTCAGGCTGTCTCTCCTCCCACCATCGACCTCCAGACGTTTCCTTCCCCGCCGAAAACAACACCACCAACCCTCTCACAACCTGGTACTTCTCGTTTGCTCCCGTCTCCAACACGCCTCGTTCCATCGTTTCGGAGGAGTGGGAAACGGTCGAGACGTTGATGGGCGTGTCGCGAGGGATGATGGAGCTTTTGAATCGAGTAAGTCTTCCCCTTTTTCTCTCTCTCCCTTCGTCCCCGCTCCTTTTTTTTCTGACCCCCCCCCCCGCCCTCCCTCCCCTCTTTCGCTCGTTCGCCTCGCCAGGTAAACACCCTCTATTCCATCTCTCGCCCACCCACTCGAGACGGACCGATCGACGAAATCTGGATCAGGGAAGGGAATTTGCTCCTTCAAGAAGTCTCTCGCTGGGGGAACCCGTTCCAGGATCCTCTGTTGGCTGCTCAGTACGGGTCCAGACTCGACTATGGGAATCTCATCTATTCAGCGTTCTTCAAGGTACGCTCGCGAACTTCTCTCTCTCGACGTTCAGTGCTCGTTTCGTCCGCGTCCGCTCGACCAGAAAAGACTGAAAGTTGACTTCCCTCTCTCTCCTTCTTTCTTTCTTTCTTTCCGTGGCGCGAGAGATCATCATCTACCTCGACATCTTCCGCCTACCCAACTGGCACCCTGATGTCGTTTGGGCTGCGAGAGAGGTGGTGAGGTTGTGCCATGAGGTACGTCTTTCTCTTTCTTTCTCTCTTCTCTCTCTTCTCACTTCTCTCATCTCTCTCTCCCTCTCTCTTCCTTCCTCTTTCTCTCCTTCATCTTCCCTTTCTTTTTTCCCACGTCCTCGTCTCGTCTCAGACAAACCTGGAAAGCGAGAACGCGAGCGAGAGAGGCTAATTCCTTTTTCTCACGCTTCGTTTCAACCACCCACAGTGCCATCGAGTTTCCACCAGATACCTGATGGGCTACATGTAAGTCTCTTTCATCCCGTCTTCTTCGAAGAAAGAGGAGGGGGAGAACTGGAAGAGAAGGAGCTGAGAGAGAGAGAAAGACGCGTTTTTTTTACATCCAAGGCCCAAGCTGACCTTGACTCGCGCGTCTCTTCCCTTCTTTCGCAGGATCCCCCTCTGCTGGGCCGGCTCAACAATGACAGGAGCAGAAGATCGAGCCTCAGTTCGAAAGGCTTTGAACTACTTTCGTCCGATCGTGTGCTATACGATTGAGAAAGCTTGGGAGACTTTGGAGAAGGTGAGCTTTTAATCTCTCCCTCCTTTTCCGACGAAGCTCTCAGTCCCCTTTGGAGAGCTGACCCTTTTCGGTTTGGTGGTATGTATGTATGTAGGTCTGGGTTCGAATGGACGAAGGAGACGAGTCTGCTTCGTGGAGATCGGTCGCGTCGGAGGAGGGAGCGGGAGGAGGGTTGTTGCTCGTTTAGCATCCATCGTGATTTCGATCTTTTTAGGGTTAGCTGCTTGGTGTTTCGAGTTCGTGTAAAAATATCATTTTAATTTCTTTCGTTCTTTCTATTCTTCTTGATGATTGATACCTACCACCTCTCGGTCTGGGAGAGGATCGGGGCGTCCAATGCCGCTTTCTCGTTCCTTTCTCTTTCTCTTTCAAACCGCCGACGGAGAACTGTCGATGCAAAAAAAATCTGCTTTGATCCAAAGTACTTAGACAAGAAGCGATGCTTCTTTCTACCTTCGTACCGTCTCAGCGCATCTAAAAAAGGTCTCTGGTATAAATCAAGGCCAATCTCTCTTCCTTTCCAAACTCCAACTCTTCGCTGGGAACCAACGGAATCGAACCCCCCCCCCCCCCAACGCCGACCCGTCCATCTCAGCTCTCTTTCTTCCCTTCCTTCCCTTCCTTTCTTCTCTCCTTCGTTCAAAGATGCGGTGTCCCTCCCTCCTCCGGTCCATCGTCGTTGGACACTCTAAGGGTGAGCTGATCTCTCCTTTCCCCATCTCCTTCTTTCTTCAAGAACGGAGAAGCGAAAGCTGACCTCTTTGCCTTCCGCTCCCCAACCAGCTGCTTTCTCGACCTCTTCTGCCAGGGCGGTCCCTACCGGTAAGCCTACCTTACCTACCTCAATAGCTCTGGTCTCGAGCCTACAGATGGACTCGTTAGCTGAACGTTTATCTTCTTTCTCCTTTCTTCTTACAGCGTTCCGTTTCCCAGCCATGTTCGTCCCTCATCCCTCATCCCTCATCCCTCTCCCCCAACTCGTTCACGCCGCAAGCTCTCCCTTCCCCTCCAGCTCATCTTTTTGTTTCTCTTACGTGATGATCTCAGGTCTCCTACGATGACTGAAGGAGGGATTGCGAACTGGAAGGTGAAAGAGGGAGAATCGTTCGCTCCAGGAGACGTTCTCTTTGAGATTGTGAGTGCTCTTCCTTCCCTCTCCTCCTTCCTTCCCCCAACCATGCGCTCACCTCCTTCGTTCGTTCGTTCACTGTGTTTCGTTGCGGGGTTGGAATCTTGCTAGGAGACGGATAAGGCTACTATGGATGTGGAGACTACCGAGGAGGGAGTTATGGCCAAGATTATAGTCAGTTTTCTCTCGTTCTCTCCCCTTCCGCATGAGCTCTCCGTTCCTCCTCCGCTCCCTCAAAGCTGACCGCCCTCGCCCCTCGCTTTACCCAGGTTCCGGACGGAAGCAAGAACCTCCAAGTTGGAACTCTCATTGCCATCCTCGCAGAAGAAGGAGACGACCTCTCTACCATCTCCGCTTCAGATTTCGATTCGGCTCCTCCCGACACTACTCCTCCTCATTCTGAGCCCTCCCCTTCCTCCTCTACCCCTCCTTCCGCTCCCGCTCTCACTCCTACCCCTCCTCCTCCTCCTCCTCCAGCTTCCATCTCCACCTCCTCCTCTGGCTCCCACCCCACCACCATCACCCACCCTCAACCCCTCTCCCCCTCCGTCAACCGACTCCTCCTCTCCTCGACCCTCACGTCGTCCGAGATCTCAGCGCTCAAAGGATCGGGGGTACGAGGGGCTTTGACCAAAGGGGATGTGTTGAAGGCGATGGGGAAGATTAATACTGTTTGGGGGAGTAAGGAAGCGGCTGGGTTGGTTGAGGAGGGGAAGAAGGGAGTTTCGGCTAGGTTCAAGGTGAGCGATTGATTCAGCTCGCTTTCTTTCCTTTCTTTCCTTCTCCGACGACTCCTTAAACATCCGTCGTCTCTCACTCCTTTGCGCATCCTTCTTACTCACTCACTCCCTTCCTTCCTTCCTTCCTTCCTTCCCATCTCTAACCAGCTCCCTCCCTCCGCCAACGGACCTGCAACCAAAACCACTCCCGCTCCTCCCCCTCCTCCTCAAGACGAAGTCTCCGTTCGAAAAGCAGTCGTAGCTGGATTCACCTCTTCTCCCTCCTCCACCTCCACCTCATCAGCGGGGATCCTGGACTTTGACTCTCTTCTTGCGGATTACATCGTCAAGAAGAAGGCTAACCCCGTGAAGGAAGAGAAGAAGGTCGTGGAGAAGAAGAAGGTCGTTGAAAGGGGGGTGTTTGAGGGGATTTGGTAAAGATTGGGAAAGGCAGGGAGGCGCTTGGGTTGGGGTTCGTTTGGGTTCTTGGTTTTAGGTGGGTGTAGTTTCGGGAGGGAGAGAGGGAGATAGAGATGACATTTTTTTTTTTTTTTAAAAAAAAAAAAGAGAGAATGGGTTAGGGAGACGCGTTTCTTTCCTTCTCGTCTGTCTTTTTTTTTCAGCAGACACGCGGGAGATGGGCGAAGAGCGATTGAGTTGAGGCCCGGGGTACGTTGGGATCAAAACTTATTAGTCTAGCTCGCGTCGTCGTCGGTGACGTACGTCTCTTGGGCTTCGATTGATTTCGATCCATCCTCGCTCGCGCGTCAAACCGTCCCCTTCTTGCTCCTGCCTGCCCTTCAAGGAAAACCCAACCCCAGAGAAATCGTTTTTTTTTTTCGGGCTGCAAAAGAAAAGAGTCATTCATCTATGATAGACTACTCTGCCCTGGTCTGATCTTTCTCTCTCCGGACGGGTGAGAAAGAAAAGGCACGCACCGCGTCGTCGAAGAGCGAGCAAAAGTGAAACGAAACCCTTGAACCGAGATCTCGAGAAAAAGGTGGCATAGTATGTAGATCCCAAGAACCCAGGTGAAAAAGAAAAAGAAAAAGAAAAAGGTAGAAGAAAGGAAAGGAAAGGAAAGGAAAGGAAAAACCCGCGGGCTAGACGAGGGAGAAACAGAAAAGATGATGAAGACGAAAGACGCGAAAGAAAGAAAGAGAGAGAGAGCGAGCGAGGAGAACGATTGAAGTCTACACGTTCGAGTAGGTCCAAATCCTAGCGTTGAGATCTCCTGATCCTGAAGCGAAGAGGTTGGTGGATTTAGAGAGGTCGATCGAGATGACTGGGAATGATGATGAGCGGAAATGGGGGTAAGCTTGAGTCGAGAGGGAGAGAGAGAGAGGAGAGAAACGAAACGAACCTGAGTTCTTGTGTCCTTGAAGCATGAGCTGAACCTGACCCGTCTTGGCATCGTAGAACTGGACAGTCCTGTCTTTCGATCCTGACACGATCCATCTCCCGTCGTTGGAGACTTGGAAAAAGGGAAAGGAAAGTCAGTCAAACAATCGAGAGAACCGTCGTTCGTCGAAGCACTCCCTCTCTCTCTCGCTCTCGAAGCACTGGCAGGAGGAGAAGATTGGCCAAACTCACTTCCAACACTCAAGACGTAATCCTTGTGTCCAGCAAGAACCCTCTCGCACGCTCCGAAGGGAGATCCAGGCTCTCCGTTGGGAAGAGGGTCGGCTCGCCTTGAGCCAGGAGTGACGGAAGGTCGAGGTCCTGAGAGATCCCAAACTCGAATGGATCGATCGAGAGAGCCGGAGCAGAGAGTCTGGAAAGGGTGCCGCCAAAAAAAGAGCAGGATAGAGAATGGAGTCAAGTCAAAGAAGAAAGGGAGACGCGAGCTACTTGGATGAGAAAGCGAAAGCAGGGAGAACGTACCTTTCCGTCCGGGGAGAAAGATACACTGTAGACCGAGTCCGAGTGACCAGCGAATCGTCCGAGCTGGATTCCAGTCTTGGTGTCCCACAGTCGAACGATCGCGTCGAGACTTCCAGCGGCGAAGAGTCGTCCGTCAGGGGAGAACGCGACACTGAGGGAGTGAAGAAGAAAGGAAGGGCCCGATCAATGACTGGGCGAGGAGAGACAGATAGAGAGGATGTCCTAGGGACCGCGACGCTCCGAAGGATTCGAAAGAGAAGAAAAGGTCGAGAAGACGAAAAAAAAGAAAAGGAAGGTCGAGCGTACCTCGTCAATCCAGCATCCACAGGTCCAGCATCTCCCTCTACAAGATCCTCCACCTTCAAGTCAAACACACAAGCTCCCGTCTCGATATCCCAAATCCTCGCACTCTTGTCTCCCGATCCAGAAACGACGTGTCGACCGTCCGCCGAGAAGTCGAGCGAGTAGATCTCCTGAGCGTGTCCTTGAAGAAGATGACGAATCCTTCGTTTCGAGATGTCCCAGATCTGTCAAACGAAGAAAGGACAAGAAAGACCGGGTTAATTTCAAGCAAAGAGCTAGCCAGGAGCTCTGAGAAAGAGAGGAAAGGAAAGGGAGGAGGGAAGAGAACGCGACGAACCCTGATTTGACGATCCTCCGCGCCGGTGGCGAGGAACTTGCCGTCTGGACTGAAGCAAATGGTTCGGATGTAGAGGTCGGCAGAGAGAGGAGAAGTGTCGTCTTGGAGAACGCTGAGGAATGGATCGGTAACGCAGAAAGAAGGTGGTGGTGAGCTTCGAATTTCGAGACACGAGGGAGACGACGTTGGAACTCACCAGCTCTTGGCCCCAGTCTTGGTATCGAAGATCTGAACAGTCCTGTTACATCCCGTCGCCAACCATTTTCCGTCTTGAGAGAACTTGACACAGCAGACAACACTGTACGCGACGAAGAAAGAAGAAAAGCGAAGGGAACGAGGAGTCAGCGTTTCGTCTCGCCTGAAGCTCTCGAGGGACGAGATCTTGCAAGAGATCCGGACGGAGCAAGTTCAAAAGAGATAGAGACGGATACGTACCTCTCGTGAACGAGCGTATGAACTAATCCTACATCGATAGCCCTCTTGGCCGTCGGACTCCAGATGGCGAGCCAGTCGCTCCCTTCCTTCTTCAGCTCCTTCACGCTCGAATCAGGATCGATATCCGAGACGATCACCGGCACCTGTCCAGGCTGAGTGACTTGCGTAGATGGCTGCTGGTGAGGGTTGTGTCTCGGTGGAGGAGGAGGGTTGGTCGAGAACTGAGGAGCGAGGGTCGACGACGAAGGAGAACCTCCAGCGGCGGCGATGTGAGGAGAGTTGGAGGTGATGGGAGCGATGGCAGTGGAGGAAGAGGGAGTAGGGAGAATAGAAGAGACTGTGGGGATGTTGGAGGGTGTAGAGGAGTGCTGTCGGCTGACGGGAGGGAGAGCGGAAGCTGGGTCTGGAGGCGACGCGAAGGAAGTTCGGAGACATCGAGCAGATCGAGGTTGAAAGGAGGAGAAGAAGTGAGTCAGTCAAACGATAGGGTAGCAAGAGGCTATTCGATCTGTTCGAAGTGAAAATTGAGGACGACGAGCGAGGAGGAAGGAAACCTCACACTCAGAGTCCTTGGGCTTCGAGCCCGGAGGAGCTCCCAAGAATCCGACCTGAGCTTGACCTTGAGGCTGCTGCTGCTGTTGCTGAGGCTGCTGTGGGAGTCCTCCAGTTCCAGGCGTTCCTCCTCGAGCTCCAGGAATTCCAGGTAGAGGTGAAGTTCGTCCTCCAGGGTTGGGAAGGACGGGAGCCGAAGGAGCGTAGGAGGAGACGGACTTTGGAGCTTGTTGAGCTGGACCTCGACCTTCGAGTTCGCGACGGAGGTGGGTGATTTCAGCTTCGTATCTACATGCAGCCAAAGAGTAGATGAAGAAGTGTGAGTGAATAATCCACAGACTACGTCAAGACGCGAGATGGAAGGGAAGGAGGAGGGAAGGAAAGAGAGGGATCTCACTCTTGACGGATCTTTGAGTGTTGAGATTCGAGGTCGTAGAGAGCCTGGCGCATGACGGCTGTTTCTTGAATCTGCTGCTGGACTGATGAAATCGGAAAGAAAGAAAGAAAGGAGGGAGAGAGAGGAGGAAAGAAGTCAGGAATGAAGGGATCGTCCGGTTCGAGGTCACGACGGGTCCTCCTTCCCTCCCATCCCTTCCATCCAAGCCCCTCAAGACCGATCCTCCATCGCTGATGATCCCAATCTCCAGCTTTGCACGTCTGCTTGGACGAGTACACCTCCAACTCGATGAATCGGCCCTTTGATGGCTCGTTTCGGGAGGTTGCCCTTTTCGACGTGGTCGTTGTTTGAACTCACTTTTTGCCTCCATCTCGTCCCTCTGCTCCTTCCAAAGACCAGCGTCTATCGAGATCCCTTCGCATTCCCTCTTGACTCCCTCGAGGAGTTCCGCGAGCTTCCCGATTTGAGGGAGTTGGAGAGGACGAGAGGAGGACGAGGAAGATGGAAGAGCACCAGCGTTGCGATGTTGCTGAAGAGTAGGGAGGAAGGGGCCGTTCGATAGATCAAGAGACAGAAGAGATGAAGGAGATACAGCAGGAAGGAAGAAATATGAACAAGATGAAAACTGTCAGTCAAAGCAAGGGATGAGGATCGTCGGAAGCTGTCTCGCTGGCCTCCTTCTCCCCTTCCGTCCACCTCTGGTCCTGTTCTTTCGCTCCTTCCTCCTCGTTTTCCTGCCCATCCTCGAACTCGCTATAGACGGAAGTGGGCTCACGTTGTAGGTAGACATCCTGACGCCTCGACCGGATCAAACGAGATCGAACGAGGAGGAGGTTGGGGGGGGGGGAAGGACGGAGGAGAGAGAGAGAGAGAGAGGCGAAAAGGGAAGGGGAGGAAGGGAGGTGGTGATGGTTCTGGGAAGCTCGCTCCTTTGCCCGCCTTCTGAGAACCGCGCCTTCTCCTCGTCTCTTTTTGGGGATTTGATATCAGAGAGAAAACGAGATCGGCCGGGAGCCAAACAAACAACCGTCCGCGCAATTTTCTCTCCTTCTCCGTCTTCCTCGCTCTCTGTTGATCTATCAACTGCTACGTGAAGATCTTATCATACCATCGTAGGGATACGGCTTGTAGGCTCACCTATCTCAAAAAGGGGAAGAAAATATTCACCGTCGATTCTCGTCCTCCGTCGCGGACGCGTCCTGACTTCTAAGCCCCTTCCGTTGGAACGAGTTGCTCTCGTCAGGACTCGAGGTCGTAGCAGCTGTGATGGATATGTATGACTCGATTCTCCTAAAATCTGCTCCAAGAAAAGAGAAATAGAAGGCTTTGGTGCTAGTCTCCGTTCAGACGATCCTCTCTCTCCATCTCCTTCTCTCCTCCACTACGGGTCGAGAAAGGAAACGTAGTCGTATCAGAAAGCATGATAGGATAAACATAGACGAATCGTAGAGACGAGTGCATGTGGGGAGAAATGACAAAGAGACGCGAAAAAAGGTGAACGAAAAGAGAAGGACGTCGCGCGCGAGAGGATGATGATGCAAAGGAGGAAAAGAAAGAACAACGCGACGAGGGAAAACATCAGAGAACTATACAACCCAGAGAAAAAAGACAGGCGAGAGAAGAATAAACAGAAGAACAGCATATGTAGACTACAACCTTGGGCCCGTTAAGACGATCTTTTAATCGAAAAGGGGATCCCCTTCCATCTCATCCTCCTCCTCCGCCTGCGACCCGACTCGTCCTCCCGCTCCGACGGACGTGATCCATCGCCCTCCCGAAGAGGCTCCTGAGACTCCGTTCGCGTTCGGCGTGGTGGAAGTTGACGTGCTCCAACCTCCTGGCGCGAATCCGTGCTGATGCTGAGGAGGGTTCGAGTTCGACGCGAAGGGGATCTGGTGCTGATCTCCTCCTCCTCCTCCTCCTCCTCCTCCTCCTCCCACCCCGACCACGAACGGTATCCTCGTCCTTCCCAACCCAATCCCCAGCCCAGGAGGTAAGCTCATCCCTGGCTCGTGACTCGCGGCGAGCTCCTCGGGACTCAAGGGAGCCATTAACGTTGTCGTCGACGACGCGGGATGGAGGTACTGCTGCTGCTGCAGTCCGAAGCCTCCGATTTGAGTGTGAGGGGAGAGATGCTGAGGTTGCTGTGAAGGGTTCGGGAAGGAAGAGAGGGAGTTGGAGTTTGCTGTGGACGAAGAGGACGAGAGGAGAGGGAGGTTCCATCGTTGTTGAGCGTTGGTGTTGGAGAAGGCTGTAGGAAAGCCGTTCGAGAGGTTTGGGTTGTGGTTGGTTGGAGTGGTAGGACGTTGGAGAAGAGAGGAGGAGAGGAGGGAGGAGGAGGAGTTCTTGTTGGTGCTGGTGGTGGGAGGGAAGAAATTGGACAAAGGCTGTTGATGACCGAACGAGTCCGTTGGAGGAGGAGCTGGGTATCGTCGCTCTCCGAAGTTGGGTAGGAACGCGACGCTGGCGTGAGAGGGTCCGATCTTGAAGCTTCCATCTCCTTCGCTCGGGTAGGCTCCTCCTCCTCCGTTCAATGCGACATTGGTCTCGAAGGGAACAGGTGGCCGTCGAAGGGTGTTTCGTCCTCGTCCGACCGTTCGTCCTGTTCCTGCTCTTCCCAGAACCTCTTCGTCGTCGTCCCACGGAGATCGCATTGCTGCAGTCATTCCAAGATTGGGTCGGATTGCCGTCGAGGAGTAAGGAACCGAGTTGTGTCCGCGATCCAGCGAGGTGAACTCCATCCTTCGAGGGTGAGGGTCGTCGTTGGCAAGAGGAGGAGGAGGAGGAGGTGTTTGAAGAGGAGGAGCGGCGAAGAGAGAGGAGTTTCCTGATCCGAACTGATTCGACGACGAGTACTGCGACGGACGTTGCTGCTGGAAGGGCAGCGCTGCGATCATCGCAGCGTTGGATCCCCTTCTCGTCATCCTCCTCTCCATCTCCTGATCCGTCAACAGCTCGTTCAGACTACTTGGCAAGAAGTCCTCTCCATCGTCGCTCCCTCCTTGACCATCCACCTCTAAGGCTCTTCTGTTACGAAGCGTCTCAGAGTACTCGTCTCCGGACGACCCGTCTCCAGCCAAGTCGCGTCCTCCTCGACCTCCCCACTTCTCGTATCCCCGGTCCAGATCCACCATCGACGCGGGCTGACCTCCTGGAACACCTGATGTGAAGGAGCCTGTTCGATCTAGGACGTGGTTGTCGTACGAGGACGAGAGGAACAGCCCTCTCGAACCGAGAGGTCCAGCGAAGAAAGGCGAGGTCGAGAAGGGAGATCCTCCAGCTCCTCCGTTCCCGATGATCCCAGGTCCAGCGTTGTACGATGACGAGGAGGATAGCGGAGGAGCGAGTCGCCTCGTTGGCGAGAGTGGGGTGGGAGTGGGATGGAATTGCTGAGGCGAAGGATGGAAGGATTGGGGAGAGTTCGAGGAACTTGGAGGAGAGATAGGACCCTGAGAGGTTCGACGCGGGTGAGGAGGTCCGAGAGGAGTTGGAAGGGCTGAGTAAGGTTTGGGTGAGGACGAGGACGAGGACGAGAGGTGTTGGTTCGT
The DNA here is from genome assembly GCA_000950635.1 of Mrakia blollopis. Taxonomy (NCBI): domain Eukaryota; kingdom Fungi; phylum Basidiomycota; class Tremellomycetes; order Cystofilobasidiales; family Mrakiaceae; genus Mrakia; species Mrakia blollopis. The sequence goes on along the minus strand of BBPU01000058.1, from coordinate 1,859,093 downwards.
CAGGGAGAAGGAGGAAGATGGAGGGGACGTCGAGGCGTTCTCTCGGTTTGTCGTTCCGAAAACGATGTCCTTCCGCGGCACCAGAGGGAAAGCGGTTCCATTGGGAGGGCGAACGGCTGATCCGAAAGCGAACGAGACGGCTGGAGGTGGAGGATGCGATGGAGGGGGAGCTGGAAGTATGTGGACAGACGAAGAGGGAAGAGGAGGGGGTTGGCTCGCGACTGGAGCTGGAGCGGGAGGTTGCGGAGTTGCAGTGGGGGTTGCTGGGGGAAGATGAACAGGCGGCGATGAAGTGGATGAGGACGAGAGGGTTGTGGTAGTATCGACTAGAGGATTGACGTCCTTCGTCGTGGAGATGGAGGATGTGATCGCCGGTGCGGCTGAAGGACGAGGAGGAAGGCCGGAGGGAGCGGTCGTGGTCGCGAGCTTGGAGGCTGAGGATCCAGGGAAGAGGGATGCGAAGGTGAATCCCTTGGTTGTCGTAGGTACTGCTTTGCTGGTCGACGAGGAGGGAAGAGATGTCGCTGCGACGGCAGCTGGGTCCGAGCTCGACTTGGCCACCAAAGGTGATCCGTTCATTTCCTTCCCCTGCGACGCTCCAGTGGTAGGGTTGGGAGGCAGGCCGTTGGGTTTCGACGGAGCTTTAGGTTTCGGTTGGGTGGGATTGAGAGTGGATGAAGTTCCGTTGGAGTTGGCGCGAGGAAGAGGTGGTAAGGTCGCGGGCGATGAAGCGAAGAGAGAGCTCGCGGCGACCTTCTCGGTCAGAGCCTGAGCTTGAGCTTCGGCAGCCTTCTTGTTCTTGCGATCCATCGACATCGGTTGACCTGGGAGGATGTGGGCGAGAGCACCTGAAGAGGAGAGGAGATCGAAAGAGACTCGTCAGTAAGAAGGTTGAAACGGGGAGGAGAGGTGAATGGAGAAGGAGATCGGAGGGGAGCGGAGGGGAGGAAGGAGGGCAAGGAACGTACACTTCCGACCGAACTTGCAAGAGCCCTTCTGGAAGTACTGGCATGGCTGCTTCTGTTGACCAGCTGAGAGACGGATGTACCCAAGATGCGTCAACTTCACTGCTCAGGAAGAAAGAAAGAAGGCAGGAAGGAAGGGAACGGAGGAGGAGATGACTCACCTTCCGGTTGAACGTGAGCGAATATACAAGAGGATCCAGCTGTGCAGCCTCCTGATCGGAAGAACTTGCAAGGTACGTGAGAGACATCTGTGGAGGGAGCAGAGCGAGAGAGCAAGAGAGGATCAGCGTTGGAAGACGTGCTCGGGATGGAGGAGGAGCGATTGCGAGCTTTGAGACGAGGTCGTCTTCCCCTCTCAGCGAGTGGCATGAGAAGGAGGAAAGGGATAGAAAAGATCAAGCCGTTCGCCCTCGTTCGTTTCTATAGTAGAACGAGTTCGTTTCAGCAAGGCTGAGGGAAGGATGCAAAGCGAGCTCTTGTGCCCTCCTTCCCTTGACCTCCTTCTCCTGAGCTGCCTTCCCCTTCGCTCGCCCGAGCGATCCCAATGATGCCTGTAGGTATAGGATCCAAGCTCACCCTTCTTTGTATCTCCTGCCGTCGCTGCTGCTGCTGGTGGTAGAGGATGAGCCGGTGGGAGACCTGCTGGACGAGCGGACGGGACTTGACCGAACGTCCGTCGAGAAGGGTTGTTTGGTAGGGAACGAGGAGGAGGTCGAGGGAGGTCGTTCATCCGAGGAGGACCACTAAGAGGTAGAGAGTATCCGAGAGTAGGTGTGAGGTCGAGTGCTGGTGGCGGCGAGGAAGGAGGTGGAAAGGGGAAGGAAGGGAGAGGAGATTGGGAGTTGACGCTGGGGGAGAAGGCGAGTCGAGAGAGGAAGGAACTGTATCGGCCAACTGCGGCACCCCTCTTATCGCCGGATAAGTTTTTCTTTTCGTCTCAGAGTCTACTTTGACGTCTCAGCTCTCCTAAGGACCTTGTTTGTTGTTCGCTGCTGTCTTGGGAGCGAGAGACGCGTCCTCTCTACTTTCCCTTCGCGTCTCCTCTCTTGATCCTTCGTCCCTGAAACTCACCTCCAAAACCTTCGACGATCACCACGTTGAACGCCGAGTTCGCCAGAAGACGCGAGAGCGATGGTCTGCTTCCATCACAGACTCCTTTCATTCCCGTCGTCTCTACAGGAGCAGCACGAAACCATCTATCGAACGCTGCACCTCCCAGCTTACAGAACGTGTTCGGTTCATCTCGAACGTCCATCACTTCAGCTCCCTTCTGAGGATCTCGTTGAACTTGGTAGGGTTGTCGAGGTAGACGCTGATTGGAGGAGAAGAGAGGAGAAGAGTGAGCCTGGGATGAGCGAGAACGACGAAAGAGAAGAAAAGAATGAAGGAGATCAACTTACTGATGACCGGCCTTTTCGACGATAACAGTGTTAACGTTTTCGTTTCCGTTGAGCTTCATCTGTTGGCCTGGAGGGAGGGAGAGGTTGATGTGGATTTGCGTCCTGACGAGAACGAGAACGCACGAGAACGAGACGCGACGGAAGGTCACTCACAAGCTTCGTATCCACCGACGCAGTCCATCCTGATTTGATTATCACCAAGAAAGAAGGTTCAGTTAGTTCGAGATTGACGAAGCGAGCGAGGAGGAAGGACAGATGGAAAGACGTGACGCGACTGACCAGTCTTTCTCGCCGTACACAAAGAGAACGGGAATCTTGATGTCGTCCATTCGAGAGGCCATAGGGAGTCTACCGACGGCTCCTGGTTCTAAAAGAGAGACGATGCAGTATCTAGCGAGAGAAGAGGAGAGAACGAGATCAGGGTGAGCCAGAGCCGGGGAAAGAGAGACAAAATAATGCTGTTGCTCACTCTCCTGATCCTTTCATCCTGAGCATCGAGTAAATGTAGGCGTACATATCTTGAACTTTGTCGGCCGAAAGATCTCGGAATCTGTTGGTGGTGTAGACCGTGCGAACCGAGGAGCGAGAGGTCCAAGACCTGAAGATTGAAAGAGGAAAACGACGCGACTTGATCAGCTTTGCTCGAGCTCACGCAGTCGAGAGAAGACTATCGCAGCAAAGGGAGACCACCCCTTCTCCCACGCCCACTCGAAAACTGCTCGGGTGAAAGTCTTCGCAGCTGCAGCGTCGGTCGTCTTGAGAGGTTTGGACGTATCGTCGCTCTCTCCGTCCTTGGTCGAGGACGCAGCGGAGGATCCGGTCGATTTGGGAGTGGAACTGAGTTCGTCTACTGCTGCGGGAGCCGGAGCGGGTTCGGGGTGGGTCGGGATGCCGACAGGAGAGATGAGGATGAGCTTGTCGACGCGAGAATGGTACTTTAGTTGATAAGCTGAGAGAAGGACGACGAAAAAAAGAGGAAAGTCAAGTAAGAGAAGAGAAGGAGCAAATCCGAATGTTGTGGAGACGGACCTATAGATAGGTATCCTCTGTTTGGGATCGAAGGAAGAGGAAGGGAAGAGGTGGGCGATCAAAGCACGAAAAACAGGAAGAGAAGGAAAGAAAGGGAGCAGCTCACCCGAGCGAGTGTGCGATCAAAGTCATCTTCTCGAAGCCTCCAGCCACTCTCCATCTGTTACGGAAAGGCGAGACAATCAGCGAGGATCTAGCAACTCCAGAAAGGGAAGGAACTGAGCTCACGCCTCCAACGAATCGATGAAGAACGACTCCGCGCGTGCGACTCGTGTTTCCACAGATTCGTTCTTGACACCAGCTGGAGTCTCGAAAGCCTTTGGCGAGGGTCGAGACGAGAGGCCCAGCCCCAACCAATCAAGAGCGACTTCGCGTGAAAGAAGAAAAAGCTTTGTTCAGTTTCGACAGATGTGAGAGAGGAACGGGAACGACGAAGAGGGACCTCACAAGCTCCTTGGAGAGCACTGAACTCTCCGTACGCTTCCAAGTTCTCCAAGAAGAATCCCAGCGCAGCTCCGTACCCATGGAGAAGCCTGTGTATCCCACGATCGAAGAAGCAGAGGTGGGGGAGAGTACATAGTGAGCTCCTGTAGCGCGATTCCGCGAGATCGAAAGAAGCCTTTATGCTCACACATTGACCGTGGTTCCTCCAGCTGCTTTGGTTCCATCAGGTCCTGCTGTGTAGAACTCGACTCCGTGAATATATTCTGATGCTAGGTGAGGAGAAGGATTGGTCTTGGAAGGAGAAGGAGTCCTGATGAAGAGGGCTGAGAAGAAGAGGCCGAGGGAGACAGTGGTGAGGATGGTTTGCTGAGAAGCTGAGTGTTGAAGACTCTGGAGACGAGGGGAGTGGGATTGGAGGGTGTGGTAGTAGTGTCCGGAGCATTGGAGGCGATGCAAGAAGGGAGACGGCTAGAGGGAGACGAAGATAAGAAGGGAGAAGGGAGGGTCGAGGTGAGCTTGAGCTTCCAGGAGACGATAGCGAACAGCGCTGGCCCTCTTCTAGCAAAAGGACCTCGACTTGTCAACTCACTGCAGCAACATCTCCTCAGCAAGAGCCATCCCATCTGAGCTATGCTTCCACCACGTTTGAATCGATGATCCTATCGAGCGAGGGATGGAACCGGAGGGAGGGATCAGGAAACTTGACCTTGATGCCGAAGGGGTGTCGGATGGAGGAGCCAGTGGATTCGCTCGTCCGGGAGGTCGAGGGCGAGGGAAGGAAGCGGACTAGACATGGCTTGGAAGGATTGGGCTGACGGTTTGATGGTTGTTGGCAGTGAAATGAGCTCGATGCAGCCCCGAGAGGAGGAAACAGCTCGACGGAGAAAGAAAGGCCGCTCGTCCGAGCCCGAAGTCGGAGAGCAAAATTATCTCGCTTTGCTGTTCCGTACGAGGGTAGGGCCGAGATTTATCGATCTGAATCTGAAGCAAGACGAGGATGACAAATGACGGTCGGATGCAAGATGAGAAAGAAGTGAGGACAAGCGCGAAGGCAACAGCGCAAAGACGCGTCGCGTTTCGGTCAATCTTCGACGACTCTCAGAGTGCGAGGGTTGAGATGGGGGAGGTTTAAGGACGTTCGCAGCAGCCTGAGCTTGTGGCAGAAGCAGCCTCCAGTAGAGTGTCGGGGAGGTGAGGCGAACATCGAGCTGAGGTGATGGTTCGAGGAGCTCGTGCATCTCCCTCCTGGACTCCAGAAAGCTGGACAGCTCTGACTCCTCGGCCCACTACTGCCAGAACAAAGAAAGAGGTTGGAACCCTCGCGTAGAAATGTGAAGCTCTTCTTCCAGCGTTCCTAAGCTCGACTCCAAGCTCAGTTCTCGCCTCCTTCCCTTCCCTCCTTCCCGCTCTCTCACCCTCTCTCCTTCCCTCCATCCAGCCAAGCCCGAGTAGACATACAAGTGTGAGTCATCGTATCCGATCTGAATATTCCCCTCTCGAGGACCTTTTAAAGTAGCTCTCCTCGTTCCCCAATCGTTCCTCGTTCAAGCCTCCATCGGTGTATCCTCCTCAGCTCCAGCTGGCGCAGATGCGGCCTCGTCCTTGGCTTCACGGATGTACAGCACGTTGTTGCATCTGTGTGGGAGCGAAGTGTGATCGGGGGAGAGATGGGAGAGAGGAGGGTTGGATGAGGCGAGGTGAGGTCGAGGGCAAAGAAGGAGGGGAAGGACGAAGGGAAGGTGGTCAGCTCGTGCTGGTGGGCTCGAGATATACAGAGATATGGTGGGGAATGAGGTTGCGAGGTGTCGTGTCGTGTCGTGTCGTGTCGTGTCATGGGTGAAAGAGGTCGGAGGGTGACGGCGTGGAGGAGATGAAGGTGGATTGAAGGAAGGAGGAGAGAAGGAGGAAGATGAAGCTCAAGAAGCTGGACTCACCGAATGAAGACCTCTCCGAGAGCACCATTCGACTTCCCGTTCTCGATCTCCTCAGTGTTGGCGAGCTAAAGTGATGGATGCAAAGCAGCGAAAAGGAGGGGGAGGGAAGAAGGAGGGAGAGGGAGAGATCAGCTTCGACGTTTCCTCCTTCCTTTCCTTCACCTTCTCCCTCTCTCTCTCTCTCTCTCTCTCTTCCACGCCACTCACCTGGATGTTCATGTAGGAATCAGTCGAGACGAGGTATCCCTTGTACTCCAGACCCCACTTCAGCTTGACGTAGACGACCTTGCCCGTCAGCTCGTTCAGGAAAGGTTTGGGGTTGACGGGAGCCTGGAAGAAGAAGAAGAAGAACGAGGTCAGCTACAGAGCTCTGGAGAAACGGAAAAGCGAAGAAGAAGTTTAGACGAACGACGGCGGACATGATGAAGAGGAAGAGGGAAAAGAAGGGGAGAAGAGACCGAAAGAAGGGTTGGATGGGAAGGAAGGAGTTGGGAGGCGAATGTCCGTTGATGAGCTTCTCGACTGGCTCTTTCCTCGTTTCGTTTCGAGAATGGATCACGCTCGTGCATCGCGAGAAAAAAAAATCTCGGGACCCTCTGAGGACCAACTTTACAGTGCATAGAGCTGACAGAATCAATCTTCTGTTCCTTCTGATCCTCGCCGGAGAAAATCTGACCAGAGAACGGATCTGACGCGTCGGAGGAATTGAATGGAGACGAAGATTACATTTGATCAGCGAAGTACAGGCCCTTCAAGGAGTAGGTAATAAAGCTTAGTGATGATATGGAGATCGTGAGAGTCAGCTGAAGTCACGAAGAAAGTGAGAGAGGGAGGTTGGGGAGGGGGCAGGGTGAGGAGAAGAGTCGCGCGACGACGGCGGTCTGATCGCTCATCAAACTTCCTTCCTCGAATCCACCAGCGTCCTCGACGGGAGTGGATTCAATTTGGTACCAAATCCCACCCGGGCACCTCGTGCCTGCAGAAAGAAGGCGAGATGGGCGGAGAAGGGAGTTGGCGACGCCTTCGTCTGTATCCTTGAGAAAGCGGAGGTTCGTCGCAGGGACTGATTCCTGAGCTTGAAAGTCAAGTGCTGGTACTACTGGTAGCTTGAGACCTGAAATACAACCTTAGGAGAAGAGGAGAGAAGGTTGAGAGGGAAAGCAACGCCCTTCAGAGCGAGAGCCGGACGGGCGAAGAAGAGGCGCAGATTGTAGAGTCTTCTGGAAGGCCAAGGGAAGATAAACAAACCAGCGAGTTAGCTCGAGTTTGGATCAATCTGAGGTCCTTTCTGAGCTTGAGTTTCGGGAAGATCTAGAGTGAAGGAGGAGGGAAGGAAGGATCGAGCGAAGGTTTTTTTTGGTTCTCTTCGAGCTTCACTCTCCCTTTAACACCCTGTTATATGCACTCTCTTCAGAGTGTTGGGATACATCCGTGCACCCTTGCGAAGCTTTAGCAGCTAGAAAGCGAAGGAGACGACTCACCATCTGAGAAAGCTGAAGCTCGCGGACCGAGGCTCGATCTCGCTCAAGTCTTCCTCGGGACTTGCTCTGTCGAGATCAGGAGCGGAAGGAGGATCCACTGGCTTGTATAGGAGATCCTTCCAGTATTGAGGGGATGTAGTATATATTTTTTCCTCGCGCGAAGATGAGCGGTGGGAGAAGGAGGGCGACTCGGCCAAGGATTCAAAATCAACCTTTCGAGCTCACCCTCCATTTCTTCCCTTCTTCTTCGCTTCCCCCAACCGGCCTTTCATCTTTGATCCCCTTTTATTCTCCGGTGCTCAGAGTTCAAGGCTAACCCTTCTTCAATCCCCCATCCTCAGCTTTCTGACGCACTTTAGGAAGATCGGAAGGACTCTGGGCCCTGAGACGGTCCGCTTTCTCCCTCGAGCGAAACATCCTTTGGTCATCGAGCTCAAGTTTTCCGGCTCTCCCTCTGTTTTATTCACATCTCGACGCCTGTACGCTCGTGCGATATTACGTGGGCTGATCCGATCTCGGGTCCTCGCATTCTTGAAGACCTTCCGACCTCGCCTGAAACCCATACGACTTTGGAAGAATCCGCTTGAGGTCACTGGCCATTCCCCCTCAACCACCAGTCTCTCCTACTCTTGCAGTCCCACTCACACGCTTCTCAGATCATACTACCCCCCTCTATACCCTCACCGCCTCAAGCTCGGACCTCGCTTCCACCAGCGTTCTTTCCTCCTCGCCCTTCTCCTGACAGGCCAACACGATGCGTTTCGACCTCCTCCCATCCCTCGCCTTTGTTCTTCCTCTCTTCGCCTCTCTGGCTTACGCTCTTCCTATTCCAGTATCGCTCGAGATTGATGCTCGAGAACCGGTACGTTTTTAAGGTCGTCCAGTGCCGCTCGTTTCCACTGAGTGCGAAGCTGGGATCCAAACTGACTCCCTTTCTTCGCTTCATCCTTCTGTCTCTCCCTCACCTTCGGTTTCCTTCTGCTCCCATAGCTCACTCCACCACCGCCTATTCCCGGTTCAGGTCTTAGCATCGACGTCACTACAACGTTGAAACCCCTGGGATCGCGATCTTCAGTGAGTCTTGACCTCCCCTTCCGAGCTTTCGAGCAATCTCATTCCAAGTCGATCGGTCGTCGCAAGAGTCACATCCCTGATCTTGAGTCCTTCAAGAAACTGATTCTCATCACTTTTATCGACTTTGATAGCTTCCCCAAGCGGGATACGACCATCTCCTCGTGGAACTAGGAGGAATGAAGCCTCTCGGTCAAGAAGGTCTTGCTACCGCTCTCGCTCGTTTCCTTACTGGACACCTGTCTGGATTCAAGGGAGCTTATCACTGGACCGCTCCTAATGGTTGGGTTAGACCAACGTCTTACGAGTGAGTGGGCTCTTTCCAGAACTTGTGGAGTGCGAGAGGAAACGAAAGCCGACATTCGACGCGTCGACTCTTCCACTCCTTTCTTTTTCCATCTCCTCCCTTCACTCCTCGTAAAACAGGTTTGGATCGTTCCATACCAAAACTGGAGCTTGGATCAATGGTCAGATCGAGGTTCTAGCTGTCTTGAAGCGACTGGAATTCGTCAAAGTGAGTCTTCTCTTCCCTCCTCTCTCGCCTTTCTCCCTCCGTGCGTTACTCGGCTGAAACTCTCCCTCTTCACCCCCGCCTACCTTCGCAGCTCCCCATTGAAGACGCTGCGTCTCTATTCCCTGTATCTCACGGCTACAACCCCATTCGCGACGCCGACCGCACTCGACTCGGCAAATTCGGATACATCGACCAGGACGACGTCTTTGTGGATATCGAGAGCGACATCGACGCCTCGATACTTCTTGGGCTCTGTGGCTATATCAAAGTAAGCAGATCTCTTGTTCTTCTAGTTCTTTGACGCGTCCCGTGCTGATCGTTCCTCTTCTTCCCTCCCTGCCTTTCTTTCCTCTTTCTGCAGATATAACACAGCTTGGCGCCTCCTTCGTATGTAGTGATGTATCTATTTAATATTTGGCATGTTGTCTTTTTGCTTGTATGTTAATGTGAAGTCTCCTTTCACCTCTTTCCTCTCTCAAAGAACGAAACCGCGTCGTCGAGCGCTTCTCTCTCCACCTTGGTACGAATTTCCTTTTTCCGCTGGCAGTGAAAGCTAGAGCGCAAAAACATCATCAAACGTCCAATATCCCATCCGTTCTTCCTCTCGCTCCCAGAGCCTGATCGATCGAAGGAATGGCAGACGCGACGCCGATTTCCCTCTCGGGCACGCGAGCTCTGTCGACTTTCGCCTTGCCCCCCTTCCCGGGCCAACGTCCAGCATCCTTTCCCACACCCCTCCGTCCTCCTCTCTCACCACCAGCCATGTCTGCTCCCATGGACTCGACTCTGTCCCTTTCGGAAATCCTCACTCGACAGAAGGAGCTCGAGGACGAAGCTCGAGAGATCCTCCCTGGGGACACGACCGTCTGCAGCTTCGATGAGGGATACGTTCGGCAAGCAGTCTACGCGTGTAAGACCTGTACTCCTGATACTGCCGCAGGGTTCTGCTTCGCGTGCTCAATATCCTGCCATGGAGGTGAGTCGGAAGCTTTCCATGAGAAGGGAAGGAAGGAACGAAGGGATCTCGAGCTGCCCGTCCCCCCCTTCTCCTTCCTTCCCTCCATCGCCTCTTCCTATGTCTACAGATCACGAGATCATCGAACTCTTCCCAAAGCGAGCCTTCAAATGTGACTGCAGGACCTCAAAGTTATCCCACCCATGCTCGCTCTCGCAACCATCGGCTTCCTCGACCTCCTCCTCCTCCAAGCTTCCTCCGAACGAACTGAACCATTACGACAAGAACTTCCTCGGTCGCTTCTGCATTTGCGACGCCGACTACGACCCCCAAGAGGAAGCGGAGAACATGGTACAGTGCATAGTGTGCGAGGTGAGCTTCTCTCTCCCCTCTCTCCCTTCTTGCGAGCTCGAGGAGTGCTCGAGAGACCTGATCTTCTTTCCCTTCTGACTTATCCTTCAGGACTGGTTCCACGAGTCTCATCTCAACCTTATCCCTTCTCCATCATCGACTTCGACTCCAAACCAGACCTCAACTCCAACCCTTCCTCCTACCTCCCTCGCCGACCCTCCCGTGCCCTCGTCCTCCTTCTCCTCCAACTCCGCCCTTCTCACCAACGCAAACCCTTCCGCTCCGTCCCTAACAGTACCCGCTACCGAAGTGGAGGAACCCTCAGGTCCTACGGCTCTCCTCGGTGAGGACGACTACACCAACATCATCTGCGAACGATGCGTCCTCGCTCATCCCGCCATCCTAGAGCACCTGGGTTCGCCAGGCTTCATGATGGTTCTTTCCTCGTCTTCATCGGAGGAAGTTGCTTGGGAAGTGCTCGGAAGATCGGAGGAGAAGGAGGGAGTAGAGGGATCAGCAGGAGTCGAGGGCGAGGTGAAGATGAAGGAAGGAAGAAAGCACGAGCTGGACTCGTCGACCGATCTCCCGCCGTCGAAGAAGATCAAGCTCTCCTCTCCCCCACCAACCTCGACCTCAGCCATCAATTCTAACTCCTCCTCCTCCTCCTCCTCCTCCATCTCCTCGCCAATCTGCTCGGTCCCACCCCATCCTCCTCATCTCGCTTCTCTCGTCGCCACTCGTCGAGCTGCCGACCCATCGAATCATGGCTTTGGAACCGGACGCCTAGATCTATTCCTTCCCGAGGACTTCAGAGAAAGGTGGTGTAGATGTGAGAAGGTATCTTGCCATCTCCGTTCTTCGTTGGGACCAGCTCGAACGAGATTGAACAAGCTGACTCGGGTTCGACGCGTCTTCTCCGTTTCTTCCCTCTCGCAGCACCTTCCACAGCTGTCTTCCCTTCCCTATCTCCTCGAGGAAGAGGTCACTTGGGAACCAGGTTTGCCCCTCTTGTCTCGTCTCCTTTTCTCTCCCTCCCTAGCTGACCAACTCTCTCTCTGCCTCCCTTCCTTTTTGCTCGCTCTTTCTCAGCCGAAGAAGCTCCTGCTCCCGACATTGAATCCCTCCTCCTCGCCTCGCTCTCCTCTCTCCCTCGAGAACAGACCATCAACGTCATCACTGGCTTCCAGGAGCTCACCGCTGCGTTGACGCAGTACTTGAAGAAGAAGGCTGAGGAGGAAAGCGGGAAAGTCATCGGCAGGAGGGACGTCGAGGAGTTCTTCGAGAAGTGGAAGAGGGGAGAGAGGTAGAGGTTTTTAGGAAGGAGCTGGGATTGACTACGTAGTATGTACCACATGTTCTTCTCTCGATGCAGCGTTCTTCCACATGAACGCTGAAGAAGCGGAAAGAGACGGCGCGACTTCAGCTTGCTGGCCTCGCCCCATCTTCTTCTCTGCACTTCGGCTCTCATCCTCGCCTCGTGGAGGGAAGTCTTCTTCGAGGAACCAGCTTTCTTCACTGTTCATGCCCTAGGAACGAGGCAACAGCGAGAGGAGGAAGCAAGCGAGCTTCGAGCTTTGACGACGCGCGGGAGCAAATCCCTTTTCAGAGGCCTGCGTAGACCGTCCTTTCTCGCAGGTGATCTCTCTCTTGACCTCGGACCTTCCAATTCGGAAGGATATCCGCGTCTATCGAACAGGTCGGCGAACTCGGGTGTACAGAAGGACGTCGGGCAGGCTTCAATCGAACCTTTTCCCTAAACTTCAAGGACCGAGGCCCTGAATTGATTTTCGGGCTTCCCAGCATTTATTCTGGGTAAGGATACAGGAGAGTCGAGGCGAAAACTTCGAGTAGCCCGTCACACTTACTTCCCATGGATCTGCTGAGCTAATTTTTCAGCTGAATCCTCCAGCTTCAAGGGCTTCAAAGCTCGACACCAAGGGTCCTTCGGGCGAGAAAGGTCGACTCGGAGAATAAAAAGCGCCAAAAGGAAAAAGCTGATTTAGTCTTGCTTTGTTTGGTTCTCAAACATCTTTTCCCCCTTCCTGGGCCTGCTGTCTCGGGCACATCCAACTTTCTACCAGCCCCTGAGACCTCCAAGCCCGACGTTCATCTCGTGCCCGTTTCTTGGGTGAAGTTCGATTCGAAGCAATTCGAAGATACGAGGTCGACCATCGAAGATCAGGTTTCTTCCTCCCTTTCCTTCTTCCAACCACCATCCTCTCCCTCCTATTCCTCCCAGTCCCTTTCCATTCCCAATCTCAACTTCGAAATCGCAGCGTCATGGCAGCTTCCGTGAATCCTCAGCAAAATCCCTTCGACGACGTGTTCGCCGACTGGTCCTCGCCCGACGACTTCTGCTTCGACCTCCCTACCTCTTTCCCACTCCCCCCTAACAACCACGGCCACTCCACTTTCAACCCCATCGAAACACGATTCGAGAGCCAGCACTTCGGTCGCTTCCTCGACAACTTTCAGCTCGACCCTCTCCCGTTTGAGGTCGCCGCGTCGTCCCCTCCGGTGGATCTTCCTCTCCACTACTCGGTCGCATCCTCATCTTCATTCTCACCTACCTATCCCATGATCGGAATCACCTCAAACTCTTCCACCGATCCCGAACCCCGGACCACTTTCCCCTTCCCAAGCAGCTCGTGGAACGAGGAAGGCTGGCAATCTGCTTCTCCATTTGCCTCCGAACTTCCCAAGAAGCAGAAGAGGAACAAGAAGAGCCAAATTCAAAGTCTGGTTCTCGCTGGATCCGTCGATGAAGGAAGGCCTCAAAAAGTAAGCAGAAGGTCTTGATCGATCGATTCGGCTTTCGTATTCCCTTTTTTCTTCCTCGAGAAACTCAACTCTAGTGGCAGATATAGAAGCTCAGCTGAACTCTTGGTCTTCTTTCGCTTCGTCGTATTCTAGGCTTGTACTAATTGTCGAGCGAAGAAGTCGAGGGTGAGTAGAGCTTTCAAGCAGAGAAGGGGTGCCCTTTTCGACGCGTCGCGTCCTCTGACTTCGTTCGCTCTTTCTTTCATTCTCCACAGTGCGATGGAGCTTCATCTTGTGATCGTTGCAAATCCAGCGGCTCCGTCTGCGTCTACTCCGTCAAGATTCGAGTCCTCCAACCCAGTAAAGCGAAACGACGTCCCTCGGCTCCCCTCACTCCCTGCTTCACCACCAAAGTCCTCCGACATCTCCCCCTCCCCTCGCTCAACCTCCAAGCCAAAATAGACCCCACAACCTGCCAGTCCCCAGGTGAGGAAGCGAGGAAAGGACGTTCAGGCGTGAACGAGTCGGTCCCGCTGCCTTCCGGATCCTCCCTCTCTCCTCCTCTCTCCGATCATCAACTCTCCCCATCCTTCCAACCATCCCTCGACTACTTCGAACACGTCCACGCCCTAGATCAACAGGTCTACCCTCCCGTCCTTCATCCTTTCGACCTTCCAACTCCTCTCCTCTTTCCTCCCTCCGACGACGCGTCGCGTTCGTCTTTTGGAGGATTCCCATCCCAAACCTCTTACGACTACCTCAACTATCCTTCAACCTACCCCGATCAGCCTAATGGGCTCGGCTGCTACTTCGGAAGCAACTCTGGCCTCGAGCAGCAACTTGGAGAGTCGACATTCACCCCGCTTCCTCAGGTGGATTTGGTTCAGCGGCCATGGGGAGAGGGAGATTGGGTGAATGGAGTATCCTACCAATGAGGAGGTAGTGCCAAGGTGAGTTCTTTTTTTTGGTCGACGAGAAGGAAGAACGATTTGGATCTCCAAGAACTGACGCGTCTCGATTTCTCTTTCTTTTTCCTCTTCTTTCGCTTTCAAGAGTCTCTACTCAGTCCTATTCAAGAGACACACTCAGTTTTATCTCTTTTGTACTCTAGTTTTCGTCGATTATGTTTCCTGTTCTATCTCGACCCTCGTCCTTGTTTCTTCTTTTCTTTCCCTCTCCCCGGCCGTTTCAACTCTGCTTGCTATCTCGTTTCGATCTCTCTCGTTCAGTCTGTTTTACGAAAATTACCCCTATGTACCCTTATGCCGCTGTTGACTGTATATACGAATCTACTGCTACGTAAGATCAGGTCAACTCCCTTCCGTAACTCCGTCGGCCATTTTGGAAAACCCCAAATCGAGTGTGGATATTATCGCACGAGCACGAGAGATAGGTTTGGACTGGAGGGAGGGTTGGGAAGGAAGAAGAAGAGGTGTACGTGAGAGCGAAAGAAGAGAGAGAGAAAGGAGAGAGAGAGAGAGAGAGAGAGAGAGGGAGAAAGTGAGAAGAAGAAAGACAGACACAGCGGTCGAGTTCGACTTGCACGAGAGGAAGCTGAAAGTGGAAGGTGAAGCTTCAGAACGGTCAATATGAGATCAGCCTAATCAGAATCCAGTTCGAAAGGGCCTTCAGGATCAGCTGAGCCGTCGCCCAGAAACTGTTCGAGCGATAAACCGACGCGTCGAGGAAGGGACACCATCAGCAAAGAGAACGAGTCCGTTTTCGAGCGGGTCGAAAGCGTTTGATTCGGTCTCCTCGGACTCCCGTCAACGCCTCACTCGTCAAACCTGTCGGGATTACGAGAGCCGGAGGAAAGGAGAAGATGAGAAAGGGAATTGCGGCTCCCTTCGATTCCTCCTCCTCCAACGACCTCCCTCCCTCCCCAGCCTCCAGCTCGCAACGATGTTCAATCCTTACCCAGGAGCGAATCTCATCACCTTGACCTACCACTACTACCCCTCCTCAACCTCCTCCAGCGCTCCAGCGAGGACGACGACCCCGGCAGCAGCAGCTCCGTCCGTCGTTTCACCTCCAGAACTCCCATATCTCCCCAAGGGCGAGAAACCAAACCCCGACTTCTTCCAGTACCTCGCCCTTCTTGCTTGAAACCATCAAGCTCAACATAAACCCTCCTTCTTCTCCTCCTCGAAGCCCCTCGCCCCGTCTTCCGAGCTCACTTCCTCATTCCTCACCGCCATCCACTCGCTCCTCTATACCTCCCCCTCCCTCATCGGCAACGACCCTTCCAGTCGAGAGATCATCCCCCAGACCCTCTCCCTCTGTCGAAAGATCGGTCTCGACCCTCAGAAGTGCAGTCAAGCGGGGTATCAGGTGCTGAAGGAGTGGTTTGACGAGCTGGAGAAGAAAGCGAAGGAGTTGGAAAAGAGGAGGAACGAAGGGTTGAAGGAGAGGAGGGAAGAGTTGGCGAAGACGAGGAGCTGGATTGGGAGTTATGCTGGGGTTGGAGGAGGAGGAGGATGGACAGGGGACCCGTATGTGAAGAGGGAGAAGGAGTTGAGGGAGGAGATGGTGAAAGAGGAGAGGGAGTTGAAAGGGGAGGAGAAAAAGTGGGAGGAGGAGAGGGAGAGGTACGAAATCGTCCAGAAGCTCTATTCTCTGGAGTAGAAAGCAGAGGCGACGAGGACGAGGAGGAAGAGGAGGAAGAGGAGAGGTTGGTGGTCGGGGGAAGGAAGGGAGGATGAACGTGTTGAGCTCGAGGATTTCGATCGGAGTGCTTGCCTGCTTGCCCTTCTCGTTATCAAGATTGTCTGCAAACCTTCTCGACCCTCTCAGAGCTCACAGAAAAAGAGGTTTCTCGGTGTTCCTGAAATAAAATTTGACTGCGTCGTCGGCCAGAGAGGAGAAGGAGAGGGAGGGAAGGGAGGTAGACGGAGGGCAGAAGTGTTTGGTTGAGATAGATTCGAGAACGAATAGCTATTTGGCCTCTTTTCGATACAACGTTTGAACGGGAGAGAGATGATGAGGTGGAAGGACGTGGCATCGAGGACTCCAGAGAGAGATCAAAAGATTGAGAGTTGTGCGAATCTTCGCAACCCTTCGGACGCGTCGGGACTGTGGTCGATTGAGCTCGTCGATGGGTTTCCCTCGCCTCCGGAAGTCGAGATATAGCTGGCGAAAATTCTCACAGCCCAGAGGCGACTATCAGAGCTCGTCCTACTCGTTCAACGATGCCTCGAAGCGAGAGATAAAAAAGCAACCAAATCTAAATTTCCAAGGTCCTCGAAACGAAAGAGCCGGCGGCGAGCATTCGACCTCCCTTCCCCCAACCACAACTTCCCTCCCACTCCCCCCAATCCAAAACACCACTTCAACCATGTCTCTCTCCTCCAAGCTTTCTATCAAGGACGTTTCCCTCAAGGGAGAGCGAGTTCTTATCCGAGTCGACTTCAACGTCCCTATGGACAAGAAGACCAACGAGATCACCAACCCCGCCGTGAGTTTCATCGTCCTTCCCTTTCCTTCCCTCTCCTTTCCTGCCGCTGGAGATGGCTCGAAGTTGTTCACGCTCTTCGAGCTCGGCTCTATATGAGAGCTGCTTGTGAGGATGGAGTGCAGGGAAACCAAAGAAGGAAAGGCTTTCGTCATGTTCCTTCTTCGGTCGTCTTCCTCCTTCCTTTCCTGTTTCGAACTCTTTTCTTTTTCCCTCTCGCTGCTGCATCGCTGACCCTTGCCTTCCTCTCATGCTTGCTCTCTACTAGCGAATCGTCGCTGCCCTCCCCACCATCAAGTACGCCCTCGAGCAGGGTAAGTTCTCCATCTAAACTCTCTCGAACGAAAGGAAAACGAACGTTTCTCTCCATCGCTTTTCCTTGAGCTGACCTCGTCTCTTCTCCCTCTTTCCCTTTCTTTTTTCTGATCGATTTAGGTGCCGCTTCCGTCATCCTCATGTCCCACCTCGGACGGCCTGACGGTCACGTCGTTGAGAAGTACTCACTCAAGCCTGTCGTGCGTAGAGCCCTCCTTCCCCATCCGGTTCCCTCCCTCCCCATCTCTCCCCTCCGAGCTTCCCTTTCCTGACCTTTCCCTCCCTCTTCTTGGTGTCGTTCTTACATCTAGGCCGCCAAGCTCGAGTCTCTCCTCTCTGTCCCCGTCACCTTCCTCCCCAACTGTGTTGGAGCCGAGACTGAGGCTGCCGTCAAGGCTGGTACCAACGGAAAGGTCTTCCTCCTCGAGAACTTGAGGTTCCACGGAGAGGAGGAGGGTTCCTCCAAGGACGCTGAGGGAAAGAAGACCAAGTGTGAGTCTTTCTTCACTATATCTTTTCACCAACAGGCCCTACTCCTCCCGGGTGTGCCAGGCCCAATCTACATCAAACCCCCAAAGCTCAAGCTGACCTCTCTCCCTCTCCTCCCTTCCTTCTTTCCCCGAACTTCCTTTCGCTCAGCTTCCGCCGAGGACGTCGCCGCTTTCCGAAAGGGACTCACCGCTCTCGGAACCGTCTACGTTAACGACGCTTTCGGAACCGCTCACCGAGGACACTCCTCCATGGTCGGAGTCGACCTCCCTCAGCGAGCTGCCGGTTTCCTCATGGCCAAGGAGCTCACCTACTTCGCTAAGGTCCTCGAGTCCCCTGAGCGACCTTTCCTCGCTATCCTCGGTGGAGCTAAGGTCTCGGATAAGATCCAGCTCATCGACTCCATGTTGGCCAAGGTGCGTTTTCGAACTGGAGGAGATCTCCTTCCCTTCGTTTCTTCGAGGCTCGAGCTCATCTTCTTTCTTCTTCTGTTATGTTCAGGTCGACTCCCTGATCATTTGCGGTGGAATGGCCTTCACCTTCAAGAAGGCTGTTGACGGTATCTCTGTGAGCTTCTTTCGCCGCCTTCTTCGAGTCTTCGACGACGCGAAACGCGAGCTGAGCTCGACCTCGAGCTGACTCCTCCCTTCCCCTTTTACAGATTGGAGACTCCTTGTACGACGAGGCTGGAGCCAAGCAGGCTGCTGCCATTCTCGAGAAGGCCAAGGCGAACAACGTCAAGATCGTCTTCCCCGTCGACTACATCACGGCTGAGAAGTTCGACAAGGACGCTAAGGTTCGTTCGCTCCCTACTCTCCTCTCCTTCTCCTCCCCTCTTTCGACCGCAAAGCTCGTCAAGCTAACCACACTCTTCTCTTTCTCGATGATTGCTCCAGACCGGAGTCGCTACCGACGCTACTGGAATCCCCGACGGATGGATGGGTCTCGACGCCGGACCCGAGTCTCGAAAGCTCTTCGCCGCTACCGTCGCTGAGTCCAAGACCATCCTCTGGAACGGACCTGCTGGAGTCTTCGAGTTCCCCGCTTTCGCTGGAGGATCCAAGGCTCTTCTCGATGCTTCCATCGAGGCCGTCAAGAACGGATCGACCGTCATGTGAGTCTTCTTTTCGACGACTTCCTTCGAGCTCGATGCGTTTCTCTCTCTTTGAAGCCTCCAAGCCTGAACTGACGCACCTTTCTCTCCTTCTCCTCCCTTATGCAGTGTTGGTGGAGGAGATACCGCTACCCTCGTCGCCCAGGCCGGAGCCGAGGACAAGCTCTCTCACGTTTCGACCGGAGGAGGAGCCTCGTTGGAGTTGCTCGAGGGAAAGGTTCGTTCGCCCTTTTTTCACTTTTTCTTTCCCACTCCTCTCCACTCTACACATCCCTATCTCATAAAAAAAAAAAAAAAAAAACTCGACTTCGGGAGCCCAATCTCGAAATCGAAGGGCCAGACTCGAGTCTCTCCTCGCGCTCGACTCGAACTTCTCGTTTTCGTCCTCTCCCTTTGACTGACCTCCTTCCTTCCTCTTCTTTTCTATATCCACAGCCCCTTCCTGGAGTCATCGGATTGAGCTCGCGTGCTTGAGATGTAGACAGACGATGATAATAGATTTCCTACTTCACGACGATTTTGATTCCCCTTTTGAACTCCCCGTCGCGAGATGGTCGCGACCTCCTCGTCCTCTCTTCCCATCCTTCTCCTCGTCCTCTCCGGCATTTTCATAGCCGCCGGGTTTCAACCAGACTCAGAGCCCTCGCTTCCGGTAGAGACGAGGTCTTGCGACGCGCGTTCATCTCTTCCTTCGTCGCTCTCCCTTGGGCCTCGTCCTGCGTTTCTCTGCATCAAAAGACGCTTCCTACCCTCTGCACCACTCCAGAACCTCGGAACTGCTCTGCAGCTCTGAAGGATTCGCCTTCGAGGTCGATCCTTCTTCAAATGGCCTTCCCCATCTACTCTCTCGTCGAGTTTCAAACCTGCCGTTCGACAGCTTCAGCCCTCAATCCTGCTTCAGGGCGGCTACCTTCGTAGGCGGGGCCCAGGAGCTGAGACCTCTCCCGTTCAGCAGTTCTATGGGAAATGAAAAGAAAGGAGGAGGCAGGGAGGGAAGGACGAATGCCGGATTTGACCTCTCCTCCTCCCCCCTTCACTTCACTTTCCCCTCCAAACGGTGGTTTCCCACGCTGATCCCTCCGCGATCACCGTCCGGTTTGGCATTGGTCTCCTGAGCACATCATTCAGGTAGGGAACGGAGGAGCAGGAGGAGGAGGAGGAGGAGGAGGAGGAGGTTTGACAGGTCTGCTTCCAGCGTCGACCTCAACCTCCCTTCTCTTTTTCTCCCTTCCTCCTTTTGCTTGACCGCTCGCCCTCTTCTCTTCAACTCTTGGTCCCTCGTTCAACTCTCGCCTAACCCCGTTACACTGCTTGTTCTCCATTCTCACCCACTCTCGTTCAAATCCTCCCCACCTTCTCCCCTTCACTCCAAGCTTCCATCAACCGTACAAACCGACCGATGCCCGTTCAGCCCTCCGACTTCGCTGGACTTTCTCAGGACGAGCAGACGCTCATCCTTCTGCACATCGCCAAACCTGGGTTCGTCTAAATCTCAAGCTACGTTCAGAGAGAAAGGAAGAACTTGTACTGATCTTTCGCTCTTCGTTCCAAACGTTTGCAGCCTGTTTCTGGGACCGTTGATCGTGGCGTCCTTGCTTGATGGAATACTCTTCGGACTTATCCTCACTGAATCTTGGAGCTACTGGAAGTGGTTCAAGGACGGATTCAAGTTCAAAGGTGAGGTTGTCCCGGGAGGAGGGAGGATGGGGGGGAAGGGAGGATAGGGGGAAGGGAGGACGGAGGAAAGGAGGAGGAAGGGGGGGGGAAGGGAGGATGGAGGAAAGGAGGAGGAACGAGCTCGCGACTTGTCCTTTCATTTTACTGATGCTCTCTCGCGACCTTCTCTTTTCTTCTTACCATCTACAGGGACGGTCATTGCTCTCTTTATGCTTAACCTGTAAGTCGTCGTGAACCACAAAATCTCTGCCTGGAGGCTTGCAGGAGAGGGACGAGATTCGGGACCGGGTTTGGAGAGAGAGAGAGCTCACGTTCCTTTCTTCTTTTTTGGTCCTCGCTGTCGCTCTCGCTCTCGCTCTTTCTCGCAATCAACAGGGCTCAAACTACGATGTGCTTCTACACCATGTACACCATGTTTGGTGAGCACCTTTTACGCGGCCGATTTCCTACGCTCGAGACTGACCTTCTCCCTTTGACTCTCTTTCCTCCCTCGTTTCCAACTCTCCTTGCCCTTCTCTTACGCCAATCTTTGCAAATTTCACAGGACCGGGATTTGGTGACTGGCAGGGTACTACTACCAACGTGGTGAGTCCTGTATCCCTCTGATGGTGAGAAGATTTCGTATCGCTTCGAGCGACACGGTCCGACGCGTCTCCTCTCCTCGGATCTCCCTTCTCCGCTACTTATCCCTCACTGTTCGACCAAACGAGAAGCTAACAGGCTCTTTGTTCTTCGCTCCTTCTTCATACAGTACTTCGAAGTGAGTCCAGTTCTGATGCACCACTTCGACGATCGCCTTTCGAGGGGGTTGCGGCTGATCCTTTTCTTCATTCGTTCTGTTCTGTCTCGCAGGGCATCCTCAGTGCGTCTTTTCTCCCTCTCTTCTCTGCTTCTTCCTCCAAGTCCTTGCTGATCATCTTCGTCTTCTCCTTCCCTCGTCCTCCCCTTTCGCCAGTCCTCGAAGCCCTTACTGGAGCGGTCGCCCAATCGTTCTTCTTGGAAAGGGCCTTCGTCCTCTGCAAGAAGCGGAAGATCATGTCCTACTGCCTATTGGGAGTCTGCATTCCTTCCATCCTCGCCGGTCTATGCTGTGGACTCGCCTCTGGAGCTATCACCGTGATGTCTTCTGCTGGTTCAGGCGTGAGTCTTCTTTCGCCCTCTGATCGAAAGAAAGAAAATAAAAAACGTTCGTTGATCACCCTCTCTTCCGCCTCCCTTTTTAGACGAACTTTTCAAATTTCACCAGTCTCACCTACCTCATCACCGGATGGAAGGCCGTCACCGTTTTCACCGATCTTGTTCTCACCAGCTCCAGTGAGCTTCCACGTCTTTCTTCTTTCACGCGACCTCCTTTTGAACGAAGCGTTAACTCGAACCCCTTTTTTCTACCCCCCACAGTCGTCTTCTCCCTGATGAACAGTCGGACGGGCTGGAGGCAGTGAGCAGCAGCTTTCCTTCTCGAGTTTTGCATCGAAGACGGAAACTGACGCGTCTCGAACTTCGCCTTCCTCTACTTGCAGAACCGACTCCGCCGTCACTCGACTAGTGAGATGGATCGTCGAAGCCCAATGTCTTCCCCTCATCGCCGCTCTGTTCTTCCTCACCTCCTACGCTGCAGACAGTGGAGGAAACATCTGGCGCGTGCGAAGTCTCTCCAATCTCCCTCCGCTCGCCGAACACCTTGCTCACCTTCCCTCTCTTCCTCTCTCTTTCTATCTTCTACTAGTCTGATTCCCTCATTTGCGGAGGCAAAGCTGTGTTGCATCTCAGTCCTGCAGTAAGTCCAGCTTTTGGTCGAAATCCGAGACGTCTCTGCTGAACTAACTGAGCTCAACACGCTTTCGTTTCTCCAGTGTTCTCAACTCGTAAGTTTAAGGCTCCAGTCGAGACGCGATCCCTACGTGATCAGGACGACGCGTCGATGAAACTGATCGTCTCTTTCCCTCTTTCTCTCTCCCCAGTCGAGGACGACTCCGCCACGATCTCTCTACCGAGCACGCCTCCAACAAGAACTCCGGTCTCACCACGAAAGGACGAGTCCAGATCCAAACCGTCACTGTCCAAGAGGCTTCTCCTTCCGATAACTACGACCCTGAGGCTCAGCGACACGCGAGGAACCACCAAGTTCGAGCGAGTCGGATGGAGGATCCCGACGAGATCAGCTTGGAGTCGTTCGAGAACAAGGGGACCGTCTCGTCCCGGCGATCTGGAGATTCTTTCCCTGAGCACGAGCCGGAGGCGGTTGGATCAAGTCAGGCGAAGTTGGTGCCGACTGTTCCTTTCGAGCAGATGCGGTGGTAAAGGACCCCTTCGTTTTTTATTTTGTTATGCTTCGTTCGCTTTGTTGCTTCTGCTATCGTTTCAATAGGACCTTGGCCTAATGGTTCGATATTTATTGCCCTATACTTCGATGGACCTCATCAGAACCAGTCAGCAGAGAACGTATCGAGTGGAAAATGGACGACGACGCGACTCGTCCCTTTCTCTCACTCGTCCTCTTCTGCCGAAGCTCAGTCCAATCGAGAATCTCGGTCGGCACTCCACCGAAATGGAAAACACTGGTAACGCTATTTCGCGACGCTCAGCCCTTTCCTCTACATACTTTGCAAACGAGCGAGAACGCCGTCGGCCGCTCGAACCTGCCTTATTCCCTCGCTCGCGACCCTCTTCCTTTTGGTCAACCTTTCTCCCCTCGGACTCGGTCCCAGTCTTCGGTGCTCTGGCAGCTCTGCCCCTCCTTCCAGCTCTTTCGCGTGGCCACGGTCAAACAGGTGTGTAAAAAAAGGGATCCCATCATCTCTTCAACACGAAAGGATCGAACTGAAAAGAAAAATACTGTAACGAAACTGCCAGCTGACGACATAGTACGAATCGTAAGAATAGAAGGGAAAAACATCATCAAAGGAAGTCCAGCAGATCTCCCCCTCCGCTCGGCTGAGCAGGAGGAGGAGCGGGAGGGGAAGCGGTAGGTCTCGCCTGCTGCTGCTGCAGGGGTTGACCGAATCCTCCTCCTCCTCCGATCGACGACGGCTGCTGTTGAGGTGTTATAGTTGCTGGAGGGTTCATCGACTGATCCGCGAACAGGCTCATGATGTCGTCGAGCGCGTTCCGTTGAGGGACGGGAGCCGAGGTGGAGTGAGGGACGGAGGAGGAGGTTGAGATGGAAGAAGGAACGCCGAACGCGTCGAAGGAATCGCCTGGGATAGGATCGTCGTCGAAGTCGAGACTGCGTTTGAAGAAGAGGAGAGGGGGAAGAAGGGGAGAAGGGCGTCAGCTCTGGATATGGAGTCTCGAAAGAGGGAAGAGGAAAGAGAAGAAGGGAAGACGAACAGGTTCTCAGCCTTTTGTCCTTGCTCGACGGTGTGTATGGCCTTCTCCCGGGTGATGTTGAGATCCTCGGTTCTGAGAGAGGAGATAGAGATGGGAGAGAGAAAACAGCCCTGTCAGCGTCGATCCGATCGAGGCGGGATGGGAGTTCGTGAACGAAAGAAGAAGCGCTGCTCGAACGCACTCTGTAGCTCGCTTTTGAAGGTCGTCGATTCCGATCCGTCCTCGTCCGACGAAGGTCTGCAGCGAGAGAGCAAGGCGGCGAGAGAGAGAGACCAAAGTCAGCTCGATCGACTCGACCGAGAAGGAGAATGAGAACGGGAGAATGACGAGTACTGCGACAAAACTCACCTCTGCTGGCTTGTGGTACACACTGGCGAGAGTTGAGATCTCTCCAAGAAGCTCCTCAAGGATCGGCGGAGGGACGCTCGTCTGGGGAAGGGAAATGGGAGGTCGGTCGGCGAGAACGACGGCCTGGGATGAATGAAGAAGGAGGCCCGGTCGTCAGCTCTTCGTCGAAGTCGGAGGAGACTGGATGGAAAGATGGTCTTGAACTGACCTTGGCAGCAGCAGGGTCCGTCGAGAGAAGTCTCCAGTAAACATAGGCTCGATCTCGGACGTCTGGCGAGTCGCAGTCCTTCGTCGCCATCTGGAGAACCTTTTGCACGATCGCCTGAGATTCGTCGGGCTTCTTCAGGAAGAGCTTGACGATAGCGGTGAGAGTTTGGAGTTGGACCTTTTTCAAGAGAAGAAAGCGAGTGGGAAGGAGGAGAGGAAGAACAGAGGTCAGCGTTCGTTTTTGAGGGACAGTCGAACTGACTAGATGCGTCGAGTCGAGCGAGGAACCGAAGGACAAGCAGAGAAGGAAGAGAGACCAACCTGATAGCTCTCCTCCTTGAAAGTCTTGAGGAAGATTCCCAGCAGATCGTCTGCGTTGTCGATCTTGTCGGCGTACTCTCCGATGATCCAGATCAACGAGGCTTTGGCTTCCGGTTCGTCCAACTCGTCCAAACTTGCGCAGAGGGTAGGGATGATTCCCTCGTAGCTGTGAGGGTATTTTCGGAAGATGTCCTGGAAATGAGGGAGAAGAAGGGGGTCGAGAAGGAAAGAAAGATCAGCGAGTGAGACGCGTCGAGGACGGGAGAAAGTGAAAGAGAAGAGGAAGAGAGCTCACCTTGATCACGACGATGGCCTCCTGCACGACGTAGCTGACACGAGTACTGATGAGGTCAAGAAGAACCCCAATGCATCGCTCAGCAGCATCGTCGATCTTGATGGCGGTCTGACCGATGGCCTTGATCGATTTCCGAACGAAGTCGACGTCGACCTCCGAAGCGTACCTGTGGACGGAGAAGAAGAACGGAAGCAAGTCAGCTTGAGCTCGTACTATCGCAACTTCTGGAGGATGAGAGGGTAGAACGTACTCCTTCAATTCGCTCAGCAGCGTATCGACGTTCTTGGGTCCAGCGAGTCGAACCATGATGTCGAGCTTCTCGACCTTGACGTAGGGAGGGTCGTTGTATTTGCAGAAGAAGACTCTCATCTCGTTGGGGAGGATGTCTGGACGTTTCTGGAGGAGGAGGTTGATGTTTCGGAGAGCGACCCATTGGATCTCAGGAGCGGAGGAGACGAGTGTGACTGGAAGGTGAAAAGACGACGAGGTCAGAAATCGAAAGATGCGCCGCGACAGGAAGAGGAGGCGGCCTACCTAATGGAGGAGCCATCTTTCGAATGAGCTGCTTGATGAGGTCGTCTCGCTCGACGTTCTTCATGTGAATCATGACGACCTGAAAACGTGAAAAAGAGAGAGCGAAGGGAGCATCGTCAGCGTGTGTCGCTCCAACCTCCCATCTCGTGGTCGAGCCGCAACCCAGCGAGTATAAACGACTCACCCGAACAGCAGTCAACAAAACTGCTCCGTTCGCATGCTGGAACTGAGGCATCACCCTCTCGCAGATGTGCTCGCTCTCCTCCGAATCGTTGGCCTTGTACTTCGCGAGCGCTGAGAGGATGGCTATCCTTCCCCACTCGGAACACTCGTTCAGAGCGACGAGGAGCTTGTTGAGGACGTGGGAGTCGATGATGAAGACGCCTTGAGGAGCGTTGGCTGAGGTAGGGGAGATGGGAGAGGAGGAACCAGCAGAAGCGGTGGCAGCAGCGTAGTTGGCGAGGGAGGTCTCGTGGATATCGGTGAGAGCTGCAACGGCATTGGCGACGACCTGATGGAGGGTGAAATGGATAGGGAGAAGGTTAGAATCTGTCCTGGGAGCTGCTCGAGCTTGAGGAAGGAAGATAAGGAGACAAAGAGGGGAGGGACGAGACGAACCATGGGATTGCTATCGCCAACCATGTCCTTCAGCTGCTCAACGAATCCGTTATCGACCGCCAGCTCGGGCTTAAGGTCGTACAGCTTAGCGACAGCGAGAGCGGCGGTCTTCCGCACGTAAGGGTTCTCGTCCTGGAGGCACTTCTGAAGAGGATCGGCGAGGTAATCGATGATCTTCTCTGCTCGAAGGCAACCCATGGTTCGGATGGCGAGAGCTCGGACCAGAGGATTAGGATCGGCGGTGTCCTATCGAGAGAAGGAAAGCAAGAAGGGATGTCAGAAGGTGCTCCAGAAGGGTTCAAGGAGCTCACGATCTTGAAGGAGGAGGGAGGAAGGAAGGAGGAGACCGAGCTGACCTTGACGAAAGTGTTGACAGCGAGGATAACGAGCTCTGGTTGGGTAGCAGCGTAGTTGATGAGGTAGAGGTAGACCAGCTTCTTCTGTTCCAGATCGTCGGTTTGCTGTTGGGATTGAGGAAGTTGGAGGGAGGAGGACGATGAGGGCAGCGAGAGGGAGGAGGGGAAGGAGGGAGGTCGAGAGACAAAGGTCAGCTTCTACGATCCGAATCTAGGATAAGTTCTTTGAACACGGCAGTTTATAAGGCTGCTAGCAGACAGGATGAAGCTCGGAAGCACCTATGGGCGGTTGCGGCATGCTGAGCTGAATGAAAGTCGATCTGAGATGGGAGGGCGAGCTCGTTCGACGTGTGAACGAACGATGGACACTCCGTCCTCCTCACATCCTTCCGGCAACACCTCGCAAGCTTAACCAGCTCCTCTGTAGTCCGGTGAGCTTCAAGTTCAGCTCTGAGCCATCTTCTTTGCTCGAGCAGGGGCCTGCTCGAGCGCTCTCCTTCCTTCGCGAGCTGACGGGAGCTCGCACCTCGTCCTTCCTCCTGCCCTTCCCTTCCTCGTCCCTTCGGCCAACACAGCTTTCCAATCATCCGGCAAGGATAGAGAAGAAACAGAAGCTCACCATGTTGACGAGAATATCTGGGAAGAGTCCCGAGACGTCCTTCCCGACTGTCATGGAAGCGACCGTCCGCTTGATGGCATCCGCTCGCTTCTCCTTGTCCGGAGAGTGCAGATCACTCTTGAGCTCGTAGTTTTCACCTGAGGAACGAATGCAGAAGAGGTCAGAATAAGGATTCGGGAGAGAAGGAGGGGCGAACGGTGTTTGGATGGTGGGAAAGATGGGCAGAGGAAAGGGAACAAGGGAGGGAGGGAAGGAGGGTGAAACGAACCCTTCTTTGGTGCTGCTGAAGCTCGTCCGTTCATCCTGAGGAGCCGAGTTTGATCGAGATGGGAAGTCTAATGGGGGGGAATAATCTGGAAGAAAGTTGCGATGCCGAGAGAGAGGGAAGGGAAGAAAGGGAACGAGAGGGAGGGAGATGCGAGGTGAGAGTTGAAGCTTGAAGCTGGACGAGGTTTCGCGCTGGGAGCTTGGTCCTTTCCGTTCCTTCGCGACCGTGAGGATGCTTTTTTTCAGATCTATACCACTGAGGTCGAAAAGCCATCAGTGAAAGAATGCAGCAAGTCTGACCAGACTCGTCGAATTTCAAGTTGAAGCGGAAAGACCTCACGGACGAGGAAGAGGGTGGGAACTTGCTGGGAGGAGGAGGAGGATCAGGGGTTTAGTCAAAGTCCTTTCTTTTGACCAGGGAGGGAGTAGGTTGGGTACGGAGGTTTAGGATTTGTTACGATTGATGGATGCTTTCGTTGTTTGGAGAAGAGGGGAGCGAGGGGGAAGAGTGAGAGCTTGTTGAGTCGCGTCGCGTCGACGAACTCGGGCTCGCTGCTTCAGTTCTTCGCTTCCGTTCAGCTCGATGGCCTCAATTCCTCTCTTGGGAGAGGAAATCCTCGGAACGCTACTTGTATCAGCTTTCTTAGAGAAGAAGAAGAAGAATTGAGCACGAGTCGGGCCAAACCAAAACCACCTCACCCGTCGGAAGCTGACCTTCCTCCCTTCTCTTCCCTCTCTTCCCTCATGAAAACCTTCCTTTTTCGTTCTCCCAGCTCTACCCTCTGAATTCATATATCAGAGCGATCCGAGTCAGGAACGCGGAAGACCTGAAAGCTGTGAAACCCTATGACCCAGGGCAGAGGCGTTTCAGAAATGAGCTCAGCCCACCTCTTCCCTTTTTCCTCCCTTCCCTCCTAATCACATCAGTCTCTCTCTCTCTCCTTCTTCTCTCACCCAAAACCTCACACTTACACTCCTTCAAAGCTCAGATTATGTCCACCTACACCAACGACAAGGCAGACGCTCCTACTATCAACCAGCAGCCGGTGAGTCTCGCTCGGCTCCCTGACTCTCCCAGCTCTCGCCACCCATCTCCCTCTCTCCCTTCCCGTTTCCTTCCGTTCTTTCTCCCCTCAAAGCTGACCTTTCTTCCGCTTCTTCTCCTTCTTCAGACCGGTCAGATCAACATGAGCGTCAACGGCATCAACCCCAAGAACGTTCTCGATGTTCCCGTCGTGAGTTGGTTTCTCTCGCTCACCTCCGTCCTTCCCAAACCTTCCCAGTTCATCTGTCTCTCTCTCTCCTTTCCCTCAAACACATCTCCTTTCTTTTTTCTCTCTTTATTTTCCGTCCCAGGATGCCAACGGCCAGAGAGCCTGGAGCAACTCCCTCTTTGACTGCTTCGGGGATGCTGGAACCTGCATTTTGTGAGAGCTCGAACCCTCGTTCCTCCCTTTCGTTTCATCTCCCTCAATCCCGTCCCGCTCACTCGCTCACTCTCCCAATTTCTCCTCCCTTCCTCTCATTCAGGTCCTGCTTCTGTCCCTGCATCTCGTTCGCCAGGGTTCGTTGCCAACTTTGCTTCTTCCGTCACTCTTTCGTCTTCTTCGGGATTGAGAGGGTGGAGGGGAGAGGAAACGAAAGCCTGGACTCTCAGGAGCAGGAATGGCGGTGCTCATCTCTTCTTTTTTTTCTTCGTTTGCGTTGAACGCACTGAACAACAGAACAAATCCAGAATCCAGGCCCTCGAGCTTTCGAACAGACCTCACCCTAACGGAGGAGACGGGATCAACGGAGACTGCTGCTTGTATGCTTGTCTCATGCGTGAGTGTCGACCCAAACCTTCGAGTTTTCTGCTCGTATGTAGCTCAAGAGCTGACTACTTGATCTTTATCATCGCACAGACTGTGGAATCCCTTGCGGTGAGTTCCTTCGTTCGCGTTTCGTTTTAGTTTTGTTTGGTCGAGGGACGTTGAGGAGGAAGGTTGAGAGAGACGGAGACTGTTGCAGAAGCTGATCCTGATCTCAATCTTCCCTCTCGTACTCGATCTAGTCCTCTCTATGGGAACTCGAGGAACCATCAGGTGAGTATTCGTATCCGAGCTCGGACATCGAAACCTCGTCGCGGCGTGCTCTCGAGCTGAGCCCCTCCCTCCTCAGACATCGATACAACGTCGAATCCTCCAGCCTCAATGACTTCCTCCTCTCTTGGTGCTGCTCGCCTTGCGCCGTACGTATCTCATCTTTCATGTCGACGTCTTAAGGAAGCTGAAATTGGATCGACGCGACCTGACCTTCCTCCTTTTCACCTTTCTCCCTCTCTTCGATCTCATTCTCCCCTCACAGCTCACCCAAGAAGCTCAAGAAATCGAGCTCGAGGAGAACTTCCTCCTCGGCAAGGAGGTTGTCAGGAAGGCTTGAGCTCTTCCTCCTCTGAGCTGGCCGTTCCATCGTCGTCGATGGTGACGTTTCTCTCTCTCTCTCTCTCGCTGGTTCCTTCGTTGTACATCTCTAGCTTTTCTCGTACCTTTCTAGCTTTCCTTTTAATCTCTTGTAGTCTGAACTTCTGGTAACTACCGTCTCTCTTTTCTCGGATGGTCTCCGTTCTTCGTTTCGTTTTTAGTTCAATTCTTTCTTTCTCTTTCATGGGCGTTTGATTCCCTCACGAGTGGATGTGCAGAAAGGATGAGAATGAGTGAATCTCAACACATGTCTAAGTTTGAAAGTATCCCATGGGAATGAAAGAGGTCTAGGTTGGAGTTGGGAGAGGAAGAGACGGTGAGGCGAAGAGTGGCGGTCGACGACGCGTCTCGTTCAAGCTTGAACTTTCGTCGCCGCAGGGTGGTCGATGTATCCGACCGGTCCGGGAGTATAAAAGATAGGTCTTTTGAAAAGAGAAGGATGCTCAGAGTCAGATTTGTCGTAAGACGAGCGGAAACAGAAGCGGAACGTACCGCGACTAGTCAGGATTCGAGATGAAGTAGCGGCCGAACTGCACACGCAGGGAAAATAAAACTCGAGTCACCTCGAAGTCTATGTGCCGATAGAGAACGAAAAAAAAAGACGGGCAAGACGAACCACGACGACGTCGCCTGTGCGTTCGGAATGAGAAACAGCAGTCTCGGCGTTGAATCCAGCTCAAAGATGGGTGAAGAAGGTCTCGGGCGAGCCTGGGTGATGGGAGGGAGTATGGTCAGCTTTGGAGCGGATATCAGGAGGGGCAAGAGGGAAAAATAGAGGGCCGTCGAGGGGGAGGAGATAGAGATCGAGCTCACCTCGACGTTCCTTCTTGGAGCCACTCCTGTGTCTCAACGATGAGCTTGATTCACGAGTCCTTCGACCAGGTGTAGAGCTGAGAGTCCAGAAAATGGGTGAACAGGTCAGAAAGGGAGCCCGAGTCGATCCTAGAGAGAGAAGAGGCCAAGAAAGCGAGAGACGGGAGGAGAAGGAGCAGCGAGCTCACCAGCTACTTGGGCAAACGAGGGTCCGAGATGGATTATTAGCCGATATGGAGAATTAACAACAGTGAATCTCAGCAGTTTGATCACAGCC
This sequence comes from Mrakia blollopis, assembly GCA_000950635.1. Taxonomy (NCBI): domain Eukaryota; kingdom Fungi; phylum Basidiomycota; class Tremellomycetes; order Cystofilobasidiales; family Mrakiaceae; genus Mrakia; species Mrakia blollopis. Next base: position 1,828,696 of record BBPU01000058.1, on the reverse strand, counting down.
GCCATGGGATCTCCTCGACGTGGTCTTCTCCTTCTCCGACGACTCGACGCTCGCTGCTCTAGGAAGAGTCTCATTGGACTTCTTGGAGGCTACAACACCTGTGCTTTACCAGGAGGTGGAAGTTCAATCGATCGAGCAGTTGCAAGGTCTCTTTTGCGAGAGGAAGGAGGACGAAACTGTAAGCTTTCACTTTGCCTTATCTCGCCTCTTCTTTCGATCAACAAGTCGCTGAATCCTCCTGATCGCTTGATCTGTTTCAGGTATCGAAACCATCTCGAATCAACTCTTTCCTGGATCCCTCCCAACTCCGAACGCTCTCCCTCGACTTCTCCATCCTCCCTCCCCTCCTCCATCCCAGAATCCCTCGTCCTCTGGTCCTCTCGGTTCAAAGACAAGGGTGTCCTACCTCTCCAACGAGTTCGGATGTCCTTCGACTCTCGCGCAACACTCGTGCATCAACTTCACAAGTCTCTCCTCCCTCTCCTCAATCCCATCCACCTCGAATACACCGCCTTGAACCCAACATTAGCGTTCTCCAACTGCGCGAACATCACTCTGAGGACCTCGATCCTCTCTCGGTACTCCAGACTTCAAGAGATCGAGTTCAAGGGAATGATGCTCTTCAAGAAGCTGCTGCTGGGTTGGCATTTCACGCCTCCGAACTCCTACCATCTCGCTTGTCTCCCCATCCCTTCCATTGACGTACGACGCGTCGTCCGACTTCACCTCTCCTCCCTCTTCTTCGACGAATTCACCAACGCAGTCTCGTACCTCAGATGGTTCACCATGGCATTAGAAGATTTCTTCCCACCGGATCACACGCAGGACGGGTCGATCAGTTTGGTTGTGAGGTCGGAGGAGGAGAAGAACGAAACGGAAGCGGCGGTGAAAAGGTTGAAGGAGGTTTGGAGGGCGAAGTTCGCGGTGAAGCTTGAGATCCTGAGTTTTGAGGTGAGTTTAGACGTCCTTCCGCTCTTTTTATCATCCATCTCCAAGCAGGCAAAAGAGCAGAGGAAGGGGAAGAGAGGACGGTACATCCCGTTTCCTCGCGTCGAAACTGACTCTTTCTTTGCTTCTACTTTCACAGGTCCTTTGGCTAGTATAACCCGCTTTGCATTAGTATGTAAGATGTCTATTGACAGTAGAACAAAGTTTCAAGGAGTGGAAGGACGAAAGGGAGTCTGCCGAAGGAGTTTTCACTCGGTGACTACCCTCTCTCCTCCAGGCTCCATCTTGTAGACCTTCGGCTCCATCGAAAACTGAGCATCACCTTTGGCCCTCAGAGATTGGAAAGTTTTCCTGCTTCCCGACTCTACCGCCACTATAATCGTCACTTTCTTTCCTTCTCCTCGGGAATAGCCCGACCTGTTCAACTTCCCTCCCTCCCCTTCTTCCTCCCACCACCCACCATGTCGTCCTCCACCGAAACTCCCCTCCTCCTCCCTCCCACCGAGACTCCCCCTCATACTCCCGGTCCTCTCACCCGAACCCAAAAGCTCCAAGCTTTTCCCCTCCTCTTGAACGACCCAACCTCCTCCCCTTTCCTCTTCGGCATCCTCCTGGACCTGTTCTGCTCGCTCCTCTACGCTTTCTGCGTCACGGTCAATTTGCTCTACGCTCCTAATGCTCCCAAGTGGGTGACGGCGGCATTCGCGTTCTGCATGGTTGTCTTTGCACTGGCTGCGAGGATGAAGTGGAGTGTGAGAAGGAAGGCGTTGAGGGAGAGGAGGAGGAGGAGGAGGAGGGAGAGCGTCGAGGGGAACGAGGCGGAGAGACTGGCGAATGAGGAGGAGAGCGTAGAGCAGAAGCGGGAAGGGTTTGAGGAGAGGTTGGGGGAGATGCGGGAGGTGCAGAACGTGGAGGTTCAGATGGATGGTGAGTCTGAGAGAGAGGAGAGGGCGTTGATGAGCTCGGATGCTGACTTCTTTCACTTCGTCGTTTTCTTCTGCAGGGTGAATTACAGACTGAGTCCCCAGACACTATGGAGCTTTCTAATTGTTCCCGCAGTGCTATAAATGTTTTCTCGATCAAAACCTCTCGTCTCTGAATAGGGAAGCTCAGCCCGCCGCTCGTCTCCCTCAAACTAGCATGAGCTCTTCTCCCTCCTCCCCCTGCCTCTCTTCTTCTTCATCTCCTTCCTCGACCGTCCCTTCATCTACACAACACCAAGAAGACGCTTCCCCTCCCGTCACACAAGCCTCCACCGAATCCCTTCCTTCGCTCGATCCCAAACGAGCTCTGCATGGAGTGATCTTCGACGTCGGCTTTGCTCTTTCCGCTTCCATCTTCCTCGTAGGATTCATCCATCGCTACGTCGTCGACAACCGGCTCGATATCTCCACCATCTTTGGCCTGCTCTTTTACGCATTTGCTGTGGCCTGGTATGGGAGGGCGGGGTGTAAGAGCTGGAGGAAGTGGAGGGAGATCAAGCGAGAGATTGGGAGGAGGGAGCTGGCTGAAGGTGGGTTGCTGGGAGAAAAGGCTGAGAAGCGCGAGGGATGGAAGGAGAGTGAGATGGACGAGAAAAGTATGATGAGTTGTTAGTCGGTGAGTTTGGCTCCAAGAACGAGGTGCTCAGACGACGAGAAGGGGAGAGAGCAGGGAGGGAAGCAAGGGTCGAGCTCACCATTCTTGGACGAGTACTCACCTTCGTTTTTTCTTCTTGTCTCATTTTTCAGAGAAGCCAAATGTATTCCTTCTATATAGGTGCGTACCTCTCCTCACGCTCTCGCACCTCACTCGACCACGTCGTCTTTTTTTCGCCAAACGTGCAGCTGTCACCAACTCACACTTCCTCCTCTTCTGCTTTCGTCGAGCAGCCATACCCTCCATCGCAGTGCCTGCCTCTCCCTCAACCCCTCCTCCATCCTCCTCACTCCTACCCCCTTCTTGCTCCCAACACACCGCCCTTCCCCTCGTCCCAGCAACTCAAACCTCCACCAGCGACCTCGAACTCGCCAAAATCATCCGGTTGTTCTTTCGCCTCCTCCTCTTTGGCGTCTTCGCCTGGCCTCCTACTCCTACGTCCACGGCAAACAGCCTCCCATTTGATCGGCGGGAGGGACCATGGTTTGCTACTACTTCTGTTCCATCACTGAATACAGGGAAGGAGGGCGAGGGAGAGGGAGGAAGAGGAGAAGGGAAGGCTGACGGAGGAGATGCAGGGAGGAGAGACAGTGGAGAGAGGTGGGTGAGTTGCTTGAAGGGCTTCATTTAGAGGTAAGCATTCTTTTTAGGGGTTGTTTGGATAGACGGTAGGAGGGGGATAGACGACGAAGGGCAAACGGAAGAAGGCTGTTGAGCTTTGGGCATCGAAACTGACCTTGAACTCGTCTCTCCTTCCTTGAACAGATCTGCTCGCGAACTTTACGAATGAAACGACTATAATGACTATTGTGAGTGTACTTTTCCAGTCGCCGCAATCCTGGACCGTAGAAAAAGAGCAGGAACGAGAGGAGAAAGAAGACACGCGAGCTGACCGATTTTCTGCCCTCTTCTCTTTCTTTTCCAGGCAAGTAGAACCTTTTGGAGCCCATCTCACGACGTGCCTGCTCCTCGAAACGTCATGTCTCGATCTGGGAAAGCGAATCGAAGGTTTCGTCGTGGTCGACCGGCAGGGACAGCACGCGTCGAAGCCTCCTCTCCACCTCCCGTCGCTCTCTGAAGAATGCTTCAACCTCCTATGTACACCTTCCACGTCATTTCGTCCTTCCCCAACTATTATCTCCTTCCCCACACATTTCGTTTCCCCTCCTCCCACCACCACAACAAACCAAACCTCACCATGTCCTCCTCGCCCTCCACCGCCTCTCCTCCTCCTCTCCTCAAGCCCTGCCAACCTCCTCCGCCACCCTCTCTCTCCCATCGCTGGAAAACCGTCTTCCACCAAGCAACCAACGAACCCACCTCCGGTCCCTTCCCCGCCTTCCTCCTCGGCGACCTCTTTCTCTTCATCGTCAACGCGCTTTCCCTCCTCACTCATTTCGCACGGGAAGAGGATCCGATTGGGCTGCTGGTTCTGAACGTATATTTTGTGATTTATTGTGGGTGGGGGGTGAGGAAGGGGTGGGGGAAGAGGAGGGAAGCTTTCAGGACGGAGGTCGTCGGGATGGGGAGGATTGTTGGGAGGGAGATCAGAGAGGGCATGTTGAGAAAGATAGAGAAGGAGAAGGAGGAGGAGAAGGTCGAAAGGTGAAGGAAGGAGAGTAGGGAGAGGCTTGGTTGGCTTGTGAGTCCGTTTGAGAGAAGAAGGGAGGGAGACTCGGAGGGAAAGAGATTTGAGCTTCGATGCTGACTCGCCGCTCTTCGGTCTTGTGGTTTCTTGCTTTAGCAGGATATCCGAGGTACCTATATTTTACATCGTTATCGTAATGACGGCTACTACTGATAGGCGGAGAGGGAGAGACATGGCAGAAAAGAAAAGAAAAGCAAAAGAAAGACGTCGGCGCGTCGTCCCAATCCGAGCGACTGGGTTCTGGTATATCGCCTCAACTTGCCTCCTTCGTCGATACGTCCCTCCTAGAGCCTCTCTCTCTTGTACCTGTAGCCCGAAAACAGAGCGAGAAAGTCGTAAGGCGCTGAGTTTAAATGACAGGTCGCGGAAGACCAGCGAAGGAACAGATCTCCGACGCTGGGCGAGCTGTGAGATGGAAGGGGAAGGACTAACGGCTCTCCCTCATACTCTTGATTGACCTGAAGAACAGAGATCGGAGATGGAAAGATCGTTGTCAGAGACCAGCTGATAGGGGAAAGAAAGAGGAAAGATAGACGAACTTTGAACAGCTTGACTTGCTGCCCGGGTTTGACATCCTCCCAAGGAGTTGGGTCGTTCTTCATATCCCAAATCACTAGAGAAAGAGCAGGGAAAGGAAGGGAGATGGGTGAAGGAGAAGTGGATGATCAGCCTTTGGACGTCTCGTTCCCTTCTCCCACTCGTGTTTCAGGATGAGAGCTCACCATCGGGTGCCTCAGCAGCATTGAAAAGGAACCATGCACCAGCTGAGATTGCCCCTAGCGAGAGGATCCAGATTCTGGAAGAAAGAAGAGACGAGAGAGAAAACAAAAGACGGGAAAGCGACGGTCAGCTTCAACTCCCTGTAACAAGTCCTCCCGTACGATCGTTTAAACCCATCACGAAACTGCAAAAGAAGGATAAAGACGCACGGTACCACATCTAGTTCGAAGCAATGATCCTTGAAATACTTCCACTTCGATGCAGGGGTCATTTTGAGACGAGGGATGGAAGGACGGATTGCGCGGAAAGCTGAAGGGAACATTGTGGTAGGGAGGGTCCCGACAGTAGGACGAAATCTAGTTTTGTGAGGACGGGGAAGGTATGACATCATCGCTTGGGACGGTAAGGTAAGAGACGCGCATGAAGATTCGGAAAAGAACGAGATGTGAAAGGCCGCAAGGGACGACGCGTCCTGCTCAATCTTTTGACATTCCCCTGCGGTCATCCAGCTTTCTTCTTGATCATTCCCGGAAATCCCCGGCGACCGGAATCCCCTGCCCTCCTTCGTTATCTTGGCTTGGCGCTGTCTTGATGAGAAGGGAGAGCGAAAAGGAAATTTGAGGTCGCGAACTCTCATGCCGAGATAAGAAAGTCAAAGGCAAAGCAAAGAGACAGAAAGGCAGGAGACTCATAGGCTGGAAGGAAGAAGGCGAAAAGCGAAAAGAGAAGACAGAAATATAGAGAGATACTAGAGAGAAGACCGTGGGAAAAGAAGCAGGGAAAAGCGAGTAAAGAAAGGGGAAAGAGCAAAGAGCAAAGCTTCCGCGGATGGGATGGAGGCGAGAAAAAGAAAGCGAAAGAAACAAGAGCACTATAGGGGGTAGTCTACTTGGGAGCAGTCTTCTTAGCGGTTCCAATCTGGGTGGAGTTGACCTGGGTTCGAGAAAGAGAAGAGCAGGAAGGTCGTCAGGGAACGCGCGAGACTTGAAGGGAAGAAGTGGAAACGGACCTTGGTAGCGAAACGAAGCGAACAGAGAGACTCCGGCATGTGAGCAGCGAGAGGGGAGAGGTTGAGAACCATGAGGGTTTTACTCTGGAGTTGAGAGCAAGGGAAAGAAAGATAAGGCGCCGATCAGTTCCGACGGAGGGAAGAAGGAGACGCGTCGATGTGGAGAAGAAGCTCACCTGTCCAGAGAGCGAAGTTTGAAGAAGGTAGGTGAGCTTCCTGTAAGGTGATAGAAGAAAAGAGTGCGTCAGTGACTCAAGCCAAAAGAAGGGAAAGGAAAAGGAAGAGGCCGAAAGGGAAAAACGTACGAGTTTCGGTATGGAACGTGAGCTCCCGATCCACCAGCAGCTGATCCCAGGGCCCCAATAACATCGGCGAGAGCACTGAGACTCTTGTTGATGTTGATGGTCTCTTTGAGACGATCCTTGTTGTCTCCAGCTCCACTCGAGGCGAGTCGTTCGGATCCAGCCAAATCGACGAGGTTGAGAACTCCCTGTTTGATCGAGAAGTCGTTTGATCGAAGCGAAGTAGAACGAGAGAAGAGAGCGTTAGCTTATGTTTTGAATCAGTGAATGAAACCCAAGACACGGTGACGGGGGAAGGGAGGGATGGCGGCAGGAAAGAGAGAAGAGAAGAGAAGACGCACCTCGCAGGACTCTCCGGTGAGAGGATTGCTTCCCGAGACTCGAAGGGAGAAGACCGAGTGAGATCGAGAGGATCTCTCGTTCATGAGGGTAGCAGCGACGGCTCGTCGACCTCGGGCACGCTCGAGCAGGCCACGGACTTGATTGGGCGATTTGAGGGGGACTGTTCGTCGATGAGAGGGCGAAGAGAAGACCTAAGTCGGTCAGGCTTCGCTCTACAAGAACGGGCTTCTCGGACTCGGCAACGACGAGACAGTGAAGGTAGACTCACCCAGAGTAGCGTCGGTAACAGTCGTCCTCGTCGACCGCCCGACCTTCTCATGCTTGATCTCGTGCTTCTTCTTGTCGAAATCCTCCGTTCCGAGGAGATCGTTGAGAGTCTCATTGTACTGTTGAAGAGAGAGATGCGTTGGAGTGTATATATGTCAGAAGCGAAGGTTTTACGGGCCGAAGTCGAAGAAGAGAAGAGAGGGAGATGAACAAGTCGAAAGCGAACTCACGATCTCCAAGAACTGTCCCTCAAGCTCGTAAACCCATCCCTGCTCCTTCAGCCTCTCGGTAGTATCAAAGATCTTGCCAATGGCACGAGGAATCATTCCTGAGCTCTCGGGGGTCTAGATTAACGAGGAAAATAAAGCGCGAGGGTCAGCGAGTGAGAAGGGAGGACGGAGACGCGACTTTCAGAAGAAGAGAGGAGAGAGGTGGACGCACGTTTCCTCCTTCCATGGTGAAACTCTTTCCAGCTCCAGTTTGACCTGCGCAAGGTGGAAGAGAAAGAAAGGATGGTCAGTCGTCGCGATCTCGCGTCGTCGAACAAGAAAAAGAGGTTGGGTTGGAACGGACCGTAGGCGAAAATGCAGCAATTGTATCCGTCGAGAACCGACTGAGTGAGAGCCGAGATCTCTTCGAAGACCTGCTCTTGAGTCGATGACGGTTGGAAGACCTGAAAAATAGGAAGGGCGTGATCGAGTCAGCGAGAGAGGAGGGATGAAGAGCTGAGGTCGAGCTCACTTTGTCGAACGCGAAAGGAATCGTCTGCTCCCTAGTCGCTCCCATGGCAGACTCGGTAGGGTTGGAAACGACGATTTGGGTTCCCTCTCGATCGGGGTAGGTGATTCCAGCGAGTTGACCGTCGACCTCTGCGAAAAGGGAGGGAGGGAGAAAGAAGAAAGGTCAGATCCGTTCGAGGGCCATCTCCGCATCGCCTATTTTCCGTGGATGAGCCACGCTGAGCGCTCATCGCATCCGAGTGCAGGAGGAAGAAGGATCGAAAACTCACCCATCGGAGGTCGAACTCGACAAAACACTCGAATGTTCCCCTTCAACTCCTGAATCTGGTTGTGAAGCTTCCTCCTCTCAGTCTCTCCCTCTCGGACCTTCTGCTCGGCCTCCTCGACCCTGATCCTCATGGCATCAACGTCGGCAGCGGTGGTAGCGACGACCTGAGCCTTGTCGGATCGAACACTGGCGATTTGGACTTCGAGAGCGTCGGCTTTGGTTTGGAGGAAGGAGACCTTGGTGGAGAGGTCGATGGATTGGAGGGACATGGATGAGAGAGATCGCTGTATAACAGAGGATACGACGAGGGGGAGAGAGAAGACGTTGGGTCAGCTACCTCGTTGGTTCGAGGGGAAGAGCGAAACGGCGAGACGTTGAGCTCGATTCGAAGCTGAAAGAACGTACCTTGACAGCCTCCGCCTCCTCTCTCTCCTTCTTCCTTCCCTCAACCTCACTCTCCAACTCCTCCCTCAGCACCTCGGCAACCTTCTCCAGCTTCTTCCTCTCCAGCCTAGCCTCCTCCTTGACAACATCCAACTCCTTCTCCAACCTCCTCTTCTCGTCCCTCGCTTCCTCCTCCAGGTCCCTGATCTCGTTCTTCTTGGACCTCAGCTCGTCCTGCAGCTCCGAGGCGAGTCGCTCAGCCTTGAGACGTTCTCGTCGTTCTCGATCCAAGTCCTCGGCGTCTCGAACCCAGGCTGCTCGTTCTCGGGCGTGGTCGTCGGCTTTGAGGGAGGAGGAGCGAGAGATCTCGATGGAGGTGGTTTTGGCGGCGGCGAGTTCGACTTTGAGAGTCGATTGAGCGGTTTCGAGAGAGGAGACTGCAGCGGACGGGAGATGGGACAGTTTAGCAAGGGAGCAAAGAAGAGAAGAGAAGGGGAAAGGAAGGACGAGTGAAGCTCACTCTTGTTCCTCTCCGAGGCCATGAACTCCTGCATCGTCCTCTCCATCTCGTTGACTCGGTTCTTGGTTTCCTGGAGACCATGGATGGGAACGAGGTTAGCGTAGAATACGCCGAAAGAACGAATCGAAACCAAACTAACCTCATGTTGCTCGAGAGAAACGGAAGGAGGAGGAGGAGGAAGTTGAGGTCCAGCACTTGTTGATCTCGAGTTGACAGATCTACCGAGAGCGCCACCACTGGCTGACCTCGCTCCTCCAGTAGCCAAAGGAGGTCTAGTGGAAGTGGATGCATTCAGATTGGGACTTCTCCTTCCTCCGATGCCGGTGGACGACGAAGCAGCAGCTCCAGGTCTGGGGACGGCGAGTCGAGGTGTTGGAACGACTCCTCCTGCTCGACGAGGTGCTGCTGTAGTGGATGCTGCTGGAGCTGCTCGTTGAGAGGCTCGAAGGGAGGATGCTGATCCTGCTGAGGAAGATGAGGTGATGGAGGATGCTGCAGAGGCCGGTCGAGCGACGGTGGCTCGCTTTGAAGCTGGCTGGAAGGGAGCTTCGGTTGGAGCTGCTTTGCGTTTGGAAGCGAGAGCGTTTGATGAGGCGAGAGGGTTGGTAGCGGTGGTGGTGGTGGATGAGGATGGTGGTGGAAGCATGGATTTGCTGGTGGCCTTGACCGGCGAGGATGCAGGGCGAGGGAGTCGAGAGGACTGCAATGAGAGAGAGAGAGAGAAAGGAAGGAGAGGAAGGAGGTTGAATGGTCAGCGAACAAGACCGCTCCCTCAAGGCATATTTGTCGCGTTCTACTAACCATGTTGATCGTCGTATCGGCCATCCAGTAGAGAGGAGAGCTGTCGGAGACGAATGAGCAAAACGGGTGGGAGGGGAGGAAGGGAGGAGGAAGGGAGGAGGAAGGAGTTGGAAGGAGAGCAAGGACGGGTTGAAGTTGCCTCGCCTTTGTTTTCTTTCACTGCGCAAAAGTCGCGTCGAAGGGTCGCGAGAGAAGACGAAAGGACCTCAGATTTGCTGGAAGGAAGTCGATGAGGGAAGAAGCAAATGAGCCAACAGAAAAAATCTCAAAGGAAATGAAATATTGTGTTTCTCGTCAAAAAAATCGAAAGTTGTACAGTACAGACGCGTCGTTCCTTGCTCGCTCTCTCTCGACCTCTTCTCCCGGGTCTTCCTCTTCTCTACCTCCCCTCCCACTACATGATTGTACCGCCCCTTCAGAGCTACATCCCTAGATCTGTCAACGTCAAGCCTCAAACGAAATGAGAGCGAAAGCGAGAGTGAGCTCTTGTTTCCACTCCCTGAAATTGAGGCGCGTCGCAAAACCCGTCTTCTCTTCCCCTTCACTCCTTCACCTTTTCAACTCACCCCTCGGTTCAAAGCCTCATAGCCCAATCTACTCCCACGCTTCCGTTTTGTTCTCCAGCTCTTCAGTCTCCTGCTTGATCTCCCCATCGAATCCGCCTTCCCCCCTCTTCCTGCAGATCTCCATCTCCGTCAACTCGTCCCTCCTCCTGACCCACTTCACTCTCGCCACAATCCCAGAGAGGATCACACCGGAAGCAAAAGTCGACTTGACCCATCCCACTTCTTCGAAAGCGGTTGGAGGAGAGAAGGCGACGCCGAGGAAGCAAACGACGTGAAAGAGGAAGATCAAGAAAAAGACCCGAACTTCCGAAGGAAAGGACAGAAAAACGTCACGGTATGAGTACGAGTCCTTCAAGGAAAAAGGAGAAGGAAGGATCTTCGTTTTTTCGAGTTGGCGCGTCGGCATCTCTTTTCCGTCAACTTCCTCCGTCCGGTGTCTCACAGCGGGGCGCTACCACTACGTACTCCTCAAGAACGAAGTATGGAATCGTCTACTGCCGTTTGCAATGGAAGTTTCGTTTGTTCTGAACTTCTTTTAAGTTTCAAGTCGGATCCGCCTGCTTTTCCTCCACGCGGTGAGGATGTGACTCGCAGCTTTTCCCGACCTCTCACTCCCTCGCCCCTCGTTCGAGCTGAAATCTCGCTCAAGGCTACCTCTTCTTCAGATCTTCCTATACCAGCTTTTCGGAGAAAAAAGCAGGCCTACTACGTTCCCTGTCGAGCAGGAAAGATGGTGTTTCGTCGTCGCCCCTGCCTGCGATCTGGATTCTCCGCTCTCGGTCGCTTTGCTTTCAAGATGGAATCTTGAAAGGCTCACAGACAGAACGCAGCCTGTTTTTCAAACGGCAGTAATCTCATCGGACATTTGTAGAACCCTTCAGGCGAAACGAAAGCAGAGGAATTGATGAGCTTCTATTTTTGACGCGACGCGACGAATCGATCGATCCCTCCGTCGCGACCTTCCCCTTCCTCAAGTTCTCTCGTTTTAGACTCACTCGAAAAAGAATCTATTCGAACTTTACCCTCTCTTCCAGCTTCTTCTCCTTCAACCCCTCCCCTCCCCCTGCCTTCTCCTGATCTTGATCCTGCCGTCTCTCTTTCCTAAACGCAGTCCTTCTTCTCCTCCAGTTCCTCCTCACACTCCAACCGTTGTACAGGATGAACCAGATGTTGACGAGAAGCAACCACCAGGGGTCTCGTGGTGATTTGGAGAAGTTGGAGGTGAGGGAGGTGGTGTTGACGAGGACGAGAAAGACGTCGCCGATGAGGAAGAAGAGGAACGCTTTAGAGGTGGGTTCATTTATAGCGAGAACAGCGAATCTGCTCCATCTTTCCGAGAGGGTGGGAGAAGGGGAGGCGCCTGACGAGGGATGGGAAGAGGAGGAAGTGGGAAACTCTGGACGAAGAGGGTTAGAGGGTTAGGAAGCGAGGAGGATCGAGAAATGAGGGAGGGCATGATGGTGGTTGATGGGAGACGAAGTCCAGATGGAGCTGGAGATGGATGGAGAACGCAGAGGGAGACAGTGCACGACTTCCTTACACGAGTCACCGACGTGTCGAGGTTTCGAATTCTTGATGGTCTGTTCTCCTCCTCCAGGCCTCTTACAGTATACTGCTACCTCGTTTGCGTTCTTTATGAGCCAGATCATAACTGTGAAGGTGAAAGGCGATTATATCAAGAGAAAGAAGAAAGCAAGGAGCGAACAATATCTAACAAAGACGATCCGATTCTCAAAGTACAGAGCGAAGAGGAAAAGCTGAGAGGACAGAAAGTGAGAAGTAATGATAGAGAAGGGATCAGACGACGGGCTTGGGTCGAGGGGTGAATTTCTAGCAAAAGAAAGGGAAAGGAAGGGAGGGAGGTCAGCTCGTCGCGAAGAGAGAGAGAGAAAGAGAACGAACAAGGTGAAGACCATCCTTGGGGAAGAGGGTGGCGATGATCCTAGTAGGAGATGGATGAGAAGACAAGAAGAACGGTCGGAAGACGAGACGACGGACGACCCGACACGGGAGGAAGAGAGGAAGAGAAGAGAAACGAACTGAAGTTTTCCAGTGTCGGGGGTGATCTTGTGAGTCCAGTCCATGGTCACAGCCGCTGTTCCAATCGATGCAGCGATTTGGATGTAGACATACTCGAAGCCGATGCACTGAAACGCGAAGATGAAGGAGCGAAAGGTCAGTTTCAGTTCAACTCGGCTGCACTCGTTCCACCGTCTTGAGTCGGCAAAATTTCGATTCAAACTCACCTTATGAGCTCCAGCTCCCCAAACCATGTAGTTCTTCGGGTTGAGCTCAGCCGGTCCGTTGGGATCGAGCCATCGCTCAGGGATGAAGGTGTCGGGCTCGGGGTAAATCTTCTCGTCGTGAAGCGAAGGCCATGTCGAAGGGATGAGCATCGTTCCCTTGGGAACGACATAGTTGTCGGGTCCGAGAGGAAAGTCCTTCAGGGTCATGTAGGGAACCTACGAGAGCGAGGCGAAGGGAAGGAAAGGAAAAGAGAAGAGTGGAGAGAGTAAGGGAGTCAGCGAAAGAGAGGTTGATAGACTGAAGGAACGAAGCGGGAGGAAATGAGACTCACCATGATAACAGGAGGAAGAAGCCTGAGAGCCTCCTTGACCATAGCTCGAGTGTAGGTCATCGAGTCGACCATCTCCAAAGTCAGAGGCGCGTCGACGTCGTTGTCTCTGATCCTGTACTGCTCTTCTCGGACCTTGGTCAGCACGTCAGGGTGGTCGGCGAGGAGTTCAAAGGTAGAGATCTGAAAGTCGTGAAGAAAGAAGAGAGGAAGAAGCACGAGGAAGAGAGGGTTGTCAGTTCTCGGAAGTCGCGTCGTTTCCTCTTCTCTCCTCCGCCCAACTCCAGCTCCGTCTACAACTCCACCTAAATCCAAAGAGAAGAAAATATAGAGTACTCACAGCAGCCGAAGTCATAGCGTCCTGACTAGCAAGCAAGAAACTCAACACGACCATCGCGATCTCATGATCCGAGAACTCCCTAACGAGAACCTTCCTATCCTCCTCGGTCTGATCTTCTCCCGTTCCCAGTCGAGCGTCGATCATTTCCTTGATCCAAGCGTCGACCAAGCAGGAGACCTCGGCTCCTTCAGCCATTCGAAGTTTGGACTTGGAGGCGACGGCGGTGAGATGAACCATGGCGATTTTACGGGCTTGTACGGCGTTGTAGACCTGGTGGAGACGAGGTGTCCGAGTAGGTTCGATGACAAACAGAAGAGGGAAGATGGAAGGAGGAAAAGAGAGTGGAAAGAGACGAAGGGGAAGTGAAGGAGGTGAGGAAGAGAGAGAAGTCAGCTTCTGCTTTGTCGTTCGACGCGTCGAAAGAACTCGACTGACCTTCGTTCCAGGGATGGCAAGAGGGAAGTTGACGAGCTGAAGAGCGAGGGTAATCTCCCAGTACTTGTCCGAAATGGCGTGCTCCTCTTCGTAGGTGAGGTACTCTCCGCAGAAGACTCGAAGAGATGTCTCCATGTTGAGGTCTCGGATGGGGAACATGTAGCTGAGGGAGGAGAAGAATGAGACGATCGAGTCAGCTGAGATTGTTTTTAGGATCGAGAGAGAAGGACATGGCGATGGTGATCGTGAAAGTGGGGAGGAAGGAGCCGAAAGAGAGGTCGACTCCGATCGGACGCGTTTCGAGGGCGGGCTCACGGCTTGGGCTCAGGAGCAGGATCGTTCATCCAGACCTCGAAGTATTTCTTGTAGATTCGCTCTTGAATAGGAAGGTAAACACTGTGTCAGGGAAATAGCAAGCGAGTCAGCGAGGAGACGCGAAGAGAAGCAGAGGGAGAGGAGACGAACGAGAGAGCTCGTCGAGTGAAGAGAACGTTCAGCGCTCTTCGGTAGTCGGCGTGTTCTTTTCCGTGCAGGAAGACCCTGTGTTCGAAGAGGAAAAGAAGATTAGCTAAGCGCTCGTCATGCAGTAGAGGTCGACGAGACTCACCAGTTTCCAGGAAGCAGAACCTGCTTCGCTGAAGCGACGAGACACGGCTCAGCGAACGTCTGAGAGTTGAAGACCTTTCGGGTGAGAGCGTTGGAGGTGACCATGACGATGAAGCTGTCATTCTCGACCAAAGCGAGAGTCAGCTCGTCGAGGAGACAGGAGAGAAAGAAGAGAAAGGGAGACGACTTACATGTGGAAAACCGAAGCAGCGGACATATCTCCCATAGCCCATCCAGCCTTGTAGTGCTCCATCGAAGGATCCATCGAGTCCATGAAGTTCCCGATGATAGGAATAGCCCATTTCCTTCCAGGGAGGGTTCCCTTCTTTCGGCGCCAGCGCATCTAAAGGAAGAGAGGGAAGAGCGGGAAGACGGAGAGTCAGCGAGAGCTCGTCTGGAGGTCGTTCCACTTTCGAGCTTTCGCTCCGGTTCCCTACCACGATCCCACCTTCAAATGCTTCTTAACCTTCGCTCGTCGAGAGTAGAGCCGAAGAAGAGTGGGTGATAGAGGAACTGACCTGCTCAAGAACCAATCCCGTCGCGAACAAAGCTAGACAACTCCCGAGGACGTTCCTCGTCGTGAGCTCAGGAAGAGTAAAGATGGATTCCCCCATGGCGGGTACAAGAGAAGCGAGTACCGAGGCGGTAGAGGAAGGAGTAGGAGGTAGGAGGGATGGAGAGGAGGCCATCTTGACGAGGCTGTTTGACGAAGTGTGAGTCGAGTCGAGCTGAGAGGTGATGGTCGGAGGGGGAGAGAGGAAATCGAGGTGAGAAAAGAAGAATAACCAGAAGAAGTGGGAAGACTAATCTGGAGCTGCCTGGACCGCAAGGGCGAGGCGAGGACCTAGAAGACGGCAGAGGTCTGGGGAAGAGAGCAAGCTGACACGACTCGACTCGTACGACTTCGAGCTCGCGAGCTCTCGAGGCTGATCGTTCGCCTGCTGTAGGAGGGGTGAGGACGTCGCTTCTTTGGCTTCCATGTTGCTATCTGGAAAGATGGAGTCTCTTGGGTTTGCTCGAAGAGTTCTGCAGGAGGGGAAGGGAAACGAGGATGGAATCAGCAAGGAAGGCGATCAGCAAAGAAACTCTCTCTCTCCTCCTTGTTGACCGTTAACCACCCAGTCAGCCCAGCCTGCAGGACCTCCACTTCTTCCTCCCGTATAGCGATGAACAATATCTCTCTGCTCCATGGACTGACCTTCTACGCTGCTTGATGTATCGCCCAGCTGCTTGAAAGAAGACTCTCCTCGTCCATCACCTCGCTCGCTTCCTTCCCCGCCTTCATGATTTCCTCCCCTTGATCAAGCCTGGCTCCGAGAGCAGTCAGGATTGCCAACTCATGACAGAGTGACGCAGTGAGCTGGTTCTACGTCAAGGTGGTCGCGATAAAGAAGAAGTTTGGGCGAAGAGGTCGTGAGCGTTTGAAGAAATGAGACCAAAGAAGAGATGGGCTCGGGCGATCTTTCCTCCTTCCTTTACGACGGTCAGCTCCTCCCTCTTCCCACCTTTATCCTTCCCCTCACGAAGACCCTATCCCGATCATCAGAGCCTCGTTGGAGAGCATAATGCCCATCGCCGTCTCGTTCGGAATCTTCAGCAGTCGCAAGCTGGTAGTTTCGACGAACCTTCAGAGATGGTGAGCTCGCTTCTTCCCTCTCTTCCCTCCTCCCTTGGCTCGTTTCTCTCTCTGCTCGAACATAGCTCAGAAGCTGAAGCTTTGGGCTCATTCTTGTCTTCTTTCCAAGTATCGTTACAGAGCTGGGAGTTCCCCTCTCTCCGAGTCTCTCGCTTCCTAGCCAGCCCTAGCCCCGACCTGTCAAGTCGTCCCCTCGACCTCGCATGGCTCCTCGCCTTCATTCCTGCCCAACCACACCCATCTCCTTCCTCTCCTGCCGTACGCGCCGATTCCTCTGGTGGACATGGACGCCTCGGCTATGGATCCTCTCCCAAAACGACGGAAGCCTAGGCCCACCTCCTCCTCCCTCAAACGATTCCTCCTCAGCCTCTGCCTTCTCCTCCTCCTCTCCGTCCTCTCTTTCTACGCCTGGACTCGAGGTCGCCCGTTCCTCAAGAGGCTCTTCAAGATCTACGACCCTCACTCGGCTCAGAAGATCGGAGGGACCGGGGCCCTTTCCGAGACAGAAGTCGTGAGGTCGTTCTTCGGAAGGAGGAGAGCTTCGACCTCGTCGCGAGCGTGTTCTTCCTGGATCGAGGATTCAACGACAATCGAGATCCGATCAGCATCAATGATTCGTCAAGCTCCAACGATACTCAGTCGACTTCCAGCTGGTATCGTCCGTTCTTCAACGCAGAGAACCGAGAATGGGAGAGGCTGTTCTCTCAGAAGATCCTCTCCTCTCTCGACGCGGATGCGAGTCGAAGCACCGCTGTAAACCTCACTCTACCTGGCCGAGTCGTGTGAGTTGCTTTCTCGTATTCTCTATACCAATGCATTTCTCTCTGACCCATATCCTTCCATCTTTCTCCAGCGCCGCTCTGCAAAAAGGAACCTTCGGTACCCATCTCGTCGCGACCTTCCACCTCCAACCCTCCTCCCCTTCCTCCATCTCCCTCCTCCCTCTGAACTCGACCCACTTCCTCCAAGCCGTCAGCCAGGCCAAACCCTTATCTCTACTCCCGGTACCACGAGGACGCCTACCCTCTCCCTTTCCCTGCCATCGGAAACAAGCTCAGCGAACAGAACGATACGTCCACTTCAACAATCTTTCCCTTTGGGCCCGCCACCTCTCTTTTTCGTCTGCTTCTCTAGCGGCCTCCTATCTGAGATCCTACCTTGGCAGACCTCGGACCTCGTTCGACCCTCAGCCTTTCAGCTTCACGATCAACAAGCCGCGGCCCACGTTCAACTCTCTGCGCGATAAGGAGAGGAATTGGACGCCCACTGGATATCCGCTGCGCGTTCTGTCTGCCCGAAGTTCCAAAATCCAGACCAGTCGACCTTGGATGCAAAGTCATGGAGTCGTGAGGCTTCCGAGTGGGAAAGGCATAAGAATCAAGGCGCGTCTCCGACTTTGACCTCCTTTCTTCCCCTTCGCGTCCACTACTCTGACACCCCTCTCCCCTCTCTCGGACATCTTCCCCTTCCTCTCACATTGCACCCACCTACAGCAAGTTTACTCCGAATAGACATCTCTTATCGCGCTTGAAGAACGGGAACGAAACCCTTGGCACTGATTTAGCCTCGAGCCGCCCTTCCTCTGCTCTTTTACCTTTCGGGCTGATCCGCTCTGGGACGGTGTCCTACTCTCAACGCAGCTCCATTTCCTCACTTATTTGCCATCCAACAGCTCGCCCAGCCAGACGTGGAGGTCTCTTATCCGTCGTTCAACTCTGCTGACCTCTTCCGCTCTTCAACAGCGACTCCCTCCTCGCTCCTTCCCTCCCCTCCTTCTCTTTTCTTCACCATGTCCGAGCCTATCACCACCCAGCACATCAGCACTAGAAGCTCCTCCGTTGACGAGAAGGGAGATGAGAAGGAGGATAACGTGAAGGTCCAAGTCGTTGAGCTTGTGAACAACTTTACCATCGCCGAAGGAGACTACAGTCCTGAGCAGTACAAGCGATTAGTGACCAAGATCGATCGCTACCTACTTCGTGAGTCTTACACTGAGCTGAATCCGTCTTCGCGTCGGCCCATCTCCTTGCTCTTCTCGCTGACTCTCGACTTCCTCTCCTCCGCAGCCCTCATGTGGTGGTGCTACGGTATCCAGCAGTCCGATAAGACTTCGCTTTCTACTCAAGCTCTCTTCGGGATGCGAGAGGATACCGGTCTCGTGGGACAACAATATGCCTGGTTGTGAGTTGCGTTCTGCTTTCTTCTCCTCGTTGGTCAATTCACCAAGAAGAATGCTGACTCTCTTCTTCCTTCTTTCTTTCACCTTTCTTTCAGAACTACCATCTTCTACCTTACCTGTGAGTTTGAAAACCTTCCTCCCCGTCTCGCTCGACTTTTCGCTCACTCCGTCGCGTCCCGTCGTCGTTCCCAGATCTCTTCTCGGAATTCCCTTCGAACTTCATCATGCAGCGATTTCCGCTCGGTAAAACGATCGCGAGTTTCATGCTCGGCTGGGGAATAATGTGAGTATACGTTCCGCACGAAGAGCGGCCGCAAACTGAACTTCTTCCTCCTTTCGCAGCGTTGGATGCGTTTCGGCTTGCCATGACTTCAAGGGTCTCCTCATAGTGCGAGGTTTCCAGGGAGTTTTGGAGTCTTCCATCTCTCCTGGATTCCTCCTCGTCATTGGATCTTGGTACCAGACTCGGGAGGTGAGCTCGTCTTCCGTTTTCTTTCTCTTTCACCATCTCGTCGCTCACCTTTCGTTTCCTTTCTCTTTCACCTCAGCACTCCTCCCGATCTTTGGTCTTCCAGTCGGCTAACGCTGGCTATGGTATCTTCGTTGATCTCGTCATGTATGGCATTGGCCACAAAGCGAGAGAAACCCCTGAGGGCTTTCCTGGTGAGCTTGTTTCGTTTGATCCCGCCTTCGCCCAAACCTTGCTTACTCGACGCTTTTCCTTTCTCTTCTTCAGCTTGGCGTGCAATTGGACTGTTTTTGGGTGGTAGTACCGTTCTCGCTGCCGGAGTCTGTGAGTTCAGCTCATTTCGTCTTTCCGACGCGTCGCGATCGCTGATCTCTTCCGAGTCTTTTCATCAGGCTTCGTGTTCCTCGGGACTCCCAAGGAGGTCTGGTGGCTTACCCCCGAAGAGAAGCTCATGGCTCACGCTCGTATAATAAGAAACAAGACGGGAACCGTGAGTCTTTTCGCTCTTCCTCCGCAGAAAAAAACGAGAAGGTGACCTTGATCTTCCTTCTGTCATGTTTTGAAGGACATCGTCGGTGGAAAATTCAAGTGGGATCAGGTCAAGGACGCTCTCATGGATCCCGTCACTTGGTTGTGAGTCTGGGTCAATCGCCTTCAGGAAAACTCGACTCGCTGACAACGTTTCCTCCTTGTTCAAAACAGCTCGTTCTTCAACGCTCTCATCGCTTCTATTCCCAACGGAGGAGTAAGTATATTCCATATTCCTTCTCTAAGCCTATCCCTGAACTGACGCTTCTGCTTCTTACCCAGATCACTACGTTCGGATCAGTCGGTCAGTGAGCTCTCGTTTTAGACAACCTCGCAGGCTTTTTCTTACTCCATCTCGCTCTCTTCCGCCTCCAGTCATCAAGTCTCTTGGATTCGACGAGCTCGAGGTCATCCTTCTCACCATCCCCAGGTCGGTTATGTCGATCATCTGGTGTGAGTCGTCTTTCCTTTCCGCCCTGCGACGCGTCGAGCTGCTCTCGATTCCTTTCCCTCTTTTACGCCACTGAGCCTTATCTACCCTTCAGTTATCATCGCAGGAGTCGTTACCTCCAAGAAATCTGGGCTTCGAATGTACTTGTGAGTAGACTCGAGTCGTTCCACCAGAGGAACCTCAGAAATCCTGAGACTACCGGCCTCCCTCCTTTCCCTCCCTTCTTCCTCTTCCACCCCTTCCAGCATGATGGCATCGTGCGTCCCACCGTTTGTGGGAATGCTAGTCATGGGACTACTTCCACAGACTCCTGGAAACAAGTGGACGAAAGTGAGTTGGCGAAGATTCCCGCGTCGTCCTTCGTCCTTTGTGCCAGGTCTCACACTGATCACGATCCTGCTTTGAACCTTTATTTATCTAGTGGGGAGGATACCTCGTAAGTTACTTCACTCCATCCTCACCTCCAAATGGGCTGATTTCCCTCGTCCACTTTGCCTCGCTGACTTTTTCTCCCTCTCTTCTTCGCCCTCGTCAGATGACGGTCCCTTCTGTGCTCTCGCTCTTTCTCGCCTGGACGCTCTTGCCTAGTAATATCGCAGGGAGGACTAAGAAGACTGTCTGCTCCTCTATCACCTTCATCGCCTACTGTGTCGGGGTGAGTTCTTTCTCGCTCGAGCTTCTGGACTTTGCGACGCTGACTCCTTTCCTCCTCTCCTCTTTTCACAGAACATGATCGGAGCACAGGCCTTCCGAGTAAGTTCAATCTCTTCTATTACACAAGGAGAGAGTAATAATTGACTTCTACTCCTTCTCTCTCCTTTTCAGGCCAAGGATGCTCCGACGTAGTGAGTTTGAGGCTTTTATTACGTTCCCTCTTCTCTTCTTGTCGCTGATGACCCTTCTTCCTCTCCATCGTACCAGCCTTACTGGTCTTCTTGTATGCTCCATCTCGTACGGAGTTCAATTCTTCGTCATCGTCGGATGTGAGTTCAAAAGTTCAGCTCTTCCTCTCTCTCCCCACATCCTCGCTCGATCTTCAAATGCTGACGGCTTGTTTATTCTCCTCCCTAGGGCGTCTCTGGTACGTTCGACAGAATCGACTCCGAGACGAAGCCGCTGCCGCTGCTGGTCTTACCGAGGATGATCGAGAAAGACTTGGTCGAGAATGTGAGTCTGGTTCGACGCGTCGAGAGGAAGAGAATTCCTTTCAAAGCTGACCTTAGAACATGATTTCTATCTCAGTCGGAGAGCTCGACACCACCGATACCAAGAACCCTCATTTCCGGTACACTCTCTGAGTGGGAATCACATCTCACTGCAGGAGGACGAGACGCGTTTGACGTCGATGAGAAGAAGATGTTTCGCAGGGAACGGAGTCGGAAAATCAGTTGTACTTTTTCTTTAAATGTTTTGTATTCCCCTTCTTGGGCTGCCGGATCAAATTTTTCATTCATGGTTTCCTCTCATTCTCCCCTTCTCGTCCTCCGTCGTCAGTGAAAGATCTGTGCCCGACTGCCCTTGCTTTGCTTTCTTCCGGACCGTGGGAGAGTAGTCCAGTACAGGAATGATACAGATCGCATCGCATAAGTAAAGGAGTACAAAAGATGATGCATAAACAGCACAGGGTCTAAACAAGCAGATCACTCTCGCTCGATCTTTCCTCCCCTTCACCTTCTCCTCAGAACCAGATCGAGATCATGAGGCGTAAGCGTGATCTTGGGCTTCGCTCGCAACAGCCTCTTCGACATCTGCTCCTGAGTCTCTCCGGCGTGAGGAACGGCGACGAACTCGAAGGTTTGGACGAAGAGCGCGACGGCGCAGACTGCTTCGACTGAACGACAAAGGACGAGAACGAGACGTCAGTCAGGACGGGAGAAATGACGAGAAGGGGGATGCGAAACGAACCTTCCGCAAATCTCCTCCCGACACAAGCTCGAGGACCGGCGCTGAATCTGAAAGAGAAGGAAAGAAGTTCGTTCAGTTTCCAGTTCGGATCTGGAGCTTGTAAAAAGGAGAGTGCACTCACGGCATGAATGCGTCCTTGTTGTAATCCTCGAATCGAGAAGGGTTGAAAGCGTCCGGTTCGTCCCAGTACATGGCTGATAAAAACAAGTACCAAAAGAGAAAACGACGCGTCGAGTTCGATCAGCTTTGAGAGGTCCTGCTCGTGGACTTTTCGTGCATATGAGGGGTTGAAGGTCTAAATAGGAACTCACGGTTAGTATGCAGCGAAGGCGTATCGATCATGACCTCCGTTCCTTTGGGCACGAAAAGAGTCTGATTCGGGAAGTTCCCTTCGTCGTCGCGAGCTGTGGATTGGTAGACGAGCGTGGTATCTTCGTCTGATCGATCGAAGGGAAGAAAGGAGGAGGAGCTCCGAGTCAGTGGAAGAGACTAAAGAAAGTAGATCGGGAGCTCAGCTTACCAGCGATCTTGGGAATGGCGATGACGGGCGGGAAGAGCCTGGAGAGAAAAGAGATGAGTTCAGCAGAGAGACGCGATTCTCGATAGGTCGAGAGACTGAGAAGAGCGGGACGAACCTCATCGTCTCGTAAAGAGTATTCAGAGCATGAGTGAGTTTCTGGAAATCCTCGTAGACCTGGAAGGGGAGAAGGGAAGACGCGATGAGATGAGGAAAGGATTCCAGATTCAACGAGTCGACGAGGAGATGAAGACTCACAGGCTTTCGCCCATTGGGCAGTACACTCTCGACGTGCTCATGTAGCTTTACCTGCTCCTTCGGGTTCAAAGCGAGAAGGACGAAGAGGAAAGCGAGGGTGTGTCCGGAGCTGAACAAAGTTGGAGGAGAGGGGGAGGGAGAAGGTTAAGTCGCTGGTCATTTCTCCTCCATCTGAAGGTGGGAAACAATAAGAGAGGCAATCTTACGTCTCGTGTCCAGCCAGAAGAAAAATAACTGGAGGCAATACCGAGCAAGAGTCAGGTTCATTCACTCCCTTCCTCCCTTCGACGCGTCCTCCCGTCCCTGCTTTGAATCAACGTCGCCGCTCTCCTCCCCAACCCGTCGCCAGAAACAAGATGATCCACCAACTCACAGGTGTTTCCGATGACCTCTCTATCGCCGAACGGAATTCCATCGTCCTCTCTCTCCTCAGCAGCAGCTCGCACCAACGACCCGAACAGATCCTCCTTCTCCGCCGCGTCCTCCTCCCCGTTCAGCACCCGCTTCTCTCGTTCCCTCCTCTCCTGCACGAGCTCCATCATGTGAGAGTCGAGCTCCTTGAAGGCAGTATCGATTTCGGTGAGGTAAGCGTGGAGGCGAGGGATGGGAAGCTTGTAGACGAACTGGAAAGAAGAACAGCTCGGTTGAAAAGAGGTCTTCGGAAAAGATAAGAGACGAATTGCCTTACACTAGGAATCAACATCCTTTGGAGAGTGTTCTCTGAGACGATGGCGAGAGCGTGGGAGGAGGTCATGGTGTGGTTGTTGGTGAGAGGAAGAACTTCATCCGTCGCGTCGTCGTCGTCGTTCCATCTCATAGCGATTCCGAATGCGGCCCGAGCTAGTAAGGAAGAAGTAGCCGAGATAAACCGATCAGTCTTCCGACCCAGGGGAAGGGAGGAGGAGAGCTGAACTTACATATCACGCCCAACGCCAACCTCATCGTGATCTCGACGAAGTCCTTGAGATGGATCTCGGTTCCCTTCTTGGCTGCTTTCCAGCCTTCCGAAGCGAGCATATCGGAGAAGATGTCTGCTGTTTCGTTCCAGACGAGCGAGTACGCGCTCTGAAGAGAGAAGGCAGGGGAGGTGACCAGCTCTCAGTTTCATTCGAAGGAGACGAGAGGAGATCGTAGACGAAGAGGATAGGAAGAGTGAGCTGACCTCCGAGAAAGATGGTCCTACGACCTTCCTATGAGTCTTCCAGATCGGCCCTTCGGTGATGACTGGGATCAGCAGGAGAGGAGTGGAACGGTCAGCTTTCGATTTCAGCCCTCGTCATCGCTTCCTCCCTCAATGTTCACCCAGGTTCGATCCGAAGAACCCCAGACCTCGATACATCGCCGTGGGTTTCGACCACACCTTCCTGTTGATGCTGATCTGCTTCGCTGCCGTCGCGTTGGCGACGTAGAGCATGGGAAGCTTGGTGAAGAAGCAGTCTGTTTTGATGATGGAGGAGGATCCCATTCGCTTGTACTTCGCGAACTTGTGGGTCCAGTCCTGGGCGTTGACCGGGTTGATGTATGGGATGTTGGGTATGAGGAAACGGAGGGGCATAGAGAAGAGGAAAAAGGTCGAGGGGATGTCCAAGACCTTCGCGAAGGGGGAGAGAGAAAAAGGTCAGCTTCAGAGAGGAGGGAAGGAGAGTCGAGCTCGCAAAGACTCACCTTGGAGTTCTCACGCATCGCTCGATACCCGACAGCGAACCTGAGCACGACGATAGCCACTACTGCGATGAGGACTTGGGAGGAGGTGATGTCGATCATAGCGGCGTGATGGTTTGGCGATGAAGGTTGAAGGAGGGAAGGAGGGAAGGAAGGAGGAGGATCGGAGGGAGGGATTCCAGGCGGCCACCGGGAGGGAGAGGCGGGAGGGACGGCCCGAAAGAGCGGGCGAGGAAGATGGGGACGAGATGGGAGGTCGTAGGAGAGGACCAAAATGTAGCGAGGTCGTGATGGTTGGGGAGGAGATGAAGGAGCCCGGTGAGCTTCAGTCGAAGGAAGCTTCGGTGACGAGGCGATCGATTTGGATCGGTCGTCGACATGGTGAGATTCTGATTCGACGAGGGAAAAAAAATGCTTCGGTCTTCCAATGGGTTCAAGTGAGAAAAGTGAGAACCCCGAGAGCGATATTCCTGACTCTAAGGGCATTTTCCCGCTCTTGAACTCTGGAGCGTTCGACGCGTCGCGATCCGAGTCCGAAAAGGTGATCGCCGCTTTGATGCCTCGCTTCTCAGATCATCCTGTCCGGGGGGTCGAAGCGAGGCTCACGGCCGATAGATCAGCTCGTATTCGGCCCTCGCAGAGCTCCTCGGTGCTCGAGAAGACGACGTCTGCTCTTCACGTTCGCGTTCTTGTCCCCTGCCCCTCGCCCCTCCCTCCCTGCTCCTCCGTTTTCAAAATCTTCGCCGACAATCACTACATCTCTGTAAAAGATCGGAGCTGCCAAGGAATCGACTCCGGTCTACAACAAGAATGGCTGGCGCGTGTCGAAGTCAGATCCGAATCGTCCCTCCTCAAAATCATGCTAATCTCTATTCTTCCAACTTTTCTTCGCGCACCAGTTTGAAATCTTTCGCCATTACCAGCCTCGTATTCTGCTCCAGTTACACCCGCCTCTCGCTCGTTCTGGAAGCGATAAAAGCTCAAGCTGTTTTTCTCTTTCCTTTTCTTCACCAACCACCGCATCGCCTTCTCACCTTCGACCATCCACCTCATTACCTTCAGCCTTCATCAACTCCATCAAGATGCTCAGGTACGTTTTTTTTTTCAGCTCGTTTTGCTGGAGGTCCTCAAACTCTCACTGATTCTTCGCGCTCGTCGCTTTGCTTTTTCCGCTGTTCACCAACAGGTCTGCCCTCTTCGCTGTCCTTGCTCTCGCATCCACTTCTATTGCTGCATACCCTCCCCTCTGCTCTGGAACCTACGGCTCCGAAGGGTTCCAAGGACGAAGTGAGGGGAGGAGAGGGAACGAAGGAGGAATCGCTCGTCGAGCTTCTCCATCGGTGAGTTTGTCTTCTTTCCGATTCTATCCGCCCTCTTCCCATCTGCTTCCTCTCTTCCTATCCTTATCCCTATCCGCAAGATTCTCGTCTACCATCTGGGATCAAGGCTAACTTTCTTCCTCCGTTCTTACTCCGTCGGCCTTTTTTCTCTTCCTCTTTTTGTTCTCCAGGGCTGCGCTGTTCGTTGCAACCCGACCGGTATCAATGGTCGAGTTCTTACTCTCGAAGACTCTACGACCTACGGGGGTGATCATTACAGCTGCAACTGAGTGTTTCTCCTTTCTTTCTCTCGTGGCAACTCGCGCGAGCTTGCCGCGTCGCAACTCACACCGTTGAATCTTCCCTCACCCCCCTCTTTCAGATACGACATTCCAGGTGGAGGTTCCTTAGTCTCTTGCCTCTTCCACAACCACGTACGTGGACTTTTTCCTCCCTACGGCGTGCTTGATCGTCTCGATCGCTGACCCCCCGCGACGCGTTTGTTGAAAATATCGTTGGATCATTGTCGAGGCTTCGTAGATCTTTCTAGTGTTTTCTCTAGGTTTCCATAGCTTGCTTAATGTTAGTCACGTCATAGTTTAGCCCTGTTTCTAGAACATTATCTGAATTCCTTACAGTATATAAGCTAGGTAGCTAGGTAGGAGTTCTCTTATAACAACCACTTTCACCTCGAGTCGTTGCGCCTCTGAGCTTGTAGCACCAAGTCCCATCTCGAATCTCAACAGCGTTCCCGTTTCCTCGTCTTCTCTCTTTCTATCTCATAAAACTACGAACTTCCGGACTACTCCGATACCTACTACTACAACGATGGACCTGGGATTCAAGCAGACTGTCCTGCTAAGCTGCAGATGAGTTGCGGAGGTTCGGCATACGCGAGGAGAGCGAACCAGAGGAAACTTCTCGACGCACTTCTTAAGAGGGAGAAGATGGTGGAGGTTCCAACTGACTTGACTTGAAGGAGAGAACAAAAGTTTGGAAGGCGAAGAAGACTGCTTGGTAACCTACAGCTTCGTTATGTACCCTTCCGTTCGTGCTCGTTCTCGTTGATCAGCGTTTTAGTTTGGGTTCGTTTTGTCTTTCGCTTTCAGTCTTCGTAATTACCTTTCACTCCCGTTTATGGATCTCCCTCTAGCCTTGCTCTAGCGGCCTAATTTTTTGATGCATTGTCCTCCTGCTCGGTCCGGTGAAGTAGAGCTGAAGAAAGAAGGAAGAAGACGTGCCAACGCGACGCGTTTCCCTCCCCCAGTTTTGCTTCCGATTTTCTCTCTCAGAAACATTGTCAATATTTATCTCCTACAACCCACTGCGGAAAAAGGAGGAACAAAGTTTCTCCGAAGCCTCGGCTCTGAGTTGCGCCTTCAGCCGAAGAAAGCAAGGTCCTCCTTTCCTTTCCCCTCTGACCCTCACACACGACCTTCTTACAGCATGTTCTACTTCTCTCCCACTCTTCGTCTAGCCCGGTCAACTATCAAGCCTCGTTCCCCTCGCTTCCCTTCCTCCTTCTCCTCAAAACGAGCGATCAACACCGAGTCTTCCTCCCTCCCTCTCAAATCGTCGAGCTCAACCTCCTCAGCTTTCTCCTTCCCTCTCTCAACGCTCCTCGCGACTGGTTTCACAGCTTCGGCCCTTACCTACCTCGTCGCCAACCCTCCTCAGATTCTTCTGGACGTCTTCAGCCCAGTACCAGAACCTCCCTTCATCTCGCCGCTGTATGGGAACGAGGAGGATTTCGAAGCTGCCATCTCAGAGCTCAAGAGTTTGTTCGAGCCAATAGGGAAGGACCAGGTCTCAACCTCTCCTGAAGAGCTTCTCGGTCATGGGTAAGTTCTGATCACATTTTCACTCCTCCCGATCTCTAGAAAGTGAAATCCTCCTCGAAGAGTTGGAGGAAGAAGAGAGAGGGGAGTCGGACTCGGAACGAGGACCGGACTTCCTTTTATCCTTGCTTGATTTTTTAACGGGGATGAGGGACGAGGTTTGGGGAGCTTGAAAATCTGACAGCTCTCTCTCTCTCGCTGCTCCACGATTCTCACTAGGTTCTCTCCAAACACCTACCATGCTCCCCGGATCCCAGCAGTGGTGACCTATCCCGAGTCGACTGAGGACGTCGTCAAGATTGTCAAAATTGCTGCAAAGTACCGGATCCCTATGACTCCCTGGTCCGGAGGAACCTCTCTCGAGGGACATCTGACTGCTGTAAGTTACTGAACCATCCTTCAGACCTCATAAGCTCCCAACGAGTCTGCTGAAACGTGCAAAACTCTCGAACTTGAGCTCAAGCTGACTCCTCTTCCTCCCTCCCTCCTCAATTTCCTCGATCTAGCCATACGGAGGAATCAGCGTCGACCTGAGTCGGATGGACAAAATCCTGAGAATCAACGTAGCCGATGGAGACGTCGTTTGCCAAGCTGGGGTTGGGTGGGAAGATTTGAACGCGCATTTGAAGGAGGAGGGTATTCCTCTATTCTTCCCCGTGAGCTCCCTTTCTCTTTCTTTCGAGCTTCCCACCGAGCCGGTCGCATTATTCGACTTCGGCTCGGACCGTATTGCGACCGCGACATTGACTTTTGTCTGGTGGGAGAAGAGACGCGTGCTGACTTTCTCGTTTTCTCTCGAACAGCTCGATCCTGGACCTGGAGCTTGCGTTGGAGGCATGATCGCGACGGGATGTTCGGGAACTAACGCCGTACGCTATGGAACTGCTAAGGTGAGTGAGCTATTTGATCTCCAAGAAGGAAGAGGAAGGAAGAAGATGTGGCTCGAGACCTCCGACTTCGCGTCGCGAACCATTTTCAATCAGCCCAAGCTCACTGAGTCCCTCGTCTACTTTCACCACGCAGGCTGAGTGGTTCCTGAACGCTACCGTAGTCCTTCCCAGTGGAGAAGTGATCAAGACAAGATCGCGAGCTAGGTTCGTCGTTTCTTTCAGTTTCTCTTCAAGTCGGTCCCTCCAAACTGACGCGCCTTCTCCTTTCCAGGAAATCGTCGGCTGGATTCGATGTCACGAAACTCTTCATTGGAGCTGAGGGAACCCTGGGTATCGTGACGTGAGTCTTCTCTTCCATCTCAGTCTCGAAAAGCAGCCTTGGGATCAAAATCGTGTCTGACTTCTTTTCTTCTTCTTCTTCCAGTGAGGGTGAGTTTGCCAGACCTCTTTGCTCTGAGAAAGTTCCTGACTAATCATATCGCCCTTCTTGCAGCTACACTTCGTCTTGCTCCTCTTCTGCCAACAACCGTCGCGATCTGCTCTTTCCCTGACGTTCAACGAGCGACCGAGGCTGTTCAGGAGGTTTGTCCCTCTTCTCTCTCCCACCTCCGATGTTCAGATACACTCAGTTAACCTTTCTTCATTCCTCCGTTCCAGGTTTTGAACGCTGGAGTGCCGATCCAATGTGTGAGTCGTCAAGATCTCGACTCGTCTCTTCAAGCTTCGCGTCGGACGTCGCTGACTTTTCCACTTCTCCCTCCCTCTCGTTTCCAGGTCGAACTCTGCGACACTACCATGATGAAAGCCATCAACCAAGCTTCTCTGACCGATCAGCAGTATCCCAACCGAGATTCGATCTTCTTCAAGTTTCAGGGATCTCCAGGAGTGAGCTTGAACTCTGCATACAACTCTCTCCTCGTCCGTCGCTGACTCGT